>CAJQUW010008833.1:127500-179100 GCA_907163375.1 Prostheceraeus crozeri
AAAAGAGGGTGATAATATTTCTCTGCTAAATGTTGAAAGCTTGATTAAAGAACGAGGAAATCTCCAAATACTCAAATTAAACAGCATGCATTGGGATCATTTAGAAGACATATTCTTGATTATTTGTTATGTGGATAATCGCGATTCAAAATACAAAGATCGAGAAATATATGAAAATATTAAACAATACATGATTCAATTTAAAATGAAAAACATTATAATTATCGGAGATTTTAATGGTCGCATTGGAAATGAAACAAATCATACTAATTCCACACTTCCAGAAAGAGAGTCGGAAGATCAAATGGTAAATAAAATGGGGAAATATCTAATTAATTTCTGTAATGAAACCTCTCTAATAATTGCCAATGGCAGATTAGAAAATCATTCTAAAGGTAGATGCACATACTATAGAAATCAAAATAATGAGATACGCAAATCCGTGATTGACTACCTTCTAATTTCGGAATCAATGATAAATTATCTTGCTTCTTTTGAAATAATGCAACCAGTTATTTATACGGACCACGCTCCGATGCAAATAAAATTCCAAATTGAATTAAAGTCAGAATTTAAAGAACCAAAACAGTCGTCTGATCAAAATTATAATCCTGCTAAATGGATAAAGCCGCATAAATGGGAAGATGACACGGTTTTTGATCACGTCATGTTTACAAGAAAGTGCAAAGACTTAAATAATCAAATTCTGGAAAAGGATTTATCAGTTGGCAATATATATAATAAATTATGCCAAATTAACTCACTTTGCATTAAAACTAATAGAAAGCCAATTCGGAAAATTGTTCTCTCTAGCGAAACACGAACATTAAGAAAGCATCATAGGAAAATTGTTTCTCGGTGGAAAAATTCCCTACAGCTGAAAACTTAAGTCGACTAATGGAGAGTAAAAGGAATCTGAATAAAAAGGTTAAGGCAGACAAAAGAAAGGAGAAGAAAAATAGACTAATAGGTCTAAAAATGCACGGAAAATAATGATCACAAAAGATATTGGCAACTGATTAATGAAAATATAGGTGTTAAGAATATTAAACATAGGAGAAGCATATTGAAGGCTTCAGATTTTCAGACTCATATAGTAATCAATGATCTAAAGTTATCAAGCAATACATGCTTATCCTCCAGTTGTATGCCAAACATGTTGCAAGGTCAAAAGTGCATTGACAACCTTGATGATAGAATTACAAAATGCGAAATAAAAAATGCTCTTAGAGAATCAAAACTACATAAAACAAGTGGACCAGACAGAATTGTTTATGAGACATTAAGCTTGAATGAAGAACAAACAATTGAGACTCTTGAAACACTGTATAGTTATGTATTTAACCATGCCGATGAAATCCCCTGGAGCAGTAGCTGGATTACGCCCATATTTAAAAAAGGAAAGAAAAATGATCCAAGTTCATACAGATTTATTAATCTATCATCCTGTATAGAAAAGATAATGACAAAAATTATAAATTTTAGACTTAACGATTGGCTAATAAAGAATGATGTGATAAAAAAGAACCAAACCGGTTTCAAGAAAGGAAGCTCCGCTTTGGATAACATAATGCTTGTTAAGGAAATTATGCAAGTTTATAAAAACACAAAACGTCCACTGGTTTTATGTTTCGTAGATTTGTCAAAGGCATTTGATTCCATTCCTAAAAACAGAATGATTGATAAATTAAGACGCTTGATCCCCAAATGCAAGATTTTATCAGTAATTATAAGTGTCATCATTAAAAAAGAGTACAAAGTATTATACAGTGGAAAAGAAACGCAATCCTTTAAACTTGAAAATGGAATTCCACAAGGAGACGTACTATCACCAACCCTATTTAGTATTTATATAAATGATTTCATTGATATCTTAAATGCTAGTAAAGAAGAAATTGATTCTGTTCGACTTTTTGATTTGGAACTGTCACCACTCATATATGCGGATGATATACTTTTAATGAGTGAGAGTATGCGAGGTTTGAATAGTCAATTTAAAATACTTTGCAAATTTTGTGCAGAAAATGGCCTTTGCATAAATTATGAAAAAACCAAAATCATGACTGAAAATTTCACTACAAATACAGACAAATTTGAAGTTAGTCTCAATGGTAAGCAGATATCCATTGAAGTGGTCGATAAATATAAGTATCTAGGAATGTGGATATCGAAAAATAATAGATATCATTTGGAACAATTGATAGCTAAAGGTAAACAAGCAGCTTATCTCACGGCTAAACAACTTAAAGAATTTGGTCAAGTTTCTGGTGAAATTTTGAAAAATACCTTTGAAATGCTTGCACTGTCTAGAATGAAATACTGTGCCGAATTTTGTTTTTTCAATAACCTAAACAGTTTGGATCAAATTCAATACCAGTTTTATAAACGATACTATCACTTAAAGCCGACTACACCAAATTATTGTTTAATCGGTGAATTTGGAATACGTCCTATGGATATTCATTTCTATAAAGCTGCAATCTGTCTTTGGATAAGATTAATTACAAAGGATGGAAATAGCTTAATTAAACAGGTATATAATGCTATATATCTCAACATGATATCAAATGGAAATGAGAGTAGATACACATGGTGTTGGAGAATAAACAGATTGCTTACAAAACTAAACCTGTCAAAGCTATGGGATGAACAGCTAACGGCTGATAAAAAAGCATACTTGAGAATTACAAAAGACCGAATATGTCAGTATAACAGGGAAAAATGGATATCTGCAGCAAAAGAGAGCCATTCTGGTCTGACGTATTTAGAGCTATGCCAGTTTGAGGAAACCTTGAAATCATATCTGAATTTTGATATCGATTGCAATGATATAAATATGTTACTAAAATTTAGGACAAAAAATCATAAATTAGATTTTGTAACAGGCAGTTACAGAAACAGATTGCGATATGAAGAACGTCTTTGTGAACTTTGCAATGAATCAAAAGTGGAGACTCTATATCACTTTATGATAGAATGTCCATTGTATCAAAATATGCGGCAACAAATTGCACCATTGTTATGTTACTGCAACACGATAGTTGAATTTCATAAATTAATGAATACCTTGACTCCAAAGCATTTAAAATCCATCGCAAGATTTCTAAAAAAAGCCAACGAGTTACGCATGGTCATAAAAGAAAGAATTCACCACAAAGAATCTGAAATCTAAATAAATGCTCAATTATTGATTCCTCTCCTTCCTGATCTGCTTAATTTTTTTCTACAACACTGACCGCACGCTGTATTCGATACGAGTATACCTCAAAATTGTAATATTGTTTTCCAATGTTTTGGAAATAAACAACTTTTGACTTTTGACTTTTGACTTTTGGTGCGAAATCGGTACTCAAACGGACAATTTGTAGTGAAATCAATAAAGAGGTAGGCATAATTCCCATACTTTTGAACCAATGTCGTTAAAATATCATGCACGACGCTCATATTACCTTTTGGGAGCATTTTCCCCATGAATTGAGCCAATTGTTGTTGATTTCTCGGATTATTGAACGCGACCAAATAATGGACATTGCCATTACGCATACGTTGTTCTTTATCACCATACAAATACTGTGTGATTTGCACTGCGAAAAACCGTTTATGATGAGATCCTCTTAAAAATAAGCCCGTCACAGTTTCATTGTTTTGAGATTCCTGTTGTAAATCATCGAGAACAATTAAATCATTTTCTTGCAATTGATCAAAATCATCTTGGGTAGGCACACCCATTTTCAAGATCACCTCTTGTAACTCTTTATGAAATGGACTTTCTATCCCATAATACCACCAGACTTTACGAATGGGCTTTTTAAATAAAGTATGACGGTTCTTGATCATATTCGCCACAAACGTGGACTTTCCCGATTTACTAGGACCCGAGACAATCATGGATGAGTCATTCTCTAAACGGAAATCCATCTTGTCAAATCATAAAAGTCAGACATATATATTCCATGCATCATGTATTAAACATAACTTAAAATTGTTTCCAAAACATAGAATCATTTCCAGAATAAAGAAGAGGTGGAATAAAACGTCCACGTGTACATGTCTTAAAGAGTGAGTTTTCAAGAGCAGTCACCATTTCACTCATCAATGTCCTTTCCATGTCATGGGTAAGAGGATTCATATTGTACCGTGCAAATGCTTCCTTTAACATGTTGGGAAAGGCGCGACGATGGATTTCGTAGGCACTACGCACAATGAAATAATGTTCAATATAGTTCAACACAGACCACTTCTCATTGACACACTGTCCTGCTTTGTACCATGAGGATGACACATACCACTGACTCTCCTGCTTATGTTCCACCATATCCTTGAACATTTCGAGGAATCGATTGATCCATTTCTCGGCTTGTATTTGATCACCGTCAAAGATATGCAGCGCGTGTAACTCTTCCCGGATGCGAATGTACACACCGAGTGCTTGCGCCTTGGTATAATCCGTCCGCATCATCTTCCAATCCTCCTCCTCCGTAGGTTGAGCACTCCACCTCTGAGAAAGCATGTTTGTCATCTCATCCTCCTTTTGTTTCATAAGTGCAATGCTGTCCTCTGATTGAGTGAGATGATCGAGATCCTCTATAAAGTGTTTGAGTTCCTCCCAATCAATGTCTTGTTTAGAGTGCACCATGTGTATCAGATCAAATAAACCACTGGAGGGAATGTGTGCCTTCTTTATATCGAGTGTCAGCTTTGTCTTCTTCTTCTTCTTCTTTTCCCCCACCGCTGTGCTCTGACATTCCTCCACCTGTTTGATACGGACTTGGATTTGATCCACAGTAAAACACAGTTTCAGAGTCTTTGTCTGTGGATTATAGTATATGCCTGTGGCGCGGAAGATGGTATTTGCTTGAAGGAAGGTATTCGCCTTGAGATTGGCAAGAAGATGTCCAATAGTGGCCAAACTAACCTTCTTGTTCTTTCCATTCTCCTTCATCAGGAAGATGGGCGTGTCCCGCTTTAGCTTCATAAAGACACTGTCGTAGGCCGATTTCTTGTGTACATAACCGAGACAGGAGATAAAGTTGTAGGCAGATTCGGGTTGGACTTGTTTGTAGAGGGATTGTATCGCATCTTCCAACGTCTCCAAATCGCGTGAGACGGCTTGAGAAATGGTGAAGAGGGAGGTGAGTTGATCGGAACCGTACCCAGTGTTATTGTACGTTTGTGCACGCCATCCATAAAATCCCGTGGCAAACACGAGTTTTGAGATGTCTCGTCGTGATTGCCAATCCATCGCATCCATCGTCACATTCTCTCCGCGAATGGGATAATATCCAGTGTTATTCCATTTCTTGCCCAATACCAGACGTGTGATGGGCAGAGGCTCCAACTGTGGTTGTGCCTTGGTAAGATAGTTCTTCTCGGCTTTCCCATTCGTATGGAAATAGGGCTCCGTCGCTTCAACAAAGACTGGCTTCGATGTCGGTGTATCTGACGAATACGTGACTTTCACCTTCTTCGCGAGAGGAGCTTCCAACGTGTTCGTACGTTTACCCATGACTGAATGAAAATGACTGAAATGGCTCAGTTTATATAGAGTTGAGCGTGGGAAAATTTCTTCTCATTGGTTGACGCCCACGCATACAAGTGCTCTGATTGGTGCTCCGTCAAATTCACGATGAATCATTCATTTTTGGTGGTGTACGGGGCTTGTCCCTTTTTGTAGGTCAAATTCACGAGATAACGCTTGATTTCATGGGAATTTGCTGAGTCATTTTACGATAACATCGGTCGATTTGGTGTGGAAAAGTACCTCAGAATTCTCGATAAATCACCTGATTTTACGAAGATTTGTAACAGAGTGTGTTCTTCAAAGTCACAGTGAATCGATTGATATCATGGGAAAATAACACATCAAATCCGTAGTATTTTTAACGATGTCATGGGAAAATCATCCTTTAAATCTTCGGTATATCGTTTGATTTCATAGGAATTTTACTGTGTGAACGTGTCTTATTCACACTCTTCGATAAATCGTTCGATTTCATGGGAATTTCATTGTGCGGTTTGGTGGGGTTGAGTATAGGCGTTTTGGACACATCATAATTGACGACTTCCACATCGAGTAAGGGTTTTCCACTCTCTTTACGTTTTTTGATATCTTTCATCATTTTTCGACCAGATAAGAGGGTAACCAAAATGAATATGACGAGTGTAAAGAATTGAGATAGGGTTTCTTTGAATGAACCAATGAGTGAACATTTTAAATCTCCTCCGTTGGCTGTTGAAAGTGTGTTCACTATGGATTGAACATTGTCCATGATGATAGTATTGATGACGTGGGTATGGTTTACTTAGTGTTTGGAACCGATCGATGCATGTAAGGCTTGTTTGAAAGCTGCTGGATTATCGTGATATGCCATGGCATAGGCTTGTGCGAAGGGGATTTGTTTCTTGTTAAATTTCCGTTTTTGGCCCAAGTATTTGCGAGTTTGAGGGGGTGGTTTCACAAATTTGCGGAGAATGCCTTTGTAAGATTGAATAAATTCGTGCTGTAAAGGTGTTAATTTCCCTGGATTCTCTCGCATTCTGCTCATGAGTGCTTGCATATCCTTGACATATTCCTCAGGCAATTGATCGAGATGACGGTTAATTTTCTTTTTCGAGCATCCTATCCCTGAACTTAGGGATTTCAGTACATTGGTAAAGTCCTGACGTCGACTTGAACATGATTCACACTGACACGTCATTCTTGTCTATCATCCTCTATCCCACATAACTTAGTTTACATGGCGTTCACCAAATTCATGTAGCGTGCGTGGACGTCTGCATTTTGGTTGGTTAAGTGGGCAATAAACTCTTCCTTTTGAGTCAGCAAGTCACGCATGCTTTCCAATGTCTCATCCAAATAGTCTCCATTGCCATCTGTACGATTGGGTTCATGAATGTGTTGATTAAATGCCTCTTCCAACACGTGCAAGATGCGTTTGCGAGCATTTAAATGACGTTCATGGAGACGAATAGAATCGTTCAACAGTTGAACAATGGCGCTGTTTTTCAAATTGTTCAGTTGAATAATGTACTCGTGGGAGTTGTCAATGACAGGTGAATTGACTGGGTAAAACATTCTTTCCTCCACGGGGTGTGCGTCCATGGGGTGTTGAGAGGTTCCTACCCCTACTGAGTGTTGTTGTTGAGGGGTTCCTACCCCCACCGAGTGTTGTTGGCGAGGTTCGCTTGATTCTTGTACCTCTGGATTTCCCACTGTGTTCGACATGGCTTGGACATAACTGTTGTGATCATTGACAGGACCTGGGTAGTTATCAAATGTCACATGACTTAGTGTAGGTTGAATATTCTCTAACGATAGAGGACTCATATCAATCTCATTCGCAGCCATGGCTAACACATCGGGCGGCAATCGATTCCATTCTTCTTGTATTTGATGGACCGTATGGGTGGGATCCGGGGGAGCATCCACTCTGGCTCGATCGTCAACCATACTTTTCACGACAGCTTGCAGCATAGCGTGAGACGGATCAGGTGTTGCTAAGGCGCGATGATCCGCTGGAGAAGGTCGAATGAGTGCTTCTAGACTATCGTCTGCATCCAAATCTGTATTCATAGGTTGAGGGGGTCGCAAGGAGGTTGTACGACGTGCGGTGGGTGATAATTGACGATCTTGTCCTGTCAACGTAGAGGACACCTTCAAAGAGGATCTCGGAACATGCTGTTGAATAATATACTTGAGTTTGCTCACATTTTCTCCCTCCATTCGCTCGTTTAAAATATGGGTATGTTGCCGCGCAAATTGTTGAGCTGTCTTCCTATCCACCGTTCCATCGAGGGTTTCCCCGCATAGACATGCATAGATGAACTCTTCACTTGCTTTGATCTCTTCTTTTGATTTATATTTTAGATGGTGTGAATTATAAATATGCCTTCTCAGACGATCTTTTTGATAAGGGCATTTACAGACAGGACATAGGGTTATTCTCAATTTTCGCAACGTCAGGGTCTCTTCACTTTCACGCGCTCCTCCCTTCATGGTTGATTTTTGTGGTGTGTTCCTGTGCATGCTTAAATACATTTGTTGGCCATTGAAACAAAATACTGAAATGAGCACAGATACGATTCAATGTCTCTTTGATATAAATAAGACTTGCTGCTGAAATCACACGTTTATGATACAGCTCTTGTACATAGGTCAAATGTTTTTCATTCATAAACTTCCATAGTGTGTCCTCATACAAAACGTCATCCTCAAAAATAGCCATGAGTAAATACACACGTCCCACGATGGAATAGCGGTCATTCAGTACCAATTGATTCAAATAGACGGTGGACGTGTCGGTAAACTCTTCTAATGTGGGGATATCATTGCCTCGGATGCGTTCATCGAACCAAAAATCAATAAGAATCTTCATCCGCGCTTGGTGCGAAGGAGTGGTCGAACTGTCTGTGGGCGTGATGTCCATCTTCCACGCGATCGTCTTTTTCGAAGATGTCTTGTCCGAATAGGGCGATGTCGTCTTTTTCGATAATAGGGTAGGAGTAACATGATCTTATTTGAGAGAGCGTGAGGATCCATAACTTAAATAGTCACTCATCGCGGTGAGTATGCGTACAATCTCTCTCAGAAGAAAAAGGAGTACCAGTAGCATGTTTTTCCAAATCTATCAACCCCAATAGCAGAATGCTTATCATATGGAAAAGCAACATGATTCATAAAACGACATTCTTTATTCATACTTAGTCTGCGTCGCTTACATATTCTTCTTCTTCTGATGTCCATCCAACAGAGAAATATTCAAAATTAAACGTTATACAATAGACACCAAGAATCTCTTTGTTATCACTGTCCATAAATTCATAGTCCCATACGTTCTTCAGTGAGGCTAAATAGTCATCCATTTCTTCGACGTCACTTTCATAATACCGTTCACTGACACCCATCAATGGTGGAGAACCATTTCTTTTGTATTCATAAATCGTGAATGTATCCATGGAGAGTTCACATTCAGGCTTCACTTTGATCTTCTCCTTCACATAGGGAATCACTTTCTCCAACATCGCGTGCGGTTGACATGTCGTTTTCGGGTAAATAATGAGCTGATTTGGATAGGTGTACACGTGAAAGTCTTCCATCATGTATGTGTCTTGAACGTTTCTCCATTTTTACCTAGTTCTCCAATCGATAGGTGCTCCGACATGGAATGGGGCACGTCCAATGCTCCGTTCTGTGCTCCGAGCATGGAATGGGGCACGTCTAATGCTCGGAGCAGGGGGTGGGGCATTTGCAACACTATAAAGCCAAGCCGAAAATGTTCCACCTTCATAACACTCGTGAACATTCAAGAAGATTAGACATGATTTACCAACGTGACGAACACCATTTCCAACAAGTGGACCCCACAGACATTTTTATTTTACAACGTGACAGTGAAGATGGACCTGAAGTGATCCCAGACACTCCACCACCGACCCCAGAAGAAGAAGATGATGACTTTCCAACAGATCTACCATCCCACTGGGCTCCATTCCCGATCCTGATGGACCGTATTCCCTACCTCCGACGCCACCCACCATCGATGGGCCATTTCCCATCCCACCGTCACCCTCCGTCACCGATCCCGGACCACCAAGTCTGATCAGCGAGAATCGGGAACTTGACTTTCTAGACGACGGGAAGGAGAATACGACACCTAGCTCCGATGACTATCCTGAACTCGATCTTCGACCCACTCGCCGTCCCTTTCGCGAACCATTGTCGAAACTTAGTGCTTATTTGAACCGTCGAACAGAGCTTGACAACATCAACGAAGCTATCGCCAACTGGGACAGTGTGGACTTTATAAGTGAAGTCAGTGACTGCTTTTTTTAAATGTAATCATTCTTTCTATCTTGTTTTCTTCTCAATAAACATACATGGTAAGCTATGACTATTTTATTCAAGGGTGAACTGGGTTATAGGACATATCATGATAGAATAGAAGTTAAAATCAATGATTGAATTTTAAGATTGGAAATCGATCATAAAAATTTTACACGTTAGCATTCATAAAATTGACAGTGCTATCATTCCCAAGTCAATGATTATCAAAAATAACAGGTCATTGGAATAACATTTTATTATAGAGATGCACTTTCTTGAGTTATTTCACAACATGCATTATTCTTGCACAAGGTACGATGTTCGGCATAGTCACTTAAGTTACAATAATGAACAATATAAGACTTGTGGAGTTGTCCATTGTCCACCGTGGTTGATTCATGCATCACAGTGATGGGATCAACCTTGGTCCAGGCCCATGCAGCTTCACAGGAATCATAATTTAAATACAGTGTATGCACATAAAGTCGATAGTGTAGTTCAAAGCAATAATGAAGAAGAATCTCAACCACATCTGACAGTGCACAGTGGTACCCATACTGTACCTTGGCAGCTTGCGTTTCTGTGAGTGCTTTCCCTCGGCGTAAATGTAACAGGGCTCGACGGTACGCTTCTTTCCCTTCATACTGGGAATGATTCATCCAGTTGCATCCGCGACGCATATGTTCCTTGTAACCAAGTCTATACACTTCACTATCCCGCATACATGAGGTGAAAATATTCCAATGAGAGTCAATGCGTTGAGACCATTCGGGGAGAGAAATACTATCCATGGTCACTTTTTCCAAGAGTTTTATGCTTTTCAACCAAGCTCTTTCCATCTCCGATAATCCATTCCCTACAATCAGTTCCGCGTCTCCATACTCGCGTGTCATTTCATGGACCCAGCAATTAAAACGGTGAATAATCACATTCTCTTCTGCACCACATTTCCCAATCACACGTGGGTTGAGACCATGAATAAATTGAGTCGCAAAAACATCACACCCCGATGACTCATGTTTGATAAAGTCATGGAAGCGCGATGTAATGGTCACATATCCAGTCGGTTTATCGTCTCTGGGCGTATAATGACACCAAATGGCAGCGACTTCCTGCATGGGATCTCCTTCCGTATCAAATACGATGAAATTGCGCACCGGCTTCTTCTGCTCCACCCACCATTGTTGTACTTTAGGATGATCAAATGTAATGGTATAAGAACCTTGCATGAGCTCGCCCAAATGCTGAATCCGACGCATCGTGAAATGAATCTCGTCTTGTGTGTCTCGACTTATATACCCTTCCCTAGGGTGGTGTACAACATGATTGGTTTAGCGATGATGACGTCTCCTTCGACGTTTTCCTCCTCCTGATATTTTATTCGCTATAGCACTTACGCCTGCGGCACCGGCTGCACCCGCTGCTCCCAACGCTGCAGCTTTCCCTGCGGCAATAAGTGCAGGGACGAGGGGGAGTAAAAATGGGAGGATGCCTCCTCTTTGTTTACGACTCCCGCGGTAGATTCCACCTTTTTGTCTTCGACTTCCACGGTAAATGCCCCCTTTCTGACGGCGGCTTCCGCGATAAATACCTCCACGTTGCATGATTATCGTGATAGGTTAGATGTCCCTACTTAGTTCTTCATTAATAGTTTCCCTAACGTCTTTAACTTTCCCAACTTGTTCCTATTTAGATCGTGTTTCAACCGTTGCCATTCTTCCTTTATCATTTGATTATTGGATTTATAACGTGGTCGCCACGCTGCTGGCAACAACGTATTGCCCAAATGACGTCGAATCAATTCACCTTTATGTCTCTGAAAAGCTTCACGCCCTCTACGATGCAGTTGAGATTTTATATACTGTTTCACATGTCTTACAGTTCCTCCTCTCTGACGTCGTTTACGGCGTGTCATGATTAATGTTTACGCTTCCCAATCATAACTTAGTCACAACAATAGGAGATTGATTACTACATTTATTCATCATCCAAATCTACATTATACGTGAACCAATTCAATTGGTTCTTAAAAACAATGGGTTTCAGAGGTCTCCCTCGTTTCTTACTAAAGTCAAATGAATATTTGCGTGGGTCCCGATTTCTATTCTCTGGTCGAAGCGAGGCTTGGGGGACACTATTCACTTCCTTGGGCGGATTCGGTTGACTCTCATATATCCGTTTCAACTTTTCGCGCTGATTTTTCCATATTTTCTTGCCCATATGCTCCTTATGCAGCGAGATAAATTGACGGACCTTCTCTTCCTCCACGTCACGGTGCAGCATCTCACCACAGACACACATATAGACAAAGTTGTCGATTGCCTCATTCGTCTTGCTCCACGACGGACTCCTTCCACGCACCTCCTTATGTTTTTTGCAAACATGTTCCCATAAGAAAAATGCTTGGTACATGTTATGACACCAGGGACAGCGTGCCAACTTCACTTTTGACAAGTCGTACAGATATGAATTCGTACTCTCCGGCTCCACTGGGCGATTCGGGTCCAAGGGTTCGGTGGGCATATACATGCTCAAATAGGGACATAAATGTTCATTCCATTCATTCTCCTCCTCCTGAATCTTCTCATCACAGTACCTGCACCGACCCACACATGGGTGTTTATGGTAAGCTTCCATATTATAGTCTTGTTTGCAAAGCAGGCAGGTGAACTCACTCTCCTTGTCGCCCCAATAACCTCTATCCAGTGAGCACTGATGATCGGTAGTCCACCATTTCCCACAACGATCGCAATACTCCTTCCCTATCTCCTTGCGTCCATGACGGATGCATTGTGAAAACAGTCGGAAGCGTTTATTGCAAAACTCGCACTCATAATAGGGTTGAGGGCGGGGACGGACTGTGGTTCGCCTCTTCTTTGTTGGTGGCTCCATTATATCGTGGTTCAGATCATGTATCTTACGTAAACAATGAACCAAACCCAATGTCAATCTGCATACACAAGATTCCTCCAAAATAATGACACTCCAGTTGAGAACGTAACTTCTTCTGCAACGAATCGATCAGTTCTTCCACGTCCCAATCGTCACCAATGTTCAAATAGCGATAGGACACGTCCAGTGCACCTTTGGGGAACTTTGCAGATGTTCGAATATCAAACAAGAAGCGTGGTCCATACAGTATTACATTCAGCAACTGAATACGAAGCTCTGCAATAATCTTCTCTAACGACACACTCTTCTCCTTTGTCGGAATAATATACAGTGTATTACAGTCTCGTTCCACAATAAAGTCTTTCGATGAATAAGGTGTATAGGATATCTCCTCCTTGGGATGACGTGTCGCAGCCAGAGAGCGTAACGTTGCTGTTGTCGGCATAGGATGAGAATGAATTTCTCTGACAGCGCCTTTCCTTATATACCCTGCGGTGACTCATCACACGTGCTCGGCGCCGCGTGCTCCGTGCTCAACCCCCAAGTGCGCCGATGCGTGCTCTGATGCGTGGGCGTGTGCTCTGTTTCCTGTCTTCTTCGCTACTGATGCGTGGGCGTGTGCTCCGATGAATGGAGCAAGGACATGTACTTTAGTGCAATGGTGTGGAAAGGGGCTAGAATTGGCTACTGACAGGTGAAGCAAATGAAGAATTAGACTTTCTAAATCCTCTAGAACTTCTCTCTCCTCATTTCTTCGCAACAACCTCGCTAGCAACTCAAATTCGCACAGATTCTTGGATGATTTATTTAAGGAATAGTTAGACACCTTTCTTCATGTGGGACATTAATGAATAACGACCTACATCGAATCTTACACAAGATGAAAATGTCTGCGAAAGACAAAGCCAAGAAAATCGAAACATCTGATGAAAGTCACTCTTGTGGCAGTCGGAGGAATACAACGAACTTATGATGATCAGTCGTAATCTTCTGAGTGGCAATATAGGCCCACTGACACAGACGTGACCACTCACACGATACAGATGAAGCAAAATGTACTTACACAGAGTTCCTACTAAGCTCTAGCCATTAAATCCAGTTAATATCCAAGGTCGTTTCAATATCCAGGAGGAGAGGTGGGAACCCTATCAATAGTCTTTTGAGGCGAAGTAATGCATTTTTCAAATGCTTTGAGCCAGGGATTGCACCGGGTCAAGCCGGGATCCGGCGGATCTTGGTGTAAATATCCGGATCCGGGATCCGGTGTGAAATCCTCCCGGACACAGCGAAGACCGTTTAAGATAAAATGTTGATGGTCATTAATGCTGCGGAAAATCCTATTTAACGATTGAAGTTATAAAAGTTATAGAACCTCAAACTAGTTTTTCTCGTTACTCACTTTGAGTTGGGAGTGCATATCGGCAGCTAAGAATGCGAATATAATGCGGTCCAGGAATATCTGGAGCTCGATATTGAAAGACCATCCATTGAGGTTACAGAAATGATGAAGCAACTTTTTCATGTTTGTTCATTCTAATTGTCATGTTACCGTTGCAAGCTTGCAACCACTGCAGCCACTTTACTAATCCACACTAAGGAATGAATGGACATCCATGAATTTCAAAGCTAATAAAATGAAGTAAGATCCATTGTGATTCTCCGGACTACCTTTAATCTTTTAATTGGTCCAACTACCTTACTACAGTGTGATCCAAAAATAACCGAACCCAAAACAGAACAAAAAGTATAGTGAACATCACATGTATTTATAGTGACAAGCAATTAGTCAATACATCAATAACCGAACCCCAGAAGACATGACGTGCATTCATGTTCTAAATTGTTCGAAATGGTGGCCCTCAGCCTTGAAACATTCCTCGTAGCGTGAGACAACACTGCGACACACTTTTGCACAGAGTGCAGGAGTAATAAGATCACAAGCGTTTTGGATTGACGCCTTCAGATCAGCGATTGATCTTGGGCGGTTCCCGTAAACAGAATTTTTAATTACCCCCCACAAGAAGAAATCGGGTGGGGTCAGATCCGGTGATCGGGCCGCCCACTCGACGGGTCCACGGCGACCAAACCAGCGCCCAGGGAAGTGCTCATCAAAACCACTCACGAACCTTCAAAGCGTAATGAATGAGGCGGGGCCCCGTCCTGTTGAAAGTAGAGTTTGTGAACATCCTCTCGTTCAGAAAGGATTGGCCATACCTGCTCCTTTAGCAACTTCAAATAGGATTCACCACTAACAGTCCCTTCGATGGTCCAACAACGCCAGAAGAACACAATCCGCACCAAACAGTGACGCCAGGAGCATTAACGTCCTTCTGTAGAATCTCGAATGGATTCGTGTCGCACCAATAGACGGAGTTGTGTCGATTAACGTGTCCATTGGTTTTGAAAGTGGCTTCATCTGACCACAAGATGCTGTCCGCAAAATCCGGATGCATGTCAGTAAAGCTAAGGAACGTTTCACAAAATTGTAGTTGTCTGTCCGGATCGTCTTCATTCAGCTTATGCAGCAAATGTGGTTTGTAGGGCTTCAAGCCAATATCCACTAGCGTACGTTGCACACTCCCATATGACATGTTTAGTTCCACTGAAGCACGGCGAATAGATTTTGTGGGACAAAATCAGCCCAGTCATCTTGAACATGTTTGTAGCTATGACCACTTTCATAATACCGTCTAATCACAAAAGCATGATCTGCTGTAGTCAATGTACGGCGACTTTCCATGTATCTAATATTTGAATGAATCAATCGATCTCTATCTAGTTTCAGATTTTATACATTGTAGATTCAAGATATTCATAGAAAGCGAAATTGATCGATTTCTCTCTCAATTTTGTGCATTGTGAACTGATTGACATTCATAGAGAGCGATGAACCATGCAAAGCAATCATCGAGATTGCGAATTAATAGATATCAAAATGTCTTATGCTTTGGGTTCGGTTATTTTTGGATCACCCGGTATATACTTACAATTAACATTAGCTGTAATTATCAATAAGTTTATAATAGTGAGATATACGCTTATTACTTAAAAAAGCACAAATAAAAGCAACTTTGATTTCTTTCCTTTCTTTTATTGAAATACAAGTGCTCATCACTATTGAAATTGGTGTCGATTGATATCTTCTTTGATTAACAATCATGGAAAATATAAACTTCATACAGATATTCAGTTTTAGCTATCATGTCTCTATACTCGGTGTCAGATTGTATTACCGCTATTTCAAATAATGTACTTGTAATCATCTGTTGACATTTAGCAATATTTCGTAAAGATGGTAAAATAGCAACTGAGAACCAGAGTGACAACTACAATTGGCGATAGCAAAATCATAGGCTTTCAATATCATTTCATTAGTATGTGTTATGAAACGCATAGTCTAAAATTAATCTCAGAAACCAGACTATTCAATATTTCATGATAATGAAAGCGAATTACATACAATTTTATCACTTTTGATAATAGGATCCGGGATTCGCCCGGGTACCAGGGTCTAGGATCCGGGATCTGGGTGCTTGAAAAAACCCGGGTATTTGCAATCCCTGCTTTGAGCTCATCCATCCACGTAGTGCACGACTAAAAACACATGGCACAGCAAGTAAATTAATGTTCCTATCACACACAGGAACAAAATATGATGCGGTTGGTTTATAATAGAGCAAAATATCTGAATCAATGTATTGCAGTTGCTACACTTTGTTCCCACGCTGTAAATAAGTATTCTGGTCTTTTATATTCTCTATCTAACTCCATCATGTTGTGAGCCAGGGTTTCGGAGCCACAGCCGCCCGGAGCCGTGGCAACAGGTCGACAGGAAATACCACGCCTCCAGCCTGAAGTTTTATATGCATTAAGAATCCAGTCACTTTGCGAGATAAAGTGGCACTTGACGGTGTAGCTGAAGCGAATGCAAGTGTGTTGGTTCAGTGTAGGTTGTCGTTGTATACCTCCCAAAACCTCCTGCCCTTCATCTCCTCTCAATAAATAGCCTGCTGCGAATCATAAGGAGATGGCAGACTTCCTTAAGATTGTGTTCGGGCGAAAGGGTCTGCCGAAAAACATGCACATGCGTTCTCGCCTAAGTTTAATGTACTTATTATTAAAGCACAATATTCATTCTTAATTATTATAATACCCTTAAAGATGTATGGTTATTTTATAGGTGTCCCATTCTCAATAAAATACCTAGATGAAGTATTGAAATACTTCTGAAGTACTTTTGATGCAAAAATTATTTTAGTACCATGTGGAAATATGTTTCACTTAATTGATGAATATTAGAGACCTGACAGCCAAGTGGTTGAATCATCTCGTCCGACCGACAGCACATGTTTCTGCAGGGAAAGATGCTCTCAGAGAATGCAGTGCACACTATCCATGGCTGCTACGAATCTGCGCGTCAGACGAGTTCTACCCGGTTCCTGTTCTAATCAGACACGATCAGAAAAGTGCACATGCATGTTCAACAGCGTACAGATTAAAACTTTTGAAAACCCTTTCACTGACTAAAGTTCCCTGATGTGTCTGACTAATATACCTCTTTTTTATCAATGATACCTCACTCTGAAATACTGAAGTATTTAATCTCGCCTCTAACTAAGCGCTATGAGCGGCAGTGGTAGGGACTAAATCGGAAACTTCCATCAGTACCAGAGAAAATTTACATGGCTGCCACTGAGACTTCATAAAACTTAAAACTTCATAAATAGTTTTAAGCTTGAAGCACTAGCTAAGTCACATCATTCATAATTTTTAGCATGGTAATTTTTCTACCCTGCATGTGTTTATGCTTTCGGTCAGATGACATGTACGAAAATGTATTGAAAGACTTAATTAGTTTCAGCTAAAACTTAATCAAGATGCTGTGTTTTACGACAAAATGATGATTTGATAAATCCAAAGTGTTAAGCTTCTCAAACACTATGAACCGCATGACCTAGAGGTGGTTCTACACGACGCAGTATTTCTCAATTGATCACAGAAAGCACTGACAAATATCATTCTACCGAAAACCTCAGTCTGCTCCCATTGCATATACCGTATATGTGCTTTCTGTGATCTTGTCTGACAAAAAGAGGTACCGCGTAGACGTCAACAGATGCGCAGTTTCGCAGTAGCCATCGGGTGTATATAAGTGTACATCATTCTGTGAAGGCTTCGAGTTCAGCTTCGTGTTGGGGGCCCGACAATATGTCGAAGTGTCTTGAGTCGGAGCCGTGGTAGAGAGTACGGGCCGGAGCCGTGGTACCTGGACCACGGCTACGAAGATCTGTTGTGAGCTTCGATGTAGTGTCATTCATAGAGTAAGTGCATAGCAGGTAGTGACGACTCAAAACAAATGTCAGCAAACAGCAAAAATTCCTATACCAAAGATTTAGTTTTTGCCTAAATTGTGTTCCTGTGGTCCCAAAAGATGTTTGATCAATTTTTTAAAAAGCAATTTTTTCGGATTATTCCTGTGGTCCTATACTAGCGATTTCGTGCCTATGACTTCAATATATAAGTAGCACGAAACTGATCAGATATCAAAATGAATTAAAATTTGCTAACAAGAATCCTAATAAATCCTAATAAAGCGAAAATTAAACTGATTATCAGGGAAATCTGTGAACTGCATTGCAATGCAAGTCTTAATGCAGAAGTTGAGGTATTATTCTTCTGCTTGGCCTAAATTTCAAGTTTGCTAACATAGGAAATCTAGTAGGCAGATATTTTCCACCAGGTTAAATGGATCTGATAAGTTCATATCAGTGGTCGGACCAACTTAGCTGCGAAAATTTACATAGGCTGTTAAAATTTACCCAGAAACCGATAGAAGCAATGGTAAAGATAAATATGATAGTGCGGGTGTATTAGAGTCGAAGAGAGACATGTATTTGGCGATAATTGGCCTTAATAAATTTAGGTCAGAACAATTAAGAAGTTTTCAAGTCAGTTAAATGATTCTTTTGTTTATTAATTCAATAGAGCGGCTACAAGTTTCGAAGTCAATCATCATGTGATCGTTTCAAATAGTTAGCTTTGTATTGTCTTTCTGGTGCTATTGAATGAGTATTTGGAATTGAAATGATAACTCTTAATTGCAGAAATAGTTTGCAATGAATCATAAAAGCTTTTGAGATTCAGTATCTGTAGGCGCATCAAATTACTGGTAAAACAAATCGTCCGAAATCAAAACAAGACTTAGCTTCACCATGGTGATCACAAAACCATCTGGGAGGAAAATTAAGACTCAAGTTGTTCAGACTTAATACGCCATGAAAACTTCACGATAGTTGCGATAACATTTTGAATTCAAATATGAAAAAATTCGTAGATTAAACAACAATATACAACGAAAATTCAAGATTACTGACGATAACAGCACTTGATAATGAAAATATAAGATAATTAGCGACAAAATCTCTCGAACAATCAATTGTCTTAAATTTTACATCGTTTGAAAAATTAAGATAGATCCAAAACTCGGTAAATATGCATATACGATTAGCCTAGATAATTACGTCAGTGATACATCAACGATTACAAATCGAGACGTAGACCGATGAATATACAATTACAGTAGCGATAACTAACTGATACACAGACCAGTAGACTAAAAGAAGTACATCAACGAAAACAAAAAATTAAAAACTGACATCTGACGAAACATGTGTGTTGTGAAAATTCAATAAATGCCCTTCAGATCTTTAAAAAAAGTATTAAGTCAACCGAAGTAGATTACTTATCCACGAAAAGTTACGTTAACAAAATGGACATTCAGTAATAAATTGTCAAGCTTATCTTTAACAAATCACTCATTATTGTCTGATCTTCAATGTTCTATGTTCGAATAAAAAAGGCTCATAAATTAGTATCCAAAAATCGAATTGCGAGGACGAAGAGGCTACGAAGACGCATGTAAGTGTATAATGATGAGGTCGATTTAAAATCACAAAAACAAAAATGTACACAACCTGGTAAAGAATTCAGCCCCTTCTGAATGTTATCCTATCAATAATCTTCATTTCTTCTCTTGCTTGCTTTTCAATAATTCGTTTCTTTTGTTATAGAAATGTTCTTCTTCCCCAGTCGCTGCTGTTTCTCTTAACCAACGTGTCTCCTCCATCTCTTCTGCTCTTCTTTTTCTCGATTCCTCATATTTCTCCGTTTCTTCTAAGTTAACTAAATCGAACTCTAATTTCTTCAGTTTCTCGTTATGTTGCCGCTCCTTCACCAGCTCCTCTTCAATTCTCATCGCATTCTTTCACATTCCTTCTCGTCGACTCTCTTCTTCTCCGTAAGCTCTTCTGGCGTTTTGTGTCATTTCACGTGGCTCATCCGAGATAGGCACTTCATGGCACATTCATCGAATTCAAGTGAGATTTCGTAAATGTAAGCGCTCGGATACTTTCCTGGTCAAGGCTTGCGCGTTTTTTTGTGATTAAATCCGACAGCAAACTGAAGAATCTCTCCATTAGCATTTCCGGGTAGTATGATCAGACAGCATCGAACGAGTCTCGTAAGAATTGGAATGCTCATCACATTTGTCAGGTAATCCTCATCCAAAATTCCCTACGTTCTTCTTTGTTAAGGACTTTACCTGAAGTCTGACACTTCGCAATTAGCACCTCAGTTCAGTCAACTCGTCTTCCAGTACAAGATTCTTCAGTTTCTTAGCGACATTGACCGCCCATGTTTCTGGATTGACTGAAGCAATGTTCTCCGAATCAAGAAGTCGCAAATTCCGCAACAATTTGCTCTCGAAAAGGAAGATAATGCACAAGTTGTTCAGTGCAGCAAACATAGAAGGCTCGTACTTGATAGCAGAATTATTTTCTCTTGAATTCATTAAGTTGCAGTAGCAACCTTGATGTTTTGTCGCCGACGATGACTTTTCTATCCGGGAAAATAGCATCTGAGTTTGAGCATTTCCAAGGTTCCTTGGGATCTAAAATGATCTAGTAGAAAAACGTCTTAAGACACGAAAGAAAGAACACAGACAAAGTTTCAATGAAATTGATATAAAATATCTTGAAAGTTGAAATGTCCTCAAACAGCACTTTTCAGTATGACAATTTCGCACCGGTATAGTAGTAATGACTTTATCCAGGATTATTCGCGGAGCAGGGAAAGTATTTTCGCCACATTTACGCAGATTTTCGCAGTACGTAAATTTACGCAGCTGGTCCGACCGCTGGTTCAGACTCTTGTCCAAATTGTTAACTAGCAGACTGCATTCTACAATCAATAAAAATCACGGTGCAAAATTGAGTTGCAAATGGCTAGAATGATGATGCTCTATGCGGTTAGAATTGAACTTTATTTATGTGGACTAATTTAATTTTCGTGGTTATATGATTTTATGATTCACTAAATTTGTGTTTCATTTCCTGAATCTGAATAATATTGTGGACACATTTGCATCCCGTGAAGTCAATTATGATCACTGTCTTTGATTATGACATTTTGCTCTTTCAGTGGAGGTGGTTTGAGACATGATCACGCTTAAGAAAATACTATATTAGAGTGATAGTCACTTCCATAGAAGCTAATTTAATAGGCATTACTTCTTCAAGGCTGTCATGACACGGAAGATTGCTATTCTGTCTTTTCTACTGCTGTCGTAATCGGTAAATTCCGTGTTAAGTTATCCAAAACTGTGAAAATTTGCATGTCTCACATGTATTACTGGGTCACAACTGGAGTTCATTTAATAAAATCGAAGCTGCATACAAACTGGAGATTTAAGCAATACTGAGTTGCCATTCTACCTAATACACTTGCTCTATGGCAAGATTTCCCAAAGTTTGGGGCGCGCCCCTCTGCAACCCCCCCCCCCCCCCAATGGGGACAACAAAACTTTCGGTGGGTCTCGATGCAATGGCTTCTGCCTAGACTGCTTCAGTTTTTCTATGACCCGGTGTTGGAGAAATGCGCAGTAGAACTGTAGAGGCACTTTCCTCATTGATGCCAGTCATGCCTATGCGCACGCACAAGCGCAAGGGGAAACGGTCGATGTCAGGAGTCTGACAATTGAGAGGACGTTGCGCCATTCTGTTAAATACATGAATTAAATACAAATTCAGGTCTACGAACGCGTTTTGAAGATCTATCGCTGGAACAATTTAGGGTCGCTGTTCGGGAAGAATTCCCGTCTGTCACTGCGTATGCTCTTCGAATCCTTATTCACTTTGCATCTACATATTAGAACGAAATGGGATAGCTCGTCTCGCATATCTGAAAAACAATCCGCAAAAGCAAATTCCGCAACCGCTTCAATGTTTCTTCAGATCTTCGGTTGCAACTTTCTTCGAAGAAGCCATTTTTTGGAAAGCTGTCCTATCAGGCTCATTTTTTTCATTGAGGCGCAACTTTTCTGTATGAACGTTTTAATAAATGAACCAATGTTCAATTCCGGATGCTGCCTTCTTTTCAGTTCACCATGTACACTTTTGCTAGATGCACCGTCAGAGATGATGCTTAGTCGTAAATGTAGGAATAGTTTATGAGAATGGTAAATTATGATCAGTACCGAAAACTGAACATCGGAATTTACGTCGTGTTGCGTTGACAAGTTTAGAGTAGGGTGCGAGGCATTACATAATACAAGGCTTAGTCGATTGTACTTGAGTACAAGTACAAGTACATTGAAAACATAATGAATACAAGTCCAAGTACATATACTTGATCCAATTGCTAAAAAATCAAGTACAAGTGCAAGTACTGAATAATTATTACCGAGTTAAATCGCAAGGCATTCTCAGATTGCATTGCTATTCCTGTTTGTGCGTTCGTGATAGTCAAGTTCAGAACCAAAATTGTGAGTAATACATGTGTATACTATAGTGACAAAAATTAATAGGTGCATGACAGACAACTGAAAACAACACTTGATTAAGAATGAAGATACATGTATTCCTATTTCATGGAACAAGTATGACTATTGTTGTTGACAACGTGATACAAGCATGAAGCTTGTAACATTTTAGGAGGAGAAGTCATTTGATTTAATGAACATTAGTCTTTCGAAATTTTGATCTTTAATTCGACAGCGATTTGGTCTAAAAATTTTTCCAGCAATGCTGAATATTCTTTCCACAGGAGAAGACGAGGCGGGTGAGGTAAGATATTTTAGTGCTTAACTAGCCAGTGTGGGATATTTGCAACTTTGAGAATCCCAAAAGGACAGGGAGTCAGCGCTCTCAGGCAAATGCATTGGTATATTTGTCATATAGGGCTACTCGAAAACTCTTAAAATCCGATAAGTACTTGAAATTCCAAGTACATTTATAAAAGTACTTGACCAAGTACAAGTACATGTCAAGGAAAATAAATCAAGTACAAGTACTAGTACAAAGTACCATGAAAATGTGCTTAAGTACAAGTACTTGTACTTGACCTCAAGCCTGTATGATATAAAGAGAAAGAAAGAGAATATATATATATATTTTTCAAAATGAAAATCACAAAATATATCACAAAGTTAAGCTGGTATACTTGTTAGGTCAGAAAGACCATTAAAAACCAAGGTGATGAGAACAGTGTAACAATTTTGTCTCTTGCTAGTTCTAGAAAAAGGTACAATTAGTCGATCATTACGCACGTGCGGAACAACAGGAAAAAGAGGATGATCGACGTTCTGACTCTTGTAAAAAAGTGAAAGGTAGGCTTGAAAGCGAACTTTATCTAATGAACATATACTGTTGGCACAAATACAATCATTTTTACAGATAATTCTCCGAGCTCGTTTGAAAATTCTTTCTATCTGCTTTCTCGTTTCAAAACTGTAAACGCCAAACAATTGTGTACAATAGAGCAAAATGCTTTCAATTGTGGCCTTAAAAAACAGACCATAACTCGTCATGACTCAACAGTCTACGCAACACTCTAAGCACATACATCCTTTTATTACACAAAGAAATAACATTCTGGAAATGTGAGTTCCATTTCAAATCCTTATTCCAAGTTACTCCGAGAATCTTGAGCTCGCTCACAATACTAAATGGAAAAGGGAAGACAATAGAGAAATTTTTCTTCAAAATGCACACAGCCTTTGTTTTACATTGATTTAATTTCAGTTTGTTCACGTCGGCCCACTCTGATATATTATAAAACTCTTCGGACACGGCTCCCAAAGACCTGACAATATCATTCCTATAAATAGGACAGATTTCGCAAATGTCATCAGCATGCATAGTTAAAACGGTAGTCGTGGACATGGGCTTTATATCGCTACAGTACAGGACAAAAAGATATGGACCCAAGAGCGAGCCCTGGGGTGCACCACTGGTCACAATACGCTGCTGACTAAGAGAATCAAGCATTTTCACAGATTGGCACCTGTTTGTTAAATAGGAGCAAAGCCAAGAAATAAAACCATATGGATAACAGTAATCAATAAGCTTCCGGACAAGAACATTGTGACAAATAGTATCAAAAGCTTTGGAAAAATCATAGTTTAGCATAATGCAGCCTCCTGAGTCAGAGCAGTCCAATATGCTAGTCACGGCATCATGCATCGTAATTAGACAAGAAGTAGTGTTCGAGAGACGTTTATAGGTGAACTGAAAATCAGGAATGTTTTCGCAAAATGTATCACGCATATGCTTCAGCACAAGATATTCTAGCAACTTGGCTGGTACACTCAACAAAGTAATCGGGTGTAGTTCATGAATGGAAACAGGCATACATTTCGGGACTGGTGAAATTACACAATTTTTAAAAATGCACGGCACCTTTCTCGCTATAACAGAAGAGTTAATAATGTTACAAAGAGGCTCTGAGATAAATGGGGAAGCCAGCTTGTAAAATTGATTTGATATGCCATCAGAGCCAGTAGCTTTACGCAAAGATAGATTATCCAAAAAGTTAAACACATCAATAGGATCCGACAAAGGACACCAATCATCGTCATCACAGTATGTCAATGGCTCACTCTCAGTTAGGTGATCAGCAAAGATGCTATTTACAGCATCGGCGGCAGTCTGACCATCCGGGTACTCTTGCATTATGCACAAATAGGGTTGCCATTATGCTTGCCTTTTATGTCATTGACTACATTCCACACATTTCGCGAAGACTCCTTTGAACTCTGAACCCACTTTTCTTTGCATTTCACAATTTCATATTTACACTTCTCTTTATAATGATTATACAACGGAAAATTTCTCTCGCGATAAGCCTTCCACCTTTTGTTCATCAGATCTTTCAAACACGGTGTCATCCACGGCTTATCTTTCGATGTCATGGTCACAACTTTACATGGAAAAGCAGACAAGCACTCAAAGAATTTTCCATAAAACAATTCAGTTTTTTTGTCAACATCTGATTCACTATACACTTCAGCAAAAGAACAATCATTGAGCTTAGAAAGAAATTGGGAAATATGATGATCACTTGTATCATACAATACACGTTTATGTTCATGAACATTTCTAACACTGTCTACTTTTGAGCGCAAAAATACTTGACAATGAGAGCTCCGACGTTTCAGATTGAAAGGTGGACCTACATGAGCAGGTGGATAATCATCAGCAAGCGATTGGCTGACCAATATTCGGTCTAAAACGGCGTTGCCACGTGTAGGAGTCACAACTTTGTCGACCAAATCGTATGCACTTTGTAATGAAGATGTTTCGAAGTTGTTCAAATCACCAGCAACAATGATATTAACATCTGGTATATCTTTCGCAACAGCATCTAAATGATCACATATGTTATCTGATATCTCTTTGCGAAAAGTCACAGGCAATTGAGGCGGAATATACATGGTCTTAACATGAACTTAAAAGATATGAAAATAGCTTCACAACGAACACAAGAAAAGTTATGACGAGTGACAGAAATACTTGACTTTATCCATATCGCAATCATACGATCATTGCGATCACATCTCAAAAGTTGAAAACTCGGCATTTGAAAGAAGGAATCATCATGGGCATCATTTAACCAAGATTCTGTCACAATAACTACATCTGGGTCGAGGCACGAGCAAGATAGACGCAATTCGTCCATTTTTCCATCAGATACAATGGAACGGGCGTTAATCAAAAGTAGTGAGGGCATGGAAGGCAGTCATGAAGAGCGAGAGACAATTTTACCGCGCCTTATGAACACGTCTTCTCCCATATCTTTGCGATGCTTTAACTGAAAAGTAGTAAGCAAAACTCCACTTCTGGACCGCGCAAGATGGCGGCCATCGCTGCGTCCCCCCCCCTCTGGCACGGCAGAGTGTCGTGGTCGGCCGCCGTGGTGCTTCGTGTCTGAGTCCCCCCCCCTGGAACGACAGAGGTTGTGGTCTGTCGTGGTGTGCCGGCCAGGTGGGTCCACGTTCACAACATGTTCGCTGACGTCCCCCCCCCCTCTGCAACGACAGAGTGTGAGACTCGGGTGAGTTGGTCCGACCGCCTGGTTGACGTGGGCGACCGTCTAGGTTGACGTGGGCGACCGCCAGGATTAGTCTTGAGGCTATAGTGTGTGATGTTTTTGGTGCAATCTGCTGAATGTTGGGTTGTAAAATGGGTTGTTTCGAGTGGAAGGAGTGGTCGGATGAGAAAACGGAGGTCAGATTCGGATTCAGCGTGAAATTCTGCATCGGTAGGGTGAGTTTCAAGGCAATCGGTGAGAAAAAATTTTCAACATTTTTCGAAAAACGACAGAGTTAGAATTTGGGACGTTTTGGTGTGTAGCGCCCAAACGAAGCATCGGATGAGAAAACGGAGGCCAGATTCGGAATCTACGTGAAATTTTGGGTTAGGAAGGATGTTTCCAGCGAAATCGGAGAGAAAAAATTTTCGGCTGACGTCCCCCCCCCTGGACAGCTTGCTTCCAGTGGACGGATTTTGTCGTGCGATAGCTCGTTTGAAAGCTAAGAGTGAGACAAATTCAGTGAAAGAATCGGCTTGTCCTATCTGTCTTCGTTCAAAAGTTAGAGCGGTTACAAGATTTTAGGTCGGAGCTCGCTCACCTGAAAAAATCCTAAGTGTCAGAGTGACTTTGTATGGGTAAAATTTTGAAAATTTTCCAAAGTGTGGAATTTCGACCTGGGACCGTCACCAAAACATTTTTCATCAAATTTCACTGACCCCCCCCCCCCCGACAACAATCTTCTAACTTTGGTTCTAGTGGACGGATTTTGTCTTACAGCTACTCGTTTGAAAGAGGAGAAAAAACTGCTCGACAACATTTTTTGTTGCGAGTCAATCGGACCAGCCGTTCACAAGTTAGAGCGGTTACAAGATTTTAGGTCGGAGCTCGCTCACCTGAAAAATCCTAAGTGTCAGAGTGACTTTGTATGGATAAAATTTTGAAAATTTTCCAAAGTGTGGAATTTCGACCTGGGACCGTCACCAAAACATTTTTCATCAAATTTCACTGACCCCCCCCCCCCCGACAACAATCTTCTAACTTTGGTTCTAGTGGACGGATTTTGTCTTACAGCTACTCGTTTGAAAGAGGAGAAAAAACTGCTCGACAACATTTTTTGTTGCGAGTCAATCGGACCAGCCGTTCACAAGTTAGAGCGGTTACAAGATTTTAGGTCGGAGCTCGCTCACCTGAAAAATCCTAAGTGTCAGAGTGACTTTGTATGGGTAAAATTTTGAAAATTTTCCAAAGTGTGGAATTTCGACCTGGGACCGTCACCAAAACATTTTTCATCAAATTTCACTGACCTCCCCCCCCCTGGACAGCTAGCTTCTATCTTGGCTTCTAGTGGACGGATTTTCTCGTGCAATAGCTCGTTTGAAAGCTAAGAGTGAGACAAATTCAGTGAAAGAATCGGCTTGTTCCTATCTGTCTTCGTTCAAAAGTTAGAGCGGTTACAAGATTTTAGGTCGGAGCTCGCTCACCTGAAAAAATCCTAAGTGTCAGAGTGACTTTGTATGGGTAAAATTTTGAAAATTTTCCAAAGTGTGGAATTTCGACCTGGGACCGTCACCAAAACATTTTTCATCAAATTTCTCTGAACGAGGGGGGGGAGGTCAGTGAAATTTGATGAAAAATGTTTTGGTTAAGGTCCCAGGTTGAAATTCGGAAGTTTTAAATTTTTCAAAATTTTCACCACACTGGAGCTCTCACACTTAGGAATTTTTTCACTTGTGGCATGTTACATGGACATGTGCTGGCGGACCAACTTCCCGTGGTCATATGAGAATGGTTCAGGTGTCATATTGTAAAGAATGATGAGACAAATCGTTTGCAACAAACCGGATGTCGCTACGATGAATACTTTCGGAGATAGAGCCATTTTAAGTTTTCTTCCGAGCATATATAAACCCCCGACAACGTAAGTCTGATCACTTCATCGAAAGACGAGGTAAGCGACGGTCGTCGCTCTGAGCTCCCGATATCGGGTGCAAAGGACTCTATCTTTTGAAGTAGGCAAGCTATCTTGCTACTTCAAAGTTTGTATGATAGAGTTTGATAGTGTCTTTACTACTGATAAAATTTTTTAAAAGTAGTATGAGTAGTAAAATGCGGAATTTTTTAAAAATTCTTAATTTTCACTTTTTTCAAAGTTTTAACATATAGACTAAGGTTTTCAAGTATCCTGAGTTCAAATATGCTATCAGATTTGAAATTTAACTAAGTCTAAGGCAGCTTTGAGGGGTTAGATCCCAGCTACTGATCACTACCTTTGACTCGGCGTTCCTGTTACCACTTCGGGGCAGTGACAATGATGTCTTCAGCTGTAAAGAGCGGGTATCGGGGAAGATCTCTCACTTCCCTAGTGATCGGTACAAGGCCTTCGGGCTGTCGACGGGATCGAGTGCCACTCACTACACTCTTTAGGAATATGACTGTACTACATGATTCCAAACTTATACAAATTTCATTATCTTACAGTTCACAATAAAATCTAAGATGGCCAATGACAAAAATCGTAAATATCATATCAAAATGTGCTCTTGTGGGCGAGTTAATCGCAGTGCGGACGCCAAAGCTCATGTGAAGAAGGCGGGCACCGGCCACATGATTGTCTTGAATAGGGTTGCTTGCGTAAAGTGTAGAGTGCTGAAGGGTGATGAGGATGAGGTGCGGTTTTACAGAGTGCATGCTGACTGTAGTGGTGGTTTAGTGACTGATTTGAGATTTACGCAGTTGATTGTGGAAGAGAGGGAGCGAATGTTGGCGAATGTTGCGAATGTTGTTGAGAATGTTGTTGAGAATGTTGTTGAGAATGTTGTTGAGAATGATGAGTTGGCGAGAGCGGTTGCGTCGTTGGAGGGTGAGATTGAGCAGCGGAAGAGAGTGCTTGAGAGTGATGATGAGGATGATGTGGATTTAGATAGGGAGCGTGTGAGGAAGCGTGTGAGGAAGTTGAGCTCTTCGTCATCGGAGGTGTCCAACATCGTCATCACCGACCCCCCGAAGAGCTCATCTTCCCCAAAAGTGAAGAGTGGTGGGATTCGTATGCAGTCGGCGAGGTGGTTGAAGGATGAAGAGAAGAGACATGTTTCGCAGCAGATGGCGCATGAGTTGTTAGTGAATAAGTTTGAGAGTTTGAAGAAAGTGAAGGATGAAGTTGTGAAGGAGTTGGATGAGTTGAAAAAGAAGGATTTGAAGTCGAAGGAGGTGGCGGATGAAAACATTAGAATGAGGCGTTGTGTGACTGATTTGAAGAATAAGACGCGAGAGTTGGAAGAGAAGAATGATGCGTGTGAGAAGAGGGCGAGTGCTGCGGAGAGAAGAATGAGAGATGCAGAGGCGAAGTTTGAGGAGATGATGAAGGAGATGAGTGTGTTGAGAGCGAGGAATGTTGAGTTGGAGAGGACTGTGGCTCGGCGGGGTGATGAGAGGCAGGCGTGTGAGAAGTTGGAGCGCATGAGGGATGAGTGGGAACGTGTGAATGAGGATCGTTTGTTTGAATTTCACATCCCTATTCGGGACAATCATTTGGCCGGCGAAGTACTCGTAAACCAGAATTTAGACGAATCCATCCTATGCTACAATGGTCATCCCACGAAAAAATGCCTCCACGCCAGCTTACGAATGCGCGGCCATCTACACAAATTTTCGATTCGGAAACGCGCGAGACTACCTAAGGATGACTAACTTGGTAAGTGAAAAAGTAAATAAGATAGTATATCCTATTCTAACACATATCATTTTCATTGCAGATCTTTGCCCGCCTTCACCACCCCATCACGTCACTCCCGAGAACGAACCATCGGCTCTCTTAAGGGCCACCTAGGGGCAAGACATGATAGAACCTCCACGCGGTTTGCCCTGGGCAGTCTTCGGACTGGCGAATACTATCATTAAGTTGAATCTGCTATCAGTCAACTTGAACGTTGCGTCGCGTTAGAGGGGTATATAAACCACTGCCTCTCATTTCATTTCATTTCAATCATGCAGACGCCGAACAGTCAAGTCAGCTCTCCTCGCGGACCGCAGTTAAGGCCGCGAAATTTATTTGAGGAGTTCGTCAGGCTAGAGGAGCAAGACAGAGTCCACAACAATCTTGCTCGGATTGGCAATCCGATGACAGCAACTGCTGCCAATCCAACGGAATGGCGCTACATTCCACTCTATACTCACATGCCAGTTAGTGTGGAAGTCGACAGTGCTACCAAAGAGAGAGTCTTTGACTCTCTCAGCAGAATTGGTAGGCTGTAGGATGACGACTCCCGAGAACGAACCATCGGCTCTCTTAAGGGCCACCATGGGGCAAGACATGATAGAACCTCCTCGCGGTTTGCCCTGGGCAGTCTTCGGACTGGCGAATACTATCATTAAGTTGAATCTGCTATCAGTCAACTTGAACATTATGCAGTCGATTGCTATCCCTGAAGCATTCTGATTCGCTGTTGAGCAATTCATTGTTGAAAACCCTATATAAGCCAGAAGATTGTAGCGCTTCTCATTCAATTTGAAGTCACGATGGAAGCGACATCTGCCGACAATATTCCCGTCTTCACTGATGAAGACAACGGTATTCCCGAGTTCGTCATCCTCGACGAGTGGGATGAGGATGAGAAGAAGGGGAAGATCAAGAGGATCGTTTGGACGGATGAGGTGTGGACTCCAAATACCACCCGCATCCGAAAGGTGCCAGATGCACCACCACGGCTTAGGCGGTATAGGGTATACGAGAACCTAACCGTCATACCTATTGACTATTCAAGCCAATAGTCATCTTGTTACTCCCGAGAACGAACCATCGGCTCTCTTAAGGGCCACCATGGGGCAAGACATGATAGAACCTCCTCGCGGTTTGCCCTGGGCAGTCTTCGGACTGGCGAATACTATCATTAAGTTGAATCTGCTATCAGTCAACTTGAACGTTGCAAATGAAGTTCGGTGTAATACTTCCTTTCGACGGGCGTTCCTGTAAAGGGCGGCGGTGAAACCCGTAGCTATGTATACCGCAAGGGACATTCGGCAATGGTCAATCTTGTTAAACCTCTCTGCGTCATGTTTGCAAGTGATTGCCTCTGTCTCAACGTAGCATGCATTCGCGTCAGGGCGACATTTAGCCAACTGTCGAAGGTTGCCTAAAACTTTCCATTGCATACGTTATGAGAACCATGAGTTCTACCTGTCTCTATCAATGAGACGAATTGATGAATGGAATGAAATGGGAGGACACTCACGCGCCACACGCAACATAACACACTTCTCTCTTCCGTAGTCTAACAAGCTCTTTACACATGGATCGCAGTCGATTGCTATCCCTGTATCAGAAGTGTAAGCTATCTTAATTTATTTGACACTATTTTATCTACCATCATCGTCCATATGAAATGTTTTTAGATTTACAAGTTAGACTAAGCGTGCTACTATTTCCAAATGAAAAAGTATACATGGTTAAATCATCCACTTAAGCCCATCCGTAGTCTAACAAGCTCTTTACACATGGATCGCAGTCGATTGCTATCCCTGTATCAGAAGTGTAAGCTATCTTAATTTATTTGACACTATTTTATCTACCATCATCGTCCATATGAAATGTTTTTAGATTTACAAGTTAGACTAAGCGTGCTACTATTTCCAAATGAAAAAGTATACATGGTTAAATCATCCACTTAAGCCCATCCGTAGTCTAACAAGCTCTTTACACATGGATCGCAGTCGATTGCTATCCCTGTATCAGAAGTGTAAGCTATCTTAATTTATTTGACACTATTTCATCTACCATCATCGTCCATATGAAATGTTATAAGATTTACAAGTTAAACTAAGCGTGCTACTATTTCCAAATGAAAAAGTATACATGGTTAAATTATTCACTAAAACCCCATTCAAGTAAGTCAGTATGAAAGCAAAGATAATACGAAATAAACATTTATTATGGCATGTATTTCAAAAGGTCTTCATCGTCAATATCGTCCCAGAGTCTGGCTTCACATAGATTACAAAAACAGTTGAGCTGCTTTAAACGTTCTTCTGCAGCGTCCCTCACTTTCTCAATGTACGCCCACTCCGCCACGGTTCGCGGTTGGGAGTTAGGGGTGTACCACTCCCATATTTGATGCAAGTGCGACTTGCTGGTCATCTCCATCACCCCTTCGGCATCATATTGTAAATATTTCCACCGTATGCCTGTTAGGTCGGGCAACTCCTCTTCATCCTCCTCCGATAATGATAACTTTCGTATATTGTCGAGATTGTATGTCTTCTCCACCTTCGCCTTTCTTGGTGCATTTGGTGTAACGAGCACCTTTGCTGATGTATATGGAGAGGAGAACTCCAATGCGGTATTTGGTGTTGTTGGAGGACTTGTCATGTTGTCTTTGAAATGCTGACTTTGAATAATGATAACTTTAACATTTTTCTAATTCTTAAGTATACACAAGCAGCCAATCAGAATGAACATCCAATGAATGAAGAGGATGAAAGTATATAAGCAAAGTGACATTCAGGTCATTTCATTTAATCTGTGAATCATACAAGTGACGAACGCACGATCTCTCTCTTTGACTATTATTTGAGTGAAGTCTCTATCTTGTAGAAGTATCAACCTTAAACTTGATTTCGTTGAAATGGTAAGTTGAAAATTTCCTCTCATCTCCCTCAAACGTGTGACTAATAGCATCTTCCTCAATTTCAGACATCAACTTCATCACCAACGCCCTCTCTTCTCGAGGAAAGTTTAGAGTTATTGAGTCAAGGTAGGTTGTAACACTACACTGAGGCTTGAACAGAGATGAAAGAATGATTTCTCTTTCAGGTGATGTGAGTTCCAGCTCAGGACTCTCGCGGCAAGGCAACGAGTGGGAATGTGCCGACTGCGGACATATGTTTACAAGGAAGCACAGTCTCCTTCGACACATCAAACAACGTGTGTGTCAACGCAAAGCGGCGTCAATCTCCGGAGGTGAAGTTGATTCTGACGATGACATCTCCTTTCCTTGCGATTTGTGCCCTCTTTCTTTTGATAGTCACTTTCAGCGATCTTCGCACAGACTTCAACACACACATGCAAATGATCACTACACCAACGGTACCTCTACCATCTCCCTCATTAATGTTTCACATAATAATTTAGTACGCGACTACTGCATGGAGTCCAATACTCAAATTGTAGATTTTCCTGAGTGGCTCCTTCAAAATTCTAACATTATCGAAGCGCTCTTCAATAATTTAGACAATTTTAGAATGAAGGCGCTCATCTACCTTAAACTAAAATATATTAAAATAGATTTTCAAACGGGTCAAGTGACGGAGAGAATACAGTTTCATATTCCTTCCTCTTCCGCAACCGAAGTTGTAGACTGCGAGTCTTGGCTAAATTTTCACATTCAATGTTTAAAATCAAATGTAGATAAATTCAATCAACGCGACAGCGCTCTCATTTTTGATGGTGTGGACTCAGCCATATTCAAAATTTCCCTATTAGAAAGTCATGCAGCTCGAGGCACATTTAAACTTCCAAAAACGTTGTATAATAAGAAAGCTGTCATCAATGTTGATTGTAAATCACAGTGTTTCAAATATGCAGTCCTATCCATCCTTCACTATAATGATATCAACGCGCATCGAGATCGCACCTATAGCTATAGACAGTGGGAGGATGAACTAGACTTTGAAGGTTGTGATAGTAACAACATGAAAATCAAAGATGTAGAAACGTTCGAAAAACATAATAAGATTAAAATTGTCGTTCACGTGTGGGAGAAGGGGTTGAAGGGTGCCCGCTATAATTCACGTTCAACTTGTTATGAACGTGTAGTCAACCTCTTATTAGTAAAACAAGATGATAGCGAGGAATGGCACTACTGTGGTATTCCCAAAATCTCTCGCTTGTACACTCACTTGGGGCACTCTAAAAGAGGTGAACATTTTGTATGCGACCGCTGCATCCGCTCATTTTGGAGTAAAGATAAATTTGAAACTCACTATGAATGGTGCAAGCGAGGTAAATTACAAATGGAACGCATGCCCAAAGATAAAATATTTTCACATAGGGATAATGGTGACGAATTAAGTCCCCTGCGTGTCATTTACGCAGACATAGAATGCTACATTGATGATATCATCCACAAGCCAGCAGCCATATCCTGCTATGAAGTATGGCATGACCACTTTAGGAATAGACAAAACAAAATGCATACTTGGCAAGGTGAAGATTGCATTTCAAAATTTCTAGAATTTCTCGATAAAGCTGCAAAATTTCAACAATCATATGATTCCCAATTGCAGCGTAAGTCACTACATATGTCAGATGAAGACAAACAAAAATTTGAAAGTTGCACATCCTGTCCTAAATGTCATAAAACGTTTGATGACGATAAAATTAAGAAAGTGCGTGATCATGATCACATCACTGGTAAATTTAGAAACGCACTCTGCTCCAAATGTAACTTTTCACTTAGGTTGAGACGTCGTGTACTACCCGTCATTTTTCATAACTTTAAGGGCTATGACAGTCATATGCTCATAAAAGGAGGGTTGAGCCAGATGAAATCGTGGCAGTTTAATGTAATAGCACAAACGAGAGAAAAATTCATGGCAATGACAGCAAAAGTACCAGTAGATAAAACTAAAGAAAATAAGACAGTCTTCTTCGAAATAAAATTTTTAGATTCATTTCAATTCATGTCAGCGTCACTAGCTTCTCTCGTTCGTAATCTCAAGTTTCTTCCCCATAGTCAAACTTTGAAGAAACACTATCCAAACTTAACGGATGAAATAATCACTCGCAAAGGAGTCTTTCCTTATGCGTATTTTAGCTCAATGTCTAAACTAAATGAAACAACCCTTCCTTCCATTGACAAATTCAAAAACGATTTGACGGGTGAAGATTGTCCAGTAGAGGACTATGAACATGCTCAAGAGGCATGGTTAAAATTTAATTGTAAAACGTTTGGCGATTATATGATCGCTTACTTAGAATTAGATGTCATTTTGCTGGCTGATGTCTTTCAGGAGTTTCGACGAGTGGCATTAGAAGAAGACAAATTAGATCCTATCCACTTTGTCAGTCTACCAGCCATGTCCTTTAAATCAGCCTTTAAAATGACTGGTGAGACCATTCATCTCTTACAAGACCCGGAGATGTATAATATATTTGAGCGCGGAATACGCGGTGGTCTCACATTTGTAAATAAACATCATATAAAATCTGAAACAGTAGGTGATGATCATATCCACCTAAAGTACTATGACCAAAATAATTTATATGGCAGTTCACTGTCTAAACCACTACCTCATTCCGAGTTTAGTTGGTTAAATCAAAATGAGCTTGAGTATTACTCCAACCCTTCAAACATACTGAATATTCCAGATGAAGGTGATTGGGGATATTATTTTGAAGTGGATTTGATTTATCCAAATAGTATTAAAAATAAAACTGCTGATTTCCCACTCGCACCTGAATCTGGCGAAGTGACTGAAGATATGTTTTCACCATTCATGTCACAATTTCATAATAACTTAACAGAGTGTGGACAGCCAAGGTACAAACCATGCCGCAAACTTTTACTCACCCAATATGATAAGAAAAATTATCTCGTACACTTCTGCATATTAAAATTCTATTTAGAAATGGGCATGCTTCTAAAGTCAGTTCACCGCATTATCAAATTTAGACAGAAAGCCTTCCTCAAACCCTACATAGATAGTAACAGTCAAAAACGTGCACTCGCCCAAAATAATTTTGAAAAGGATTTTTATAAATATAAGAATAATAGTCTATTCGGAAAGACCATGGAGGATGTTAGAAAACGTATGAATTACAAACTAGTCGTTGATGAACAAAAATATCACAAATTGACCTCATCACCTCTTTTCATTGATAGAGACATCATCGATGAGGATCTTGTAGGTGTTAAAATGATTAAATCAGAAGTTGAGTTGTGCAAACCCATCTATATTGGGCAAGCCGTTTTAGATTATTCCAAGCTTGAAATGTATCAACTCTTCTACAAAATATTAAAACCATGCCCTCTCGTAAAAGAGGTTCGCTTGCTGGGTGGTGATACAGATAGTTTCTTTTTAGGAATTACCACTCAAAAAGATTTAAATTTTAATGAAGTAGGTAAGTCATTAGAAAAATATTTCGATACATCTAACTACAATCCCACTCATCCACTCTATTCCATACAGAATAAAGCCAAACTTGGTTGTTTTAAGGATGAAACAGCAGGAAAGGAAATAGATGAAATGATTCTCCTCCGTCCTAAAATGTATTCCATGAAACTAAAAGAATGTGCAGATAGTATTAAGCGTGCTAAAGGTATATCAAAATCCATTGTTCATAAAATGAAACATCGGTCCTATAAGAAGGCCTATAAAAATAAAACTATAACGTTTGTCAATATGACAATCTTAAAATCTCAAGTTCATACTGTGAAAACGTACACGTTCAAGAAACGAGCACTTTCAGCATGGGAGGATAAGAGGTGTTGGATAGGACATAACACATCTCTTCCACATGGACATCCTGACACAAACATACCTCCACCCAAAAGAATAAAACTCACGCTACCACATTCAGGAGATGTATTGACATAATCAACTTTAACTCAGTATTTTGATGTTGCTTTTTGTAGATATACATGGTTGTTTTATGTATCGCATGAGATCGTTTCTTCCTTGTGAATATATGCCTACAGTCAGCCCATTCCCCCTATATCTGTGAAAAGACTTTTTCATATACATATTTTTATTTCAATAAACATATCACAATGACTTCACTTTGTTTTCCGAAACACTAAAGTTACGAGGGATTTAGTATCTTTCACATGGATACACTCTTGTAAACCATTGGTAATTTTGATAGCAATAGAGGGTATAGTTTGTTTGACGACGGGATGATAGAAAATAGATTCAAACATCTTCTCGACTATTCCATATGAAGCGTCTTTATCATGAATGAAATCACGTAAAATGTATTCTTTTTTCTCGCCAACAGAAATAGGTAGAATCAAATCACTTTGAATGTAAAGGTGCTGTTCATGTTTATCAAGTGTCATTGGTGTTTCTATACCAATCGTATGCGCAGCAGCAAACACAGTTTGTAGCATTGAAAAACCAAAGAGTTTTTTCAAATTTTTACTCAATTGACATTGAATGTCATCACCCAGTTTCAGAACAACGCGTTGATTTTCAATTGAAAACGAAATGTGGTGTGTCTTTACATCATATTTACTTTTCATCACATGCTTCAACTTCTGTTGTATATAAGGATTTACTACATGAATGAAGCTTTCAACTGTATGATATAGACGCGGCATTATATTGATAGCAACTTTAGATTCTTCATAAGACTGGTAAATTTTCTTGATGCGATCGCCATAGATGTCCACCCACCATTCATCATTAACTGAATCAGCTTTAGTGTGATATTCATGAGAAGCATACACCACACCGCTTCCAATAATAGGTGTATAATGTCTTACAAAATGACGCAAGGTTGGAGAGAAATAAACTGTAAGTTTGTCATTATATTTCTGAATAACCAACTTATTTTTGTCCGCCATAATTTTCTCTCCATACTTCTTACCCACAGTCTCATTCCATCGTTTTACTAACTCAATAAGTGATAAAGGTTGAACACCACGCTTTTTCAAAATGATGCGTTCTTCGCATTCTACAACATCTTCATCAAATATTTTAAATCTATAATGAAATTTGTTGATTCGATTTGAATAAACTTTTCTAACATTTGCAGTAGCAATTGACGTTAGATGTAGTCCATGACCAAAACCGAGATGTGGATAGAATTCACTATCCAACCTCAGCGTAAGACCTTTAGTAAAAGAATGAAAGCGGAGGAACTGTCTCCCACTCCAATGATAGATAGTAAACTCATAAGCTTTCTGATTTTTATTCTTCATGATGGAAGTATTACCACTGTTGAATGCCTTAATAATTTTCTCATTCCCAAATGGCTCATAAGAATCTGATTTTATCTGAATCCATTCATAGTTCCACTTTCCATCTGATGTTAAATTGTATGGGAACTGGAATGCATTATTCATCGTTATTCCATCATGGGTGCGAGGAGTCAATATCATTTCTTCCAAATCATTCACATTCTGAATATTGCTATCATAGCAAATACTAGAAACGCCAACCTCCCATTCACCTTCTAAATGCAGTGGCCGATTTAATTCTACTCGATAGTCTGATGGTTTATTTTTGGGAAATTTATTCATAGAAGCATTACTGGGCAAGTAGATTAGAAACGAGTCCTTATTTTCACTTTCCATATTATTCACATTGGAAAAATATATTAGCATACGTTTGCATTAACTCTTCATTCGGAAATGGAGTGTGATACTTGTCACAGCATCTTTATGAAAAGGAATTAACGCACCAGCATCGTCATAAATGGCAATATCAATTTGTGGGATGTAGTTTGATTTCAGCTTTGTATAATGCACTTTCTTGAAAGTATGCTCAGATAAAATACTGCAGCTCTTTGGCTGGTATGGTATCATTGCTAGCAATGGAGCTTCAACATCTCCCACACGTACATCTTCACCAATATTGGAATATATCTGAAAATAGTTAATACGACGCGATAGCGACATGTCTGCGCTAGCTTTGGTTACAGTACCACTTTTAAAGATATTTTGGTCAAAACCCAAAATGTCCATTAGAGTTTTATCCATAATTAGTTCAATACCTTTTCCACTTATAGTGAGAGACAAAGTACCTTCTTTTTCAGAAAATGAAATATGTTGGTCATTAATCACTTCATTTAAATAATCTACAACCAATTTAACTGAAGTAATGATGCGAGGCATCAACACTCTTGTTTCATGTAAGATACCACCGAAAGGCTCTACACACTTTCTGTATAAAGATACGGTCCATTCTGTATCAAATTGATTTGACCTTTCACATGGTAAATGTTGCATATTAAATTTTCCATGAACAGCTGCAGAATGATGTCGCAAGAACTGATGAAAATCTTTTGAACAAACTAATACTAGATCATCATCATTTAATTTACTTATTGCAATATGATTAGATGATTTAATATAAGTCAATGTTGCCACTTGTTTGTCATCAACTCGAAGGAGATAATTAAATTTCTTCAATAATGTTTCAGGAGTCATGTTTGTCTTTCTTGGCTTAATCACAATCTTCTTCACCAACGTCTTCTCATTTCTTGGAATAAGATCTACATAATAAGCTTCCTCTCGATATATTAACTGTTTATGACCACTTATGTGGTAATTAACGTTAAAATTATCATAGCTTGTTAAGGCGCTAGCGAGGTAGCCTAAATCATTTCTTAAACTTGGACTTAAACCAACAATCCAATCTTTCTCAACTACATGATGTACATAATTATAATCATCATTGTGCGGAGTAAATTGGGCAATATGTTTACACGCTTTATTCAAGAAATCATATATAAACTTTTTACATGATAAGAGATCTTTCTTTGGCCACTGTGGAATGTATACTCGGCACCCCTTTTCACATTGATAAGCAGCTGTACGCCTCATATTAATAGTCATCACCTCATGATCAAAAGTATAGACACAGTTGCTATAAACAAGTTGAGTGACACCCACTTCCCAATTCCCATTTAGCTGTTGTGCATGATCAATGGGAGTAGAAAAGAGTGCGGCTCGATTACTAGTAAATCTCTTTGTAGCCGCATTGCTAAGCAAAATATGATAAAACGACATTTTTATATTGCTAATCTGCAACTTTGCATAACATCATGAAGACTTGGATTTTGGACTCTCTACAATATATCAGAGTTGATCGTGATGGAAACGTACATTTCAAAAATTCTCATGGTCATACATCAAGAGGAATTACATTAACATGGCGACAATTTGTCAACCTCAATGATATCATGAGGGATTTGGAATATTTTGAAACATTAAGATTCATCTCCTTGGGTGATCAAGTTTGGCTTCAACATTACAGAAATGAAATTCAAATCTACCATTCTCATTCCGCAAACTGTTTCTCATTTCGCAAATACAATTGGGAGAAGTATAGAAGATACATACATCGCTCCATCATGACATTTATTCGTCGTGAGTTCATCGCCCTACTATGCAAATCTTAATCAGATATGATTACCACGCACCATGAGTTGGAAATTAGATTCCCTACAACGTATTGAAACGGATCATGATCGAAACGTCTATTTCAAAGATTCAACTGGAAATGTGAGAAGAGAGTTTGTTTTATCTTATCGTCATTTTCAATCTCTACATCATATCATGAAGGACTTGAAATACTTCTATATGAAAAGACATTCACGTATTGGAAATCGCATCTGGCTGCGCGTCAACAATCGGCGAATTCAACTCTATCATTCCCAACTTCATACTAACTTCACATTTCATCAAGGTAGTTGGGAAAAGTATAAAAGGAAGGTACATCGCTCAATTTACTCATTCTTTCATCATGAAGCGCCATCGCTACACCATCGTCAACATTCTCCGTCGCTTCAGACTCTACACCAAAATCGATCTCACAACATTACGCCAACAGCTTCCAAACAGCAAGTATTACCCGGGCCGTCCTCAAATGTTAGTGGTGAAGATGAACAATTCACGGAATCTTCAACTCTTCCCAAATGGGACTGTACAGATTCTCGGCGCCCTTTCTCATTCATCGGCGCAGTCAATGCGCTTAGAGCTACAGAGACTACTACGTCGGATATGGAAGAGGGAGAGGTGTGTGATGTCGAATCTGACTGTGGACAATATGGTGATCTCTACTCAATTGAGTGACAGTCTATCATTTTTGAAGATTCGTACCAGCAGTTACAGTTTGTGTTATGAACCCGAACTTTTTCCTGCAGCTCTCATTAGTTGTTGGTTGCCTGTGCATGTGGCAATCTTTCATAATAGTAAAGTGATCATTACTGGACTAAAATCTCATGAACAAGCAAATATGATCCTAGACTATCTCATTGAGTATGTACGTACCCAGCGGATTGTAAAATAAAAAACAATTTTTCCAACATGATGTTTTTATTTCAAATCATGATAGAACTTACAAATCATTTTTTCATTAGAGGATGGATTACATGAAAAGTTTTGAATAACAGATGCAAATCGAGATACATGTAAACGTTTTAAGATGAAGTACAGTACAAAAGCACCACACGTTGATGAAAGTGGATGTTGTAGTATGCGTTCATTTCGCTGATATTGACGCGTATGTTTTCTCAACCACTGCTGTGTTGGTATATTTGGAGGTTGAGCAAGAGAGTCAAATAGTTCACCACGTCGGTCTTCTCCAATAAAGATCGCTTTCCAATGCTCACCGCCTAAATTCTGTGAATGAGTGTTTAGCACAATAAAGATGGGATAGTGATTTACTGCAGGTGGTAAGGTATCGAGTGAATAGACATTATCGAAAGCTTTCAACGTCGCTTCGTCTGCATTACGCTGCACTTTAGTCTTAATATCGTCAGCAGTCAACCAACTCATTAACGATTATACTGAAGAATCACGTCACGATACTTTGTAATTTCAATATTTGAATCGAAGACTGCATAAATTAATACATTGATCGTCTCAGGTAGTGTTCTTTTGAACGTCAAATCCAAACGAATATTATGAGGCACGTTCGCTTGACGATAGGGTGCACTAATATCGCTGTCAGCAGTCAAATCAAATGCATAAATAGTATATCCACTCTTAAATTCTTTCATAGTCAGTCCGTTGGTATCATCCGTATTGTAAAAGCCAAAGACATCCATAAAATCAACATAACTGCGCATAAATTGATCCGAAGCAAAATCTGGTTTGTAGGGTGGACCAGGATGACTCACACCATTAACACGTAAAGCAATTTCACTTAACTGATTGTGTTTAAAATTGAAAGGATTCTTCTTTATATTACCATTAAATGCATCATTTTCAACCATTGCCACCATGAGGAGCTTCGGTGCTTCCGATGGAAAGAGGCCATCTTTCATGAAACTCTTTTGATCTTTCGGAATTGTAAAGGTGAGAAGCTTTGTATGCTGAACGGGGTAAATGGCATTTTGGCGGTTAAGACCTTCAGCATGCCCTCTAATGACACTTGGATTCGGTACTACTCGACGAATGTAAAGTGCAATATCTTCCACATGAATTCTAAAATTGTCAACTTTAGCAAATGCATTCAGCGCAAATTCAGGCTTATTCAATGTCAGCTTGAGTCGCATGCTGGTATTACAGAGTAAAACTTTGACTGTCTAAAGAAGTCTAAATTCAGCGGACCATATAGCTGACATACTCTACTATCTTTAATCATAGCAGATCGCTTTACAAAGCCACTGTTTGTTTCAACATCAAATTTTCCTGCTTCATCTCTGTACCATCCCATGGCTTCCATATGACTTTTTTGTGCTGCTGGATGAAACTGTGATACATGATTGAAATATGATTTATAGGGATAATCGCTTTGACCACCTTCCACCTGCTGCTCTCCAATCGTTAGAGAAACATCGCGAAGTAATGTAGTCAATGGTAAATTGTTCAGTCCAACTTTATGTGCATCGTCAATAGCAGTTCCATCTGCTTGCTGAATTCTAAACCTCAAATCAAGCATCGCATAACTCAAATCTATGTAGTCATCACTACCACCAGGAATAACAAATTCAATGGGGCCAGCATTCTCAGCTGTTCGAGGATGATAATCTACAATACTTGAACTAAGAATATCTGTCTGTATGGCTTGTTGATCGAACAAACAAAAACCGGAAGTTTTACACTCCATGATTAGAAGTTATAGCAGCGTCGTCGTTTAGCGCCTGATGAATGATTAGAGCCTCTGCGACGTTTGCGTGAATGCCTTTTGACTGAAGATCGCACCTTACCAGCTCCGCGATGTTTCCTCCTTCCTTTTCTCATTCGTTTAGGTGATTTCTTTCCTTGAGTAACACCAGCAATGGTCTGCTTCAATGTTTTTAAACCGCGTTCCTTCCCACGATTCAACAAACTGCTCTTAAAACTTCTACCTCTGGAAAGATCACTAGCAACATCACCAGCAAAGCCAACGGCATTACTTAAAACATTTCGTTTTAAAGATCTACCGACATTGGATATGAGAGGTGCTACAACAGATTTCAGTGCACCAAGTATGCTACCTCCACGTTGGCGGCGAGCACCGATGTAAATTTGTCCTCCACCACTTACGTAGGAGGGTCGTGAATAAAATGAGGCAGTTGGATTCATAGCTCAAACCCTAAACATTGTTAGTTACAACTTTGCATGAATCACTGTCGATCACTTAGATGAAAGATGTCGGCACGACGCATCCAAGAGTTCATACTTGAAGGATAACCAGTCCATTTAACAAGACACCATTCTTCACCTTGCCGTTTTTTACATCGAATGATTTTCTCTACCAAATATGTTTCACTTTCAGTGACTACCTCAATCTCATCGCGGTAAAAGCTACCCTCAATTTCTTCATTATCGTAATCTTTCAACTTGTAGGTGGTCGGAGAGTCTTTTTGATTAATCCTTGATACTGTAAATACCTCCTCTGTCCAATTCGGGAGGTACCCTTTAGCAAAAACACTTTTCACTTTTGAGATACGAACTTTATCGCCAATTTTCACATCACTTTTCACATGAGTGCGTTTACGTTGGAATGATTCGCGCACTTTATCTACATTGTCAGCATTTACATCTACTGGTCTGAGTCCAATAGAACGATGGATAGAGTGATTGTAGGCATGGAGTGTATCTTGTAGAACCTTTGTCCAATTTTGTGTCAAGTTGGCAGTAAAATGTCGCCACAAACGATTTTTTAATGTGCGATTAAAACGTTCAACGAGTGCAGCTTTATAAGCGCTCTTTACACTAAACAACTCAATGTCATGCCTCTCAAATAATCTTGTCACATGCTGATTTTCAAACTCTTTTCCTTGATCACTCTGAATTCTTTTTGGAATGCGACCTTCTCGAAAAATTGTTTGGAATGCTTTTGCTACTCCTTTCCCTTCTTTAGTTTTTAAAGGTTGAGCCCACGCATAACGCGAGAAAATATCAATGACGGTTAAAATAAAATTATTGCCCGAGTTATGTTTTGAAATGGAGGCAACATCGCACAAATCTGCTTGCCACTGTTCATCGATGTCATGAACAATATAATGGCGGGTGCGGTACTTCTTTTTCGCTTGTTTGTGGAGTGTATAGGTAGCCTGACCCTTTAACCATCGTTTCACTTGTGATTGTGGAAGACCACTCGCTTTTGATAATTTCTTGATAGATGCAAATCCTGCCGGATGTTTTACATCATAATAGATTGACTTCAAACGTTCAGTCGATGACGGCTGACTCTTTTTCCTCCTTCTCATCTTTTTTCTTTCTTGCCTTTCTACATTTACAACAACTGCAGCATTTAGCTTTAGCGGTTTTGCGATCGTGTTCACATTGCTTAGGGGTTTCATTATGAGAGCTGGCGCAGCAAGTGCAAGTGACAACGACATTCACCTCTGGCGGCTCATTACATGGCAAGCAACACATCTGCTTCATATTAATAGTCTGAGAACATGTATTTCCTAGGAGGAGCTGTTTTACGTTTTCCTTTTACCAGTTTTAGTGGCGATACAGATCTACGTCGAGTTCTTCCCCTTGTTTGCTTAGTGAGTGTGGGAGGGGATGTAGCAGGTGACGTCTTAAACCAATTTGTTGGCATTTTCATCGCCTGAAGCATTGGAGTAGTAGCCACTGTTGAATCAAGTTCTTTCAATGTCTCATTATTTAAAGCAAATTTTGGCACATTATGCTTTTTCAATAGTTTAAGAAAGTATGACCAACCAGGTGGAACATAGCCCTGACGGCGCTTTCTACGTGTCGCATACTGAATCAAGTCTTCATAACGTGAAGCATCAATCACTTTATTTTCATCTGTAATGATTTCTCCTCTATCATTTACATTGAGATGGGGTTCAATACTGTTGAAAAGAGATATGGCATGTGCGCGAGATGCTAAAGGTGTAGCAGTCGATACAGAGTCACGCATCTTATTCTTCAAGTTTTTCAATTGCTCAACAGTTTCCGATTGTAATAATACAGCACGATGTGGATCTTTGATGTGAACATTTTGCTGATAATCTATTTCTTTCCTATACATTTGATTTGCAAGAGGTTGCTTTACTTGCTGCATGGCAGTCAATTGTACATATTCATCCTGAGGAATAACAATCATGCGAGAATAAGAACTCATAGTTTGTAGATAATCATGGGAGTTTTCAAAATATCACTTCGAAATCTAAATTCTTCCGGACACTCTTGCGTAAAGTCAATGAATAAGTAACCGTATGGTTTTTCAGTAGCTGCTTGAAAAATTTCAATTAAGGCTTTTGATCCTCTGGGTGCAACTTGTCGCGCTAAAATTTCAAATTGACTTTTATCTCGCGGATTCTTGAAAATAGCATAATAGTGTGTATTCAGGTTTCGTGTACGAGCTTCTTTTCCATCAGGAAACAAATTTTGTGTAATATAGATGATAAAACACCTTTTATGGTGTGCTGCGCGAGTGAACATATCTGTAACATCTTTTGAATTCTTACTTTCTTTTAATAAATCATCCAATACAACAACATCATTAGACTGAAGTTTATCCACTGGAATAATTCCTTCATGTCGAATAAAGTTGCGACTTTGCAATTCCTGAAACAGCGACGGTTGATAAATACCATAACACCAAATCACTCGATTGATAGGTTCCTTAAACAACTCCCTTCTTTTATCCAATAAATTCAGCGTGAAAACAGTTTTACCTGCATGAGATGGACCTGATACAGTCAGAACTTTATCACATTGAAGTCTGAAATCCATTTTATTACTTTGAGACTCAACATTTGCATAATTAACGCTTAGAGCCAAAGATATTTCCCAATAGGTTGCCCACGGCAGGAGCTATCATTGGAAGTATTGCTGAAAGGAAACCGCCCTTTTGTGTTAGAGTTTTCCTCTTTCTTTGAAGGGCGACTTTAGGATTGGAGATGAAACGCAATTTCGTAGCATATCGCTTAAGTAACTTTCGTTGTTTTGGCGCTAATTTCTTCGTCCTCAACTTCCTCACATGAGAAATAATTTCACAAATGAATTTATCGTTAGCATGTCGTATAGCATTGTATCGCTGATTTGCTTTCATTCGTCGGAGAGCTTGAATGGCTGAAGAAAACTTTTGACTTTTACGTTTCGTCATTTTACGTTTCGCCATTTTCCGTGTTAGTCTTTGCTAAAACCTATCTTTACCACATTTGCATAGGTACTAACTATTGCGACATAAGTGACACTCGAAATGAGCAATGTCACAGTGGTTACATTGGCAAAGTTGAATGCAATTACGTATGAAACAGCGTTGACAAAAAGCATGCTTACATCTCTTGAAGATGCGCTTTTCATTTCCATCCTTTCGCTTACATACATCGCAACACATAGTTTCACCGTTACTGATGTCTATAGCAAGTCTTTTTGAAGATATGAATTTGCTAGCCTTTTCTAAATAATAGACGCATGTACAGAAGGAATATACTTCGAGAGTGAGCAGACATAGCTCGAAAACCAGTTGTGCTACAATCAAGTACCACTGCATTTTCAATTTTTCTTTATGGAAAGTTGAATGTGAATATCTGAAATCGCTTCAATCACTAGACTGCTACCATGATGGTTAAATGCGTTAAGACGTTCAGCAATTTTTATCATATGTCTTTTAAAAAATTCTTGGGGGTGATCTACCACTTCCATTGAATAAGAAGCAAAATGGAAAGAGCGACTTTCCACCTCTTCCTTTCCAAAATGACTAAACTTAATTTTCGCAACTAATCGCGCCATGATAATGCTATCAGAGAATGTATTCATTAACTCTAGAAATAGAGTGCTAGCATCATCGACCACTGCTTCGATGTCGGTCTCATCTTTATGAAATTTTATCACATAATCTTGAACAGCTCCTTTTAAACTTTGCCTATGAAAACGTAATGTTCCGCAGTCGTTTGAGAAAGACATGATCGCCCTTTATCTAACCCATCCATTGCATGAAAACAACAACTCTTCTCATAGTAACATTTATTGAATAATGGTAACAAGCATGCATTATAAATCAATGGTTTGAAAGAGATAAAATAGATACAGCTGGTAACTATCATACAGCGAGCAATGATAACCATACAGGACTTTGGCAGTGTTGAGGTAAGGAGGAAAGAAGCATTGGTTATGAACGTAGCTACTACAACGAACAGACAAAATAGGAACACACAAATCCTTAAAACGTTTTGTGACTTCATGATAATGTTGATTCACTCTACTATCCAAGGTGGGAGCAAAATATCATCAATGATTAGATTGGGAAATACTTTCCTCTCCTTACCAGGATTATTACAAAAGATGCGTATAACATTGAAAGCAGCTAACCATCGTTTAAAGTCAATAAGAAGAGCACTCTCACAAGAAAAGCCATAGTCTTGCAAATATTTCAGATTAAGTCCATGAATGTGTTTTCTCGCCCATTGATCAACATTGGGATCGCAGTTGGCATGTTGATGATAGACACTAACAATCTGATATGTCCAATTGTTCATAGCAATAGCACTGAGCTCCTGTACAGGTTCACCCTCACAATCCATAAAAATGATGATAGAAGCCTAAAACGGAAATTTACACATCTAAGGAAACGTTCTATAACATATTACAAATGAAGAATTACATCGATGCTTTTCACGACAAAATACACAAATGATATGATGGCAACGAAGAAGTAAAATGTATCTAATAAGACCACGTCTACGACACTCAAAGCACATAAGCGAATTGTCATAGGGTAGAGTTAGGAAAGGACTAGCAATTCTCCTTCTTTGATTTGCGTTTTGATGTAGCATTCTTCTCCGACTTGCGCTTCGTACCACTGCTGTTAAGGATTTGATCAATTATGTCGTCCACGTTGGGTGGTTTCGGAATATATAGGATGGATTCCATATGCATGGAGAGAGAGGCTATTTTATTATCCTTGTGTCGACCATAATATAGCCCATTCACTTTGAAAAGGATATCCCAAGTACCTTCTCCGAGCTCATCACATCTGATGGGTATTGAATGATCTCCCTCCTTCTTATAGTAAGTACACCAATGTGATACCGGTAGGCAAATGTGATTACCATTCCAAATCTTTCTATAGGGAGTATCCTTGTCATCTCTCGCCTTCCACTCTTGAGCAAGAGGAGTAGGAATGTCCATATTTAATGTCACGTACTCCTCAATAATATCAAGTTGGTGGCGAATGTACGGACTCACGGGGATCAGTATGTAGTCCCCATACTGATTGTGCATTATCTTGACATCCGTGGAAGGGAGCATTCCCGTTTGGAGTACTACGCTATGATCATCATAACGCAAGGCTTGTTTAAATTTACGCTGTAGCGGTGTAGGATTATGTACCTTGGATGTTTCTTCCACTGGCCTCAGTTGTAGATGATCTGACCGTAGCGAACCTTGTAACGTTTGACCGCCATTTTGTCCTACTAGTGCAGCAGATGGAGTAGATGCCTGAAAATGAAAAAAGATTGTATTAAGTTTACGTTCAAGGGAGGAGAGGGAGGGAAGTAGCGACTTACCATTTTAGTTGGATAATAGAACAGGGAACTAGAGAGAGAAAATGTGCGTCCGTCACTCGTGTGATTCAACGATGGAATGATTCTCACTGTGGAAGGCTCGCTATTTATAAAGAAATGCTTGATTCTCATTGGATGATGATCCTCATTGGACAATAACATCAAGTTGATTCCAAATCTGGCATCCGTTTACCAATCCGATAGTTCGTTTTGAAGCTACAGCCCAAAAACGTCCCAAATTCTAACTCTGTCGTTTTTCACCAATGTCCCAAAATCTTAAATGGCGTCTCACATGTAAACGAAGGCAGATACGAACAAGCCGATTCTTTCACTGAATTTGTCTCACTCTTAGCTTTCAAACGAGCTATCGCACGACAAAATCCGTCCACTGGAAGCAAGCTGTCCAGGGGGGGGGGGACGTCAGCCGAAAATTTTTTCTCTCCGATTTCGCTGGAAACATCCTTCCTAACCCAAAATTTCACGTAGATTCCGAATCTGGCCTCCGTTTTCTCATCCGATGCTTCGTTTGGACGCTACACACCAAAAACATCACACACTATAGCCTCAAGACTAATCCTGGCGGTCGCCCACGTCAACCAGGCGGTCGGACCAACGCACCCGAGTCTAACACTCTGTCGTTGCAGAGGGGGGGGGACGTCAGCGAACATGTTGTGAACGTGGACCCACCTGGCCGGCACACCACGACAGACCACAACCTCTGTCGTTCCAGAGGGGGGGGTGGACTCAGACACGAAGCACCACTTCTTCTCACTCCACACATCCCTTTACTCTTGTTTTTACTCCTCTATTTCCTCCCACTATCTCTTACCATAATTTATTATATCAACAACTTATTATTATTCTCTATAAACCTACATTAGAAACTTAAACAACATCAATCCACTATCTCCCAAATATCACATTCATTAAACCATCAATAACCAATAATGATTACTAATTTTCATACATCACCCTACCCATAAAACATACACAACACATCCACACCCACAACAACCTCTCATCCTACATTCTTCCTCAACGTCATAAATTTAAATTTTAATTTACACTCTCATACTCCCCAAGCCTTTTACTTTCCTCCCCTCTATAACTTACTTATACCATTCGTGTAATCCACACTCTACCCAAAACCCTAACCATCAACTCAATAAACTTCATAAACATTAAATATAAAATCCTAATATTTCACCCCCCCAACCCAATATTATCATTATCCCTCAATAAAAACTCCTCTAACTATACTAACCCCATTAATCACCAATCGACATTCAACCCCTACTATTCTACAACTCACAACTCTATTTATCTCCTATAATTATCTATTATCTTTAACACCATCCCATAATATAAAAATTTTCTAATTAAACATCTCATTCTCTTAAACCCAAACTTTCCAAAATATTAATTATCTCAATACCCAATTTTACATATAAATCACACATATACGATCTATAATCAACATCTTTCAATATAACAAATCATCAAAATTAAATCCATTTCCCTAATTTTTATACACAACAATCATACCCTACATAACCCTCCTCCCTCACTAACCCCTACATACTAATCCAAATACACAAACATTACCCAACCACAACCACATCTCAATTATACTCACACCTCCTTCTATCAAAGCCAACCACTTTAAAACATAATCCCTCACAACACACTACATATATTAAAAAATTAAACACTACCAAAATAAACCTAAACAACTCAAATAATCTACCAAAACTTTTCAATATTACCATACTAAAAATTTCATACCCTCATAAACTTAACTCCAACTCCCTATTCTCCATTCTTGCTCTTCAACATTCACCAATATTACCCTCTTTTTCCTCCACTAATCACCCTACTCCATACACTAACCTTTAACATTATTACAACAAAAATCCATCTTAATCTGCTAAAATAATAACACTAACTTCCCTAAATTCTCTTCTTTACAATAAATATCCATTTTTTCCACTCCCTACAATCCTATTTCTTAATACCCCTTACCCATCATATTCAACAAACACAACTTTTTATAAATACCCCCATACTAACCCCTATTATAACCTTAACAATACCCCAACCCAATAACCTTAAACCCCAATTTACCAACAACCCCCCAAAAAAAAAAAAAAAAAAAAAACCCCACCACTCCCCCCTTCCCACCCCCCAATAGTGGGAAAATGAAGAAAATTTTATGGGTTAACGACGGATTTCCTACCTAGAATTAGTTAAAGTAAGATTGAGGTCCACTACAGTATTCGCTATGATAGGCCCTAAGCTTTTTTAAGATATTGGATCATAATTTTCTCTCATCCTCTGCGACTGATGTTCTGGTCTTCTGATCGAACCACAGAATTAGATTGTTTATCTGTGTCACTTTTCTAGAAGTGCAAACTGATTCAAACAAATGGCACATGCAGGAACTTAATAAGTGGGCAAAAAGAAATTTTTAATACCTTGCAGAGATAGGAAAAATAGTCGTGCGTCGCTTGCGGATTGCTCTAAATTCCTTCAAAATGCTCCGATCGCCACGATTCCTTCAGATTCGAAGAATTCAGATCATTGCGCAAAAGTTTTCTCGATAATGTTGGGCCCTCCGATCATTTTAAAAAAAGTTAGCAGGCGCATGAAAAAACGTTCACAAACTTCTCTGTAGAACTTGACATCGACTGTGTCTCTTTGCTGTGTGATCCGGTTGATAACAGTCACAGAAACTTTGTACAATTTGGCGTGTTTAATGCTGAACTGGCTTCTCATTGTTCGATTGCTATGGTATTTAGTCAGCAGATTGTGCCATTTCAATAACGTTGCACGTTCCAATGCTTCCCTTCTAGTCAAACGGAAGAAGAGACGACCTGTCTAATTCTGTGGATCGAAC
>CAJQUW010008833.1:179123-643710 GCA_907163375.1 Prostheceraeus crozeri
GCATTGAAAGGGTAATTGTCACACGATTCTTCTTGCTAATAAATAAGAATTACATCGAATGAAAGTGAACATTTTCTTCATAAAAAAAATTCTTAATTAGAATTTAATTTGCAAATTAACCAAAACGCAGCAACTTATGATGCAGGAGAGGACTCACCGACTCACTAATAATCTCTTCGCAAGTCCAAGCTAGTGATCGCTCCGATGATGGTTTGTTTTGAGAACACAGCATACTCAACGATCGACCACTTAGACTTGAACTTATCATCCGAAAGGAATTGCTCGCCATAGAGAGACACCATTGAATGCAAAGTCATCGGTGATTTCCGAGGAAATTGCCAGATAAGATCAAGGTGCTGGGGTACCTCACTTGGTTAAGGACCACGCTTCGGTACGGACGAAAATGCAGAAGGTCCAGGGTTCGAGTCTGTCCGCCTTGTAACGTGTCACCGCTCTCACTAGAGGTTACTAACCTTAACTTGGTGAGAGTTCCGACTGTGTGAAGGCTGTCCCACCCCTAGCTTACTAGGATGGCTATGTGCCTTCGGTGGGACAGTGATGAGTAAATAAAGAAAGCAGACTGTGGTGCAGCTTTCTTGTCATCTCACCTTAGATCTGCATGAAGGTATATTGAAGTCAAGAATCACACATGAATCTCGCAGCTAGATATTGCTTTTGCCAACCAAGCGACAGCAGCTAAGGCTATTGCAATCTCCTGCAATCTGGACAGCTACATCTTTGATGGTCATGTTGGTGGGAATATTATCGGCATCTGAGAAAGCGCTCATACTATAAACGCCAATTTTTTTGTCATGAACATGAATTTGAAACTTAATGCTGGTACAAACCAATTCGGCACCAACACCAGAGTCGGTTCTAATTCTTGAACTGGTTTCGGCGCTCGCCAATTTTTGTTAGGTTCGGCTGCTAAGCGGTACTGAGATTGAATCTTAGACGCAATTCATATATTTCCACAAGACCGGTTTTCAACTCTAACCTAAGTATCCGGTACAGGTTCAAAAAGGCTTCCTCGAAAACCATGATTTTTCGACATCAAGAAAGTGAATGCATGCGCTGAAATGTTGGAGATTCAAAATAATATAGCGGTAATAATGCATGTCGTCTTACTATTTTTTACGAATATTCTTCCCAAATTTTCATTCTTTATTAGGTATTTCTCAATTTCGAGTATGCGATCTGTGTACTTCAAATCAGCATTTTAAAGTGGATCAGCTGCACGAAGTTCAATTGCTTTCTTGTCTCATTGTTTTTAGAAGATGGATTTGTGATGTCTACTGATTACACAATCTTGTTTAATGTTCATCGCCGTCTCGCATTTTGTGAGTGATTGCTCATACAACTATGATTCGTATAAATTTTATTTGCAACTCATTCAGACCAGGGCTGCGGATACGGAGCCGATTCACTTTAAATACTTCGATTTCAACTCCTTTCACACATGCGCATGTTCGACATTGAAATGTCTGAAAATGTAAATGTGGTACGAATGAAAAATAAAGCAATTCATTTCAATAACGAGTAGCAAACAAATGTTAATTTGCAGCAAGGATAAGGTGAACAGAAATGCCATCGATAGATTCTGGGGATGCTATCTGCATATTTTTCATCGAAAGTTCGTTTCTAATGAACATGGTTTTTCATCTGTATTTCAATGCATTCATATCGCTAGATTAGTGTTTTCGTAATCTTCCCATAAAATTTTAATCACACAATCTCTCTACGAAATGTTGTGATTCTATCAGAATGCCAATTTTGATGAAATTATGAGAAACGTTGATTTTTAAAGCGTCATTTTTAAAAGTTGATTCGTCTTCGGTCCTAGATCATAAAATTTTCATAGTATTTAGGTCAGGGGTCTGCTACCTGACCAACTAAGTACCCATATGAAGCCGACAGCTCAATTCACAGGCGTCCATCTTCAGGACATCCTCCTTACAGCTTCCTTCCTCTTCAATCAAACCTGACATTGACTTATTTAAGCACAACGAATCACAAACTTCAACATTATTGAGCCAGTATCAAGAACGGTGACTCTTTGACTTGTTATTATTGCATTTATCGTGTGTCTGTTCATTTTCAGGGTTCCCATCGGCCTTCGAATTCCTGGAAAATTGCTGGAAATTTCAAAATCTTAGTAGTAATGAATATTTTTTTCTCAGTGCAGTTCAGTTTTTCCTTTCAACTTGCTGTCAGTAAGTTGTTGGCTTGTGTCGTTTTAATATTGTCTTCGAGCAAAATTCGAGCAACGCAAGTCGATGAAGCAAAGAGGGAGTACGCTGAATTCATTCGCTCACCCAAAGCCCTTATGCGTCATCAAAATTTTGACATAAACAGTGATCGACTGGACACTTTGTTTGTCGAAATCGTGATGAAGCCACGATGCGGCAAAACTTATGGCAAGTTGTCAGAAAAATACTCGCTCTTTTTTACGGCCAAGCCGCGATAGAAAGAGGATTTAGTATTAACAATTACACTAAAACGGAAAGCATGAGGGAGCTGACCATCGTGTCACAGCGTGTTTTCTTCAACGCCGAAGATAAGGTGTCCTGATGGTGCCTATTCCTCAAGAACTCGTCTCTTCGGTGAGATCGTCCTCAGTGCGACGGAAGTCCTACTTGAAGAACAAACGCGATAAGGAAAGGTTTGACACCATTGGAGGAAAGCGGAAATTTGAACTCGATGTGGAGACAGAATACATTGAAAGTCAGCGGGAGCTGTTAGATGAACATACTAAGGCACTAGATATTCGTTTGCGTGATATTAAGAAAGCTACATCGCTCCTTTCATTTTTATTCTTTCAGGGAAATACTAATATGCATGTAGAGTGTAAGTAATTCGATTTCATCTTTTCTATGAATTCATTTCTATTAAATGCTTTATATCTCATCGAAAAATATGGAAGTAATGGTTTCGCACTAGACAGACCAAAGATTGTTATTGCTTTTAACACGATAACGTTCTAAACTATTTGACTGATTCTAGAAAATTTAGTTAAGCACAATTTGATTTTATCAGTATATTGCTTGTTACTAACTTACCTATGTTTGTTTTTATCACCATAGAACGAGATAATCGAAGTTTTTAGATTCTGTTGCATATTAAAGTAATGAAATATCCATAGATCGCTTTTACTTGATTTAATCATGTATCACGTCACATTCGAAACTAAGGCAATAAGAAGAAACATGATTTAAATAGTTAAAGTTCGGTCACTACTTATAAGTTTAAGAAGTCCTGGAATTGTTTCTACGAAACTTGGTAGAACCCTGATTATGTACTTTGTTTTTATGTTCTAATAAAAATTATGATTCTACTTGCTTAAAGTATTACAGATCATATTTCTAAATTTTCTACACGATAGACCTATAATTAATTTTTTAATTATAATTCCAATTCAACTTAAGTTCATTGCGTCTGCCGAACTCTGTAATAATTCGTACAAGTTAGTATTATTTCAAATGCACTGCACATTACCAATCAATTTATTGCGGCTATTCGCCTTAAACTATCAATTTATTTCAATTATTTGCTATAACCAATCTATGCATTGCAATGTTCTTCATTCAACAATTCATTGCAGCCTTTTAATTACAATCAAGGCCGGTTGTGAGCCGAAGCTTTGGTGAGATATTCCCAGGCATTTGATGCAGTTTCGGACAGAGGTTGTCAGTTCCTCATCAGTACAAGTTCATCTCGGTATCCATCGACATGCTCCATGAATTCAGCATAATGTAGGATAGACGCCTAACAAGTCTTTTATTCCATGCAGTATTCCGGATTTACGGAAGCTGTCACAGTTGGCATCCTCAGCCGTGATTATCATTCACAGTGAAATGAAAATATGTAAAATGGCGTTGTATTGAGGCTGTTTCGAGACATATTGCACGAAGTTTATCGTTGAATTCATTGAATTCCCATCGGTAATATGGCAATGACTTAACTGTTGATCATTAAGATGAACGTGATTGTGAAATTGAGACAATATGGATCACTTGAATGAAATAAATGGCAGGAGACGTGCGAGGAATGAAATTGTCTGCTCATTTGTGATTAGTATGTAATTATCAACGGCTAACATACCAAATGCATTAGAAATCAACGTCTTCAGAAAAATTCGTTTAGTGGGAGACTGAATTTATTGGATAAGGTGAAGGAACCATTATGATTTAGTACTTTTAGTCATCATATTGTTATGCTCGAGCCACCTGTGAAGTGATCTTGATTGTAGGAGACCAAATGATCCAATCCGGAATAATGACAGTTCCGTGATTAACAAGAAAGCAGATTGAAGGAACCAAAAATGAAACTGACAGAACTTCATCATCCCATGTATAACTCAATACGGATCATTTGACTTTTCTGTTGCTTCTTTTGCGAAGCGAGCTAGAGGAGAAGGGCCAAAAAAATATAGGGCCAAAAAATAAAAAAAATAATATTTTATTCAATGTTTTTTATGAAAGGAGAAATGTTAATACCCTGAATCTCCACGAAGCACCCTGACAAGGCACCGATGCCTTCCCAACATAGAAGTAGATAACATATACTAATGGAAGTTTGATATCTTGCTTATGTACAACGATGACACAAGGAAAATTCTAAGGTATGTAGATCATGTTCGATCTAATACATTGTATTATAGTCAAACTATTTGTCAAGTTCCATGCAGCTGTGGAAGTTGCTGACAGCAAATTGCAGGTTTTTCTTTACAGAAGTTCAAGTGAGATATTAGTAAAGCTTCATATGAAATAGTCTACTATCCGATGAGTAAATGCTGTGTCTTGCGACAGTCATTGACAACTATTATCCAATGCATCAATACTGGAATGCGAATTGGAAATTGGTTCACCTGGAGGTCATCCTCGCCGTGTGCTCACAGCCACAAGAGACCACACATCCTTCTCTTTCATAATCTAGTATCAGACTGGAGAATGTGATATCTAAATCATGAGCAAATTTCATTTTATCACATCACGCATTGAGTGAACATGCGAGGAAATATTCAAGATATGCAGACAATTCTTGTTGTCATCTGATCATTAATTGTTTTCTTACAGAAATTTTGATACATTCTATGATAATGTGATGTATCATGCTAATGATTTCATCTACTGATCACATGTTAATTGAATCGATATTCATCATGAATTCTCATTGCTATCGAAAAATAATGACATGACAATTTGACAATAGTAACAAAATCTTCGGAGCACAGCATTAACTGAGTTATCTGATGAAAATGTTGACGAATATGTTCAACTTCAAGGTATTGTGCTACCCAAATTCATGGTAAGCAAGAAGTCGGAGACTGACTGACCAACCGGTTCAGTCTATCGAAGCATATCATGATCAATTATGTGTGGAATAGGATGATATCCGACTATTTTTATCAAAATTGAATAAAATTAGCAAAGATCAAATTTTGATGAAGGTAATTGAAGCTCAAGGTAATTACAAGTAATTTGAAAAAATCATGTTCTTTCAGGAGTGCTTTTGCATTTATGTTTAGAGCGACACTCACACCTTACATAGCAGCATTCAATCACAGGTGATACAAAAAATGCAAGACCAAAATTAGTACCAAAAATAGTCACATTTTTAATGAAATATGCAATTCTTATTCAAATATTTAAAATTGAAGTGCTAATCCCGAGGTGACAGACACGTGCAATTGAAATGCATAGTAAGCTCATAGTGCATGACTGCATGCACTAACACAACAAAGTAATACAATTTAGGAATCATTCATAAATCACCTGATGGAACATTGGGAGTAGAAATAGCCATCATGAAACAAAGTCATCACGGTTTCCAAGCCACATGACGTACAATTTTTCCTGGAGAAAGCGGCAATGTCTATACCCGAGTATTGCAGGAAGAAACAAGCCACATACGAATCACTTAAATGGCCTGCATCATTGAAGTCGCATGCGTCACACATAGAAAGATGTCATCAAACTTGAACAATTCAAGCACGAGAATTCCTTGGCAGCCGTAGAAGCTGCGTTTCGCCCTACAGTGACTCTTCAGTCTTAAAGCCCAAATTGGCTTAAATTAGCCAGAATTGAATAGCTGAACAAGCTGAAGGACTGCACAACAGGCCGCTGTATTTATCCTTCTTTTAGATCCCACTTGTCTATTGACATTTTGTACCTTGGCTCACTGTCGAGTAAGAATAGCCTGCAAGCTCCTTAACATTGCTGTAATTCCATGAGTATGCAACGCAGCTGGCAATGGGGAATCCGTCCGGCAGGCGATGCCAATGCGAAACACAGTTCTTATTTCAGAGTCAAGCCACTCCAGCTTTTGAACAGGACTATTTAAATTAGGATTTAAGCCATGATTATGTCACTTTCCGGGCTATATTTTACACTTCTTGATGTCTGCGGTATATATTCTTGCGATTTCCGGGATTTATTTTGTCATGAATTTCTATATGATGTCATCTATCTACAGTACTACATCTAGGCCTACAAAGTGCATGCAGGCCTATGTAGAAATCCATGATTTTAGTCATGCCTCGAAGAAATGTACTGTATAAAGCTTCACGACTACTTCAGAAGTCTATGTCATGCGTCAAAGTTATCGGTAAGGGTATGGAATTGAATCATGTTTGCATTTGCGCATTTAACAACGCTGATGTATATTTGCGTTTTCCATGTATGCTATGTGTCACTTCACGGTGATATCGTGTGCTGTGAATTCACTTTAATTGAGTGTCAAGAGGGCATTTTTATTATAACCACTAAAAAGGTCATGAAGCCATGTGTCTTCAAGTTCAAATGGAAGTTCAGATTCTTTAAAGCATTCAATCTTAAATAAATGAACAATTTGCACTTTTAACAAACGCCGTCCACCACTATATGAAGAATTTCATGCGTAAATCATGTGTTTCGAGAGTCGATATTGATGCCTAAGAAATATTCACTGGTTCATGGCAAGAAAGCACTTCTACGTTCGACAACACCTCAAAGATCAGTACTCCAATTGACAAACACATAAATAAATTCAGCCATGCCTTCATTAGAATAGTTAATTGATATAATAGGACATTTTCCATAAAAGAAATTCACATTGAATTGCTAATAGAAACTGTAATTACTTCCTCACATCATCCATTTTAAGAAATCGTTTGATCCAAATGACAAAGGAGGGAGCACAATTGAAGCATGAAATCAAGGAGCTATTATTTTCGCATCTAATAGCCCATTGCTTTCTGTCTATATCCTTGAGTTAAGTCTTCCATATTTCACTGACCATTAGCAGTCTGCAATATGCCAAGTGTTTTAATAGAACAGAGGAAGTTTGATTATCAGTTCAACTTCTATGCAATAAATGCCACAGCATTATGAAAACTTCATAATGCATGCAAATGAAGCATCATGGAACTTTGATTACTAAAAGTCGACTCTCTTTGTCTCCGGGATTTATTTCTATTTTTATATCATAGATATTTTATTGAGAATAAAACGATTTTTGAAAACAGTTGGTTTAAAAAAGGATTCCTGAACTTATAGTCTACATTAGCAGAGAAAAATATTGTGTTATTTTCACAAGAGTCACTGATAGGCATTGTAGTATCGTCAATCTCGTGGTGATGCGGTAGTCATTTGTCTGAATTGACTGACCGCCAGATATTTGGTGGAGTGCCGATGTTGCCTCTACTCTCCACATGCCGTAAGTCGTTACGGCTAGAGGAATGCATCTCCATCCCAGATCGGTGTACCTTTCCATCATTTTCATGGTGTTTCCGTTCCTCGCCTGCTTCTAAACATAGTTGAGGCAGTACTCGCTCGAAAAAAATTGAGAGATCATCGGATGTACTACCGTCAGATCAAACGCAGAAGCTTTCCCTAGTGACCTATCTGGGATTAAGTTATCGGTCGGACGAGACTGACTTTGAGGATAGGAACCCCTTTCAAACTGAGGATTCATCAATGCCTTTCGACAAAAGCGATGGACTACATTTCGCAATTCATTATGGCATCGGACAACATCTGGACTCCGTTTGCAGGTGGTTGCGTGAAAACCAAAGTGATCTAGCGTCTTATCAGGACATGTCGAATTACAATTCAAAGGTAAACCTAGCCTCATTTTCACTAACACTTGAACTTCATTTGGTTCTAGTCTTTGCCCTAGACGTGGCTTTGGAGTTGCAGATAACCATAAAGAAGCTTGTGAATTCAATTGGAAACAGCTGATATTCTTGTTTTCCGAGCAATGCAATTTTCTGATTGGTATAATTTCGACATTTGGCAATCGTCTATCTGTCTAGATAGAAATCTTTGACTTCGACATTGGTCATACAGAGAATTTGCGGTAATTTGAGAAGACGATTCAACATGTGAATTGTAAAGCATGATGCATTCGTTTAGGTCAGTTGCTTGCAAATTTGTGCTAGCAATGGAAGACAAATACGCTGCTGAAGAATGAATCTCTGTAGAACGTAAACCAAGGCCTCCTCTATTCAAACTTAACTGGGTTTGAGACCTGGCAGAAGGAGCTAGTCCATTTCCAATAGATTCTTCCAAAGAACGCATCACGTCTGAATCATCTTTTGAAAGCTGACAGGAAATGTATGTAGGAGGAGTACAACGTATAATGTGATTCATTCTGGAAAAGCCTCCACAAATGCGAAGCAGATTTAAGGCAATTTGTAGATCTAATAGCATTGCGCAGTCGAGAAGCATATTACTTCTACCACAAAACAAAAGCAGTGCAAAATGTTTTGTCTCCAATTGGGGCTCCAAACACTTCCATGTTCGGGACTTTACTTTTCTGTAGTTCCGGTGGGGACTTGCTGATCTCTCTGTTGCTATAAAGCTCACACTCGTGCATGTTGGTCTTGAGACCTGACCATGTAATATATTCTGTAATAATCTGAGGGTATTTTAAGATAGCATTCTTACTGCCACAAAGAATCCCGTCATCTAAATAAGTTGAAAAGCAAACTTTTGATGCCATTGAGTCTATTAAATGATGCAATCCCAAGGCAAACAGCAAAAGTCCTAACGGATCTCCTTGTTGAACTCCTGTTAGTGACGAGAGATCTCCTGTTGGATGCCATAAATGAGGGTTTTGTTTGCAACGCCATAAAATCCATGTCAGCAGTTCTGGTATAGTCTTGGAGCATTCATCTACAGTAGATTACATTGACGAGAAATCAAGTTAAATGCGTTTGACATGTCGCTTTTTATTATTACGAAATCATCATCATGAATGCAGATTGATAATGTCACGCATTTTATGAACAATTTGTTCAACGCCGCCAGGGCATGTAGCTCCAGATTGATTCCCTTTGAATATTGATTTTGCTATTCCCGCATACATTTTACATGGGCATTTCCCAACCAATCGTCGAGGAACTTAACCTACTGCAATGGGACGCATGTCTAGAGGCTTATCATCAGCAGATTTCAACAATGCAGTTAAGGATGCTCCTGCGAAGAATGGTGCGACGTCATCACATGCTTGACCACTTATTGAAAAGTTTAGAAACTGTCGCAGTGTTGTGAGGAAGCTGACAGGTAATCGGGCTGAAGCCCTCGGGATTCATCAAATAATTTCCATCTCTATATCCCAGCGAATCACATAGCCATCCTCTATCCATTACATAATCTATGCTTTTCTGGGTTGTATGTATTTAAATCCCCCGAGCCTTCGGCTCTCGGGATATAAAAACAAATAACCCGCAGAAAAGAAGGTAACATTGTAGGAATACCATATGAGATTTCAAGGTAAGTAATGTACAAATCAGAGGCCGCGTTAGCGGCCGACGTTTCGTCCATTACTTACCGAGAAATCTCATGTGGTATTTCCATTGTCTACTTATATACATGCACATCTACATCTATCCATAGACTTCCTGTAACAGAACATTCTTCTACAATTTGGAAGTCTATGATCTTAGCAGCAACTTCTATGTTATAAGTATTGAAAAATGACGGCAAGGTAATGCCATTGCTGCCTGCCGACAGCAGGCAGCAATGTACAAACTGCCATTATTCGATATTATCACACCATAGATTTAGATATCAATGGCCCTTGTCAGAAGCAATGCACAAAGCATTGTCAAGTGCCTTGAGAAGTCGATCGGTCGGTCGGAGATTGACGCTACATGTTCCCACTAACTTTCTTTTCCCTTTTCTAAGACGTTTCTCATTTACTTACCTTTTGTATACTATTTTGTAAATCCCTGTCGATCATTGTTATTTCTTAGATTTAGAAATATAAGTAGACAATGTATCCCGTAATGATGATATCTGTATCTATACATGTGAAAGCTGTTCAAGAAATCTCAGTTAGCTTATATCTGCATATGTATTCATAGCATTCAATTACGCACGATAGTATCAACATAGATTTTGTCGGGCAACAATGTAGGACATCCTCAAATGTCCTACATTGTTACTGTGTAGTATCATTGTGGTCCGATTTCTTAGATATTGCATTCAATTGGAAAAATTCGGACAGCAATGATATAAGTGTTGTCAGTTTCTTAGATATAGAATTCATTTTAAATAGGCGGCAGCAATGATATCATTGCTGCTCGCCTTTTGCAATAGAGTCCTTGGACGTTTCTTTTAATCATCCATCGAGTAAAAATGATAGAAACATAGCTTATGAGTTCCGTATGAATTACAGTAACAATGTAACAATGCGGTGCTCTTCAAAGAATAGGTACGTGCTTCATCATTATCATTGTGCCTTCTTTAAATCGAACCGCAATCATGCATTGTTGCCCTCAAAAATTCATGTTGATGTTATATTAACAAAGGCATGAATTTATGTGGTATACATGTACAGTCATACAAATTAACAATACCATAGAAAGTCCTAGAATGGAAATTTCATAAAAATTATGGCACACGCCGGGGGAACTTAGTTGGGACAAAAAGCTACTTGTGCGATCTGGCTTCCATGTTTTTTGATTGGCATTTATATTTATCAGGCCAATTCTTGATCTGGATTGTTGCCCCTTGTCCAAAGATAATGTACACAAAAGCAATAGTGAATGTACGATATAGTGCAGCGACAGGATAACAAAGAAGGAAATCCTTTTAAACGTTCTGTACGTTCATCATTTTGTAATATCGCTCCGATAATCGATCAATAGTATAATCAGACTCTTATGCAACTTGTAATGTCGATTTACAGAACATGCATAACTCCAGCTTGAAATCAGAGGCCAAGAAATCTTAGAGTATTCATTTTACTTTAAAGGGTTCCCCTGTTCACTAAATTTGAATAATTTTCAAAATCTCTAAATGCATTCGAATATCAGCTTTCAAAATATCACATGTGTCATTCAATGATTAATTGAAAAGTTCCAGCGACATTTCATTTATTTGAGAAATGATTGTCGGTAAAGAAGCTTTCAATGTGATTATTCCAGAAAAGCGCCAGGTTTCTTAGGCCTCAGCCACACTGCGAGCTTTTCCAAGCGTTTTGCAGCAAATATAAAGTCATCATTACAGCAGTTGTAGACTGCTATACTGCGAGCAAAGCAAGCCAGAGCGATTTATACCTTACAGACATACGTTTGCTCGATACGCTCGGGACGCTCGTGTTTGCTTTGCCTTCAGTGTGGCTGAGGCCTTGGCCGCTTGAAGAAGAAATTATCCAATAATTAGACTTTCTATATGTGAATTCCTCAGATGTTCCTACAAACAGCACACCGACCACTTTCAATTATGACTTTGTGAGCCAATTTTTAATTCGCATTCCAATATTGAAAAATTGGAAAATAGTTGTCAGTGACTGCTACAAATAGACACACTATATTAATCCATGGAATAGTAGCTATTTCACATGAAACAATGCCGCCATCTCACTTGCAATTCTCTTCATGAAAATCCTATAATTAGGTGTCAACAACTTCCACAACCAACTTGGCAAATAGTTTCACTGATGCAATATTTTGGATCAACCATATCTACAAACCATAGATTTTTCCATGTGCCATCATTGCACATAGGCAAGATATCAAACTTCCATTCTAGTGTACAGTCATAGAAATTAACAATACCATAGAAAGTCTGATAAATATAATAGTAAAATAAAGATAATAGTGTACTATTATCCACTTCTATGTGTACAGTGGATAGCTCCTGTATAAGTAAGACAATGTTTGATAGCTATGTACGTATGCCAAGCTGTAGTTCACTTTGCATGCGCTGAAATTTATGAAGAGCTCAGCTTACATTCAACTCAGCACATTTCATTTCAGTGGAAAGGATGCATGCAGTTGTGATACTTTACGCTATTCTTAAAGGAAAATTTATTTCACGCAAAGCCACCTCTTTACCTGTCATGATGATATCTTTATCGTTCATAGCAATGTTTTAATCAATTGACCAGGGCATTGTATCATGGTTCTATTTATTGGCAATAGCAAGCATGAAGTATCCCTGCTGTGAAGCTATGAAAACAGTTGTCTGCTCAATTAATGACAAATATTTCATTCTTGACGTTTGACTCCTGTGTCATTTCACTTCAAATCGACCGATTTTCAAGATTTCTTTTTAGCTAGCCATTGACTTTGGCGATATTTTGTGAAGAAATGAGGAAAAATTATTCATTTTATTCGGAAAAATGCAATCATAAGCAAATAAATCATAAATTCAACAGCTTAATTTGATCTGTACGAGCACAGGATGAAAACGGGTAACTTTTGATATCATTATCTTGTTATTATTAGTGAATCAATTCTAAATACTCCATACTGAGTATAAAGTGCTCAGTATTATATACAGTACAAATACTCAGTAAATACTCCAAATTTTGGAGAATATGTGCAAGAGTTCACGTTTTGGGGCGATCATTGCTTTATGAATCAACCGGTATGAGCAGAACTGAGGACTAAGGTTGCATGCCTGGATAACAGGTAGAAAGACTTTCTAATGTGTGGAATCGGTCTTTTTGGAAAGTGTCCGTCATTCTCCTTCGGCCTTAGTTCCAACTTTTCTCAACTTGCCTGTCGAGTTTTGTCAGACTTAACACTTGCAGTTGTCAGCGGAAAAGATGAATTTTGTCAAAAGTTAGATCTTTCTTGTGAACTCTTGGTGACAGTGGATAAGCCTCCCAAGAGATCCGAGATGTACAAGTCGATTATTGTCCGGAATCTATCAATGGAATTTATTGTTTCTATTCCATGCCAAGTTCATTTATCTTCAGATATCATGGTTTCAATTTTTACAATTTGAACAACGAACACGGATCATGTTTCGGTAGAAGCTACGCTTAGTGATCTAGCGTGGACCAATCTCATTTTCATTCAACATAGTGTTCCTAAAATGTATCTCCCATCAAATGTTTGCCGATCTTGCGAGAAATTATTTGGAAACCTGCGAGAGAAAATAATTTATTAGAAAATGATTCAATTACACGTTATTGATCCACAAGTGTTGTTGGTTCGGTGAGCGCTTACAAAATCAATAATAGACAGGATATAAGATGAGAAAGAAGCTCACAGGTCAATACTAGGGTTAAAAAGCCATGTATTCTTGGTGTTTTACAGCAAAATAGCAGCTTTTCTGTTTTTTTTTGGGTTTTCCTTTTTTTATCCCAAATTCTGCATAGTTTCTCAAATGTTGTTTTGATGTGCGAAATAAAGCACCTGGAATGTTGATGGCATGTTACTCGTAAATCTATAGATCTTATGTTTATATGAAGCTACTCATATTTGCCGGCAGCAACGTAACGTTTTGGGAGCATTCTTAAATGTTTGCATTCGCCTCTGTAGCAAGCAATGGATAAACATTAGGATAACTGTTTCGCTCTGACTTGCCATTCAATTGGTACTGGCAACCATTGTGGGAGCTGGGCCGGATTTTTCTGCACTTGCCCGGTGTAGTTTTTCATTCTCGACTCAGACCGTCCTATTGAATACTAGTACCTAATCATTTAATTTTAATTGTAAATTGTGCTAGAAAAGTCAATCATCATATTTCAAGATTCAGTGATGAAGTTTCCCTGTTCAGAATTAAGGCACATGAGTAATCATCAGGTAATATTAACAGTATAAATGTAAATCCAATTTCTGATGATTATTGTAAGCAAATGCATTCGTTTTCGTGTTCACAACTCGAAATTTGTAATCGTGTGCTTGCTATTTCAAGCCATAATTATAACTCGTAACCGCAAAGTAAATTTCTATGTTACCAACAACGTATTCCACCAATGTGATACTGTCAAAAGTAAGTCATATTTCGTAGAAATCGCATCTCATGACTTGTTCTTTGAACACGCTAGTCTTTGAATCTACTGCTTGAATCATTTGTAGGATGTAGATCATGCGTTTGTGCAAGAGAATCTCGTATCCTTACCATGACATCAGCGTTTTCCCATAGATACTAGCTTTTGGTTGATAGACACAGTTGCAAACAGAACAAGTTAAACTCGACTGTGCATCGACGAAGCATAATAGAAATACGAAACGTGAAAGGACGTTACCGGTATGGAAAATTAGCGGCCCGGTCATATTCCCGAAAACCTTGACGCTGTAGCCTTGGGCCCGGTTTTCACTGGTCTGCGGCAGAGTGTTGCAAAGAAGACAAAGACGTAATTAAACAAAGCGTGTGAACTGTGCTTGCTAGGAATTCCTCCCTCCCGATCAAGACTTACAAGCCCCTATCCCTGCCTTGAATAAATTTCATCAGGTTGCCCGACCTTTTCGGACGAGGAAAAATCGTTGTGCTATTCAGTGTGGCGCGCGTTCTAGCCCAGACATCTAAGAGGACCACAGACGTGTTGTTTCTCAACTTCGCCTGGTTTGAATGTCACTTGACCCCTAAGAAGTCGGCATTTACATAGAGGAATGACTGTACCATTCAGTAGGCTAGAATCTCATCCGTTTTCGGAATTCAACAGAGATCGCTTCACCAGGTAGGGACGGCCATGCATCACATGATCAGTCGATGTCAACTACCCGAATAGCTGAATCGAAATTTCATCTTTTTGTTGTTGATGCATTGTTTGGCTCATTTAGTGAGTTAATTAATTGGCTTTGCTACTTAGATTATATATCCTTGCAGTTGATTCGTTGCTTCTCACGTATGTTCTGACTTTGCCTTAAGCACAAATCATAACCCCTACAGTAGATATTTTGCATGCAATATACAACATGCGAAATCAAATATGATTTGAACAGGTAAATCAATGGGATAAGGCAAGAAACATTACTTAATGTTTCAACCAACGAGGGCTTTATTCATTCAAGTGCTGTACATAACTGGACGAGCTAGACGAAAACTTGACATGCTGTCAACTAGACGAAAATGCACAAATGCGTTATGTAATCATAGGTAGTCCACGTATCCGGTAATATCAGATTAGAAAGGAGAATATCTTCTTCGGATACAAATCTATTGGATGGTAAGTTACACGACGTTTCGCTTGGCCATTGTAATCTAAAAAATGCGAGCAAGAGATGTTATCTAGAGTCGATGTACATTTCCAAAGTAGATCCCTCTCTTTTGATGAACCATTGTGGACGTAATCTTATGAACAGTTTCTGACTTTTTTATGAATATTTGCTTCTTTTCTTGTATTTTATCTTCTTACTATCTTACTTTTCAACCTTTGTGAGTATTATGCAGCTTAGGCCTATTGTACTTGATGCATTATTTTCCCTAGTTTTGACCTTTTGTTAGTTAACATGTCTCATTGCTGGAACTTTGCGAATCTGTGTCTGATTATCACACGTGAACAAGTTTTCCAAGCGAAGCGTCGTGTAACTTACCATCCAATAAATTTGTATCCGAAGAAGATATTCTCCTTTCTAGACAAATTCGTTATGTGCGTGGTTGAAATAGCGTTTTCCTCTATTTTCCTCCTGTTTCCCTATTTTTTATTGGTGATTGCCAGGATCCCTGTAAATTCAAATTCAAATTTTGCTGTCTAATTGATCCTGCTCGATTCGCTTTGTCTTTCGACGTGACCGAACCAGCGTAGCCGAGAACACTTCTTTGTGACTGGCCTTCACCACCCATGCTTCACTTCCGTAGGTCATCACACTCCTTGCATAAACTGAGCATGCCTTACCCTTTAACTTCAAATGATAGCACGTTACATTAAAAACACAACTAGTTTACAACATAGAGTAAGTATATTAGGCCTATATACCCCTACTCTATGGCTTACAATCTGAATAATACAGTGCGCGGCTTTTTATTATGAACACTTGTTTTTTAATGAAATTTCATTTTATATGTTACAAACTTACATTATGCATCTGATATTTAAATAGCACGATGCTAATTGATAGATACAGATCCAAATAACCCAAAAATAGAAAAGCAGCTCTATTTAAATGAATGCATCGAGATAATACATAATTTTACACAATCCTAGAGTATCGCTAAAATCGATGAAATTTCCAAAAATTCGCTCTTAGCCTAACCGTTAGCCATTTTTTAGGATAGGCCCTATTTGCAACCGTACTGAGAACGAAATACGTGTACACTGCATGGTACGAGTATTTTAAGCATATCCAGTCAACATTTCCATTCACATCGACCTGTCAGCCAATAAAGGCTGCTTTACACTGGCAGCTCATGTGCTGTACAACAGATGACGAAATTGACCTTTTTATGACGTTTAACGTCCGTTTTTCTGACACAGTACACGTCACTCTTGCAGTGGCAGTTCAGCGATCAGACCAAAGTTTATTTTATTGCAGCATGCTGTGTTGGAATGTTTATTAGACGTTTTGGGAATATATAGTTGATAATAGCCTATATTTCTACTTGCCATCACCGTACTTGGCTTTCCCAAAACTTCTAATTAAAATTATATCGAGCCAAGGCATATTCGCTCATGTGTTGGAATGGTTTTCTGATTGTTTGATTTTCTTAATTATGATGAATTACAGTTATATACTCATTTTGCCAATGAGTACATGTTCGGCATGCATTTGTCTAGTGGATGTAAAGAGCAAACAGCATGTGTCAATAATTTCTATAAATGCTCGATTCTATTGGCAGTTGATAATATGGTAGGACGCGGGCGAGACTAAGTAAATTCTGAAACTTCGACACAGACGGGAGTGCGTCGTAATTTCGCGGAAGTGCTGAAAAAAATCCAGCGCGTCCGTAGCCCTGATACTGACGGGTTTAGGCAGTAAAATCTCATATAGTTTTAATTTAATGCTGAAACCCCACGATAGGCGGTCGTCCGTTGATCATCTACCAGGTCTCTCACTTGAGAACAACAGCATCATAGCTATTCCCAATTATATCATCGCAATTTGCTATCACATGCTAATTTCAGTTTATCAACCCATCCCGTCCATCCATTTGTTCCATTGTTAGGAGTTCTTAGCAAATTTACAACGAATGACGATTCTTTCGTAACGATAAGTCGTTGAGGATATGTCCGCAATCTCATTGTATTTTAAATGTTTTATCGTAATGCTCTAGTAGAAACAACAAAGATTTTCGTCTTCCCACTTATCCTCGTCTATCGCTTCATTCTCGGAAGTAGAGAGCAAATTTGTTTAGTTCAGCGAATCTGTCACTATGATTTTGATTTGTTATTTGCATAAGAATTATTCCCATTAGCTATGGTTTTCTTGCATCTAGGACATCTGTGTACGTTTCATCTTCAACAGGACTATTTACCCATGTTCTGCACGTTTTATCCGATAACAGATTATGTAGGATGGTGGCCTGCGACACAAGATTCCTTTGTTCCGGAATGCTGCAATTTATCTGTCACATTTGTTTTTTAATTACAGATGCGGCATTTCTTTGACTTCATTTTGAAGTATTGGGAAGAAATAAGCTTAGAGACAAAAGAAAGTATGCAAAATATACATCGAGTGTATAATAATGAACTGCATAGAATTTTTTCTAGAATTTGAACATGTCCCTTCTGTCGTTCGAGTTAGAAGTAATGCGAATTTACGCCTCCATTGCACCAATCCACCAACAAAGCGTACTCTATCAGTCTATCTGTGGTTGTTCAGAAGAGATTTCTTGGTTAAACACTTTACTGTAAAGATACACGCATGGAGCGAGGTCGTACCTGACATTGTACTTCTCTTGATGACTATTACAAAAGTGAGCGCTTGCCCGATCAGATCGGAGGTCTTTCATAGACATCTTGGGTTGAAAAATTACATGAATTTCTAATGTAGAAATCATGACCTATTGGTTACAAATACGAATTTATTGAGTCACTGACTGCAGATAAAATCGAAGAAGTGTTTCATCAATGTGATTTGTACAGAAAACATGTACAGATTATGCTCTTTCACATGAGTGGTTTTTTTCAGAATCCCTCTTTGACTAGCAGAATACTCACATGTGTATTTGTTTATTATACGAACAGATTCAAGTGACATTTATGTCCGAAGACTTCAAGGGCACTTTCTACAGTGAAATAGTCATCAAAAGTCAAAGATTAAGGGTCAACAGGACAAGGGAAGCAGAAGAAGGGGCAAAGCTCAAGATAAGTTGGCAATGCGCAGGAGTTCAACCTTCAGGTGTCTCTTGAAGGATGAAATGGATGAAGTTGTCTTAAGGCTTGTCGGCAGGTTATTCCAGATACGAGCAGCCGCAATTGGAAAGGCACGAGCTCCGACGGTCCTCAGGCGGGAGGAGGGGATCAACAGGTCATCATTGGAAGCAGATCGGAGATTACAGCGTGTGGGATTGCAGGACACAGATTGAAGCATGGAGCACATGTAGGAAGGAGCTGAACCGCGAATGCATTTGAAGGCGAAAACTGCCAGGCGATAGGTAATCCTATAGCGAATCGGTAACCACTGAAGGGATCGTAGTAGAGGGGTCACGTGGTCGCGGGAGCTGGTATTGAACAGAATTCGCGCACCTGCATTAAGAATTGATTGGAGCTTGCAGAGTGAATTGTCTGGTAGGCCATAAAGTAGACTGGAGCAAAAATCGAGCCGGGAATGAACGAGGGAAACCATGAGAGTGTTTAAAACCGGTAGAGGAAGGAAGCGACGGAGTGAGCGAAGCTGGCGAAGTGCACCAAAACATTTGGAGACCGTGCTAGAAATGTGGTGTTCCATGGACAGACAGGGATCAAGAATGACCCCGAGATTGCGGATTTTGTTAGTCGGAGTGATGGAGTCTTGTTGTCCGATAATAATAGGAGACTGTGGAACAAGATTGCGGCGTCTTTTAGAGGTGAGCCACATGATTTCAGTCTTACTGGCGTTAAGCAAAAGACGATTGCTCGCTAGCCAGTCGTGAACAGCAGATAAGCAGTTGGACATCTTGTTGGAGAGGACGTGGATCTGGGATGGATGAAAGGAGCCGTAGATTTGGATATCATCAGCATACATATGGTAGGAAAGACCATGAGATGTGATGATATTGGGAAGGTCAGACGTGTACAGGAGAAACAAGATAGGGCCAAGCACGGAGCCTTGAGGGACCCCATGAGACGACGAAACTGGAGATGAAGTGGAGGAGTCACACACTACAGAATAGGATTGATCCGTAATAAATGATGCGAACCAGGAAAGGACCTGTCCATGCAGGCCAAACAAGACTTCGAGGCGACGGAGAAGTATGTCATGATGGACTGAGTCAAATGCAGAACTAAGGTCGAGGAGGGCAATGAGGGATAGGTCGCCATTATCCATGGCTAACAAAATGTCGGAAGATACTTTGAGGAGGGCTGTTTCAGTCGAGTGAAAGGAACGGTAAGCTGATTGGAGACTCGGGAGAAGGCTATGATCGCTGAGATGACGTAGAAGCTGACGGGTCACAATGCGCTCGAGAACCTTTGAGAGGGTACATAACTTGGAAATCGGTCTGTAAGAAGATACTTCAGAGGAATCGAGGTTACCTTTCTTAAGAACTGGATTGATGACAGCTTCCTTCCAGAGACGGGGAAATGTCCCACATGTAAGAGACATGTTGAAAATAATGGTAATGAACGGTGCCAGGATGTCAATGTTGCAGTTGAGGAGATCAGTGGGCAGGCAGTCACGGGAATTGTGCTTGTTGGGAATTGAAGCTATGGCTAGTATGACATCATGAACGGTGAGGAGTTGAAAAACACTGAAGGAGCAGTCAGATGGAGCCTGAGAGAAATTAGGAGGTGGGTGATTCAGAGTCCTGTCGTGAATGTATTCTTGTATGATAGACGGACAGCTTTTAGCTCAGCAGAAGCAAGCTGAGCTGAAGCAGGATCGCTGATGATGAGACGTTTGACTCGTCTCTCAAGACGTCTGGCATGTCGTTTCACTCTCCTGTGTAGTGACTTCGCAACTGTCATAGAGATTTCATCAAATATGTGATATTTCCTCTCAGGATATGATTTCTGTCTGCACGTGTACTTCGTTCATTTGTTTCGAACATAGAACAGATTTTTTCATAAAAAATGGATCACCCTTAAACATCGCCTTAACTTCAACTTTGTCTAACTCCACCAAACTTGAACGAATTTCTCTGAAATTTGGAAGATATGTCAGTTGTGCTTACTAATATCATTGTTGGAAATTTCAAGCATGAATATTGAGTTGTCTTCCTGTTATAGATAAAAAAGTAGTAGATAATTTGATCTTCATTAAGCAATGTTACACAAAATCATACCTCACTCTTATAAAATTACATTTGTTTCCTTTGTTATGTAATATGTTGTTCTACAAGCTAAAAGCTATCAAGCAAAACAAAAATAAAGAAAATCGGTCAATCAGAGCCAGTATAGCACCATTATTCATCAACAATAATGTAACTGCTACATGTGATTAACTGGACTTCATGTTCCATAGCTTCTTGACTTCGTTGCGGTGGTGTTGGCAGCACTCCTGATTGCTTTCAGCTAGAAATCTATCTCTTACCGGTTGAAAACAATACAAAGCACAAATGAACAATAACGAGATCGCATTCACAAAAGGCAAAGTGTCAGCCTTGCTAGAACTACTTCACATACAGCAAGGAACCATGAATTCTGAACGCTATGTGAATGTTTTACGAATGAACATTGGCCAAATGACAGATCAACTTGGTGATCCATCGACTTGGTTATTTGTGGATGATAATGCTACGTGTCACAGGAGTAGTAGAGTCAACTTATGCAAGTCTCAATTAGGGTTTAGGACATTATCTTGGCCAGCTCGTTCTCCTGATCTGAATCCCTAAAACGTAACGCTCGTCGTTCACTGCTACCTACAGATGGCGCATCACAACTTACGTCACTGTTAAAAAGAGAGTGGAGAAAGTTAGATCAGTCAAAAATCAACGATATCATCGAATCAATGCCTAGACGAATTGGTAATGTCATTGACAATAAGGGTAGGGCCACAAAATATTAGCTTCTTAAGAACCGTTACTGTATCATAGCTTATCAGATTATATAAGGACATTTAAATATATTAGGGACATGAAATAACCTGAAAAATGCTTTCTGTATCATAGGCCTACTTATGTTTTACTTAGTCAAATTTTAGGATGATCCACTTTTTATGAAACGGACTGTAGATTGTTTATCTGAAGTTGACCACAATGGAAATTGACTCAAGATCGCGGCACATCCGGAGGAACTAAGTTAGGGCATGAAGAACCAATCAAAAGCTTAGAATTGCACATGTGACTGATTCTAACTCTATGATACAGCCGTTAACAAGTGCATCTAAGTGAAAGTGCGTGCAATTTTATGCCACTATTGTGCTTTGCTTGAAGCTGTACTTCCATTCTAGAGGTTTTATTGCTATCAATTTCTATGGTTTCGAACGACTACTGATGTGTAGGAGCGTGATCTGTGGATGCTTTCTTCACTAATCGCATGTATAAATGAAGACTCTAACAGATACGTACGTGTTTTATTCTCAAATTCCCAAGTTAAGAGCTACATTACTTTTAATGCCTTCCTATTGGATGAATGCAGCGGACATTGACAAGCTCATACAGGTGCATGTCAGATATGCAGGCATGCCTAATATATAACCGTAAAAACCTAAAAAACCGTAAACTTCAAATTTTTGTAAAAAAAGCCGTAAATTCTACTCTATGACCGTAGAAGCCGTAAATTTTTTCAGCATGATTATATCTTATGTCAAGTGGTTAGAAAATAGACATAATAAATAGCACTAATATGACACTTTTCATAACTTATCTAAATATGATTGAATTGAGTAATTGACGATGACATTGCTTTCTATTGTACATTTCGAAAAAAGAACGTGGCATATCTTCTCACAATTGTTGCAGCTGTTTATTCTGGGTATGGATCCTACAGAAATCAAATGGTATTTTCGCCTCACTCTCCGTACTTTAGGAGTTAGAGACCTTAAGAAGGTGACCAAATGACCATGATAGAAAATAATGTGCCCATTGAATTCAATTTGAACAATTCCATCTGATATCTATGAGCCGAGATCTTAGAGAGTATTTTAACTAGCGCACCAATTTTTTATGGATCTAGCAACATTGAGTAGGACATTATGTAGGCCGGTACCGTGTATCGTTAGACTGCGATCACACATTCGGAAGATGCAGGTTATCAAAGTTGGCTTTAGTTTCCTACTCATGCTGTCGTTTAGAAAAGGAACCATTTTGATGCGTCAATTTGTACCAGAAGTCATGCTCCAAACTTAGTTATTTCCTACTGGGCTTCGTCCATAGTAACTAGTTAAATTCAGTGCCTACCAGACGTGTTTTTGTCAGCCATTCTGGAGCTATAGACATTCGAAAGTTTATTCATTAAAAATATGGCATACGAGTAAGTATATAAGTACCTCGTAAGTCGCCAAATGTGGTGAACAATTCTCAGCGACAGACAACTACCATGTGAATGCAATTTTGGTGCATCAGAATAAACTTGAATAATTAGGATGATCAAAACGCGGGTGGCAATTTGGTATGTATTCGGAATCTAGGCATTTTTCAAAAATGGAAAAATGTTTTTAAAAATTTGCTAGATCTGCGCAAATTCAGAATAGATTTCCTAATTTCTGTAGTAGGCCTACTTAACATGCGATTAGATAATGCATCCAGTTTTTCTCAATTCCCATCATTTTGGTCTCTCAGCTAGTTTTCTAAATAGGTCCAATTACACTGGTAAAACATTTCTTCGTTGGATTTTTGAAATTCATGTGACGCATTTTAGATAGTATAGCTCAGTTGGCCACAATGATCTTTGTGTGATGTTTTAGAAAGTTCAGTATTCGAGTCTGTCTGTCTTGGAGGCACCATTATTCTAATTGAAGGTTTCTCCATCCTAACCTTGTTATGCTACTCTGTGTATGTGCATTCATACTCAAAATTTACTACGGTGGTGGGACTTCGTGTTTATAGTTAGTCTGGCAAAAAAGAAGGAGAAGACATTGTATCAGTAAGGCGAATTCTGTGCGTTCAAAGTATGAAATGGTCGACCTGTCTGCATTGAATGACTAGATTAGTTTTTAGGTCTGTTTCAGGCATTGAATGGCCAGATTAGTTTCAGATCTGTTAACTGATAAGTAGTTTCATCATCAAGTGCCTTCTCTGATCAGGAGGTTGGCAACCGCTTGCTTCCAATTGACTTGATCTTCAGCTTTTCTCTCTGTTTCTCGTAAAAGTTTGCTATTGGTCCATTCATTGATATCAGTACCGCACATTCTTCTTTGTCTTCCTCTGTCCCGTCTACCTTCTAGAAACATCTGAATGGGTCTTCCTTGAGATCCCCTCAACACGTGGCCAGCAAAACGAACTTTCTTTGAGTTAACTCATCACTCCATTTCTTTCTTTCACCAATCCTTCTCATTACTTCTTCATTTGTCGCAATGTCAATTCGTTGAAGTTAGCATCAACATTTGGCCACATCTAGAATTTCACCAGAAACCATTTATTAACACGAGGAATTTGCTCATTGCTATCTCCTAGCCAAAAAGATAATGTAGATAGGTCAAAAAATCATTGGAAAGAAAAAAATTAATGCTTAAGTTAATGCTAACTTCACCGGGTAGGAAAACGAATTTGCCCTCTCAAATAAACAACTCAGTATTCACGAATGAACCACTCCCGAATTTGCCCACATGTTTTCAATACTCTCCGACCTCTCAAATAGCCTAAATACTCATCCTCGTACCACTAACTTAATCTAACCATTAGCATTAACTTAATCTTAATATTTTGGTACATAGATGGGCCACATTTGACCCACAGACCGCAACTCGACTCCTGTTCTACTCACTTCACTAGAGAAATATAACAATTTAACGCTGTTGCCATTTGAAAAACGGACTATGTTTAGTGAATTTAGCAATCATTCCTCTTCTTTTCTTTCCAAATCACTTAACTGACATTGCAGCTTGATGAACTTCAAAATCGATTGTAATTTTGTGAAACATAAAAGATTTATTTACAGATAATTCGCTGTGTGACACTCGATTCAGAATAGACATTTCAACTAATGCAAAATAAATGCAACAGGGACTATTTAGATCGTCTGAATTAGAGATATAATTCGTATCATTTTTGAAATTGCATTCCAATCGAGAATGTGAAAACAACAACTCCTCTGTTCTCATTTATGTTTTCTGAATGACAACATAATGCTTTGATTTATGGGGGGTGCAGTGCACACTGAAACGTGTTCAATGTCTTGTAAAAGCATTGTCTCAAATTATTGAAACTTATTATCAAATTGCTTAAGTAGAAAAGTAATGGAAAGCAATGTGATGAATATATACAACAACGAAGTATATTAACTCACTGTAAATTTAAGAAGCTGTGTAATGTAGATATTGAAAATGACGACAATCTTTAAAAAAGATGAAGTTTCAACGTCAATTCTTCTCCCTGGAGTTTCGACGATGCAGACTTCAGCAGGAGCGTTGTGATACTTTTAGCCCAGGTGTTCATCCTGTCGACTTTCAATGACACTTTCGGAGCTCGACTTCTAGACCAAACGATCACAAGGGCCAAGCACTTAAACACTGTACCACGGAGACCACACGCAACGAATATATACACAGACATATTACACAAATATATTGAATTTATAGCCTTCGAATTGTCGACTCTTAATGGGGCTAAAAAGGAGTTTAATGACAGTTCATTTGAGCAATTGCGACATCGAAATATGGAAAATGCACCCAAAGGCACCTTATATAGCAACACTGCTGCTTATTAGAGAGTAATTGCTTACATAGAGAAAGATCTCTTGGAAGAAATGTTCTCAAAACGACCACGAGAATTTGCAACAGATTTGCATAGTCGCTACCTCTTATGCATCTGGTAAAAGAAGGCGGACGTGGAGTGCCATACGCGTGTGACATTTGAAGTGAGACTGATATGTTTATCAGACGAACTGTCGTGCGCTGAACACAATCAAGCACAGCCAGATGACCGAACGTGTGAACAGAATTTCATAGCGTTCGTGCAAACTCTCAAAAACTCAAAAGCTCTCGAAAGCTCCAAGATCTGTTTTCAATACTTCCGAAACTTTCGAAAATCATGTTTTGAATTCATAGCAATTTTTAATAGCCAAAGTGAAACTCCTGAGAATTGAGACTGAGATGTCGTGCGAACGACGGCATTAATGGACGAATATGACCTTACGTGAAACATAATAATAATAATACTTTATTCGTCAGTTACGAAGGGCGGTAATGACCGAGGCGGGGTGACAATATCATGAGTACATCGAAAATTTCACAAAACTGTTATTATACAAAGCAAGTCGCCTATTCAAATGTCGTAAAATCCGTGAATGTCTCACACCACTTTGGTTTTTTCTCAATACAAAAAATTCCGATAAGGGATGATTTTCTTTCGCACATGAAATCTTTTTTATAATCCGAATACAAGTCTTCTCAAGTCTGCCTTGCAGACTGGGAATGTCATTGACTTTTGCCCATCTTTGGGCAACACGATCTAGCTGAACAAGTTTTTTCAAGTTTGTCTTTGAAACATCACAAATGGCTGGCCAGCAAAAAGACATGTGACAATACACAAGAGACGTATAAGCCTGCCAAACAACACTGCCGCGGTTAGAATCACATTTCAGGCGTTTTACTATTGACATTGCCCGACAGCACCTATTATACAGTTCGCTAAACTGTTTATCCCATTTCGCATCAAATGAAAAAAATACTCCCCATATTTTCAAATTTTCAACCTCTTCAATACATGCGTTATTGATATAAATAGGAGAGACAGTGGGATTACAGTTTGTTCGAGAAATAGTCATACACTTCGTTTTATCAACATTTACTACAAGCTTTCTATCAGACACCCACTTTGTGAAAACATCGACATCACTCTGAAAGCGATCAGAACACTTCAGCTCAGTGAGAAAGATCAGAGTCATATCATCCGCATATGCAATGATTTTCGTTTCACGTAGTTGTGGAAGGTCATCTATCAAGGTAACAAAGAGCAGTGGTCCCAAGATTAAGCCTTGTGGGACACCACTGGTGATAGGCTTCCATGTAGTAACAACATTACTAGTGATGACACGTTGAAAAGGATTAGCTAAAAAATCACGAATAACTTTAAGGACAAATGTATTACAACCAGAGTTATCACTGAGAACCTTCAAAAGAGTAGCATGGCTCACGGTGTCAAAGGCCTTACGAAAATCAACGGCAAGGACTCTAGCATAATGTGAAGTACTTTTTGAAATGTGTTGAAGAATTGACAGTCTGATGGCAATCACAGCATTCGTGCAACCCCCATTCCTACCAGGGATAAAACCGAATTGTTGGAGATTAAGGCTATGGTTCATGGAAGGGAGGAGAATACGATCTCTTATGAGCCTTTCCAAGACTTTACTAAGGAACGGGAGGATAGAGATTTGGCAATAATCAGTTTTGCCTTTTGGATGAGTCAAAATGTTAGCACACTTCCAGAAATCAGGAAATACACTAGACTGAAGACATTGTAAGTAGACACTGACTCGGAATAATGCTCCATCATAAAATATGTTTGCAGTCATGGGCCCGACAATTGCCAATCAGACAGAATTGCTAGAATATAAAGAAGGAAATGAACCTAAAGCAAGGTTTAATCAAGATTATTTCACTCCGTGTGATGAGGCGGTTTTATATGAAAACGTCAGTATTCTATGTAGGCCTTCACATTTTTGCAATTACTCCACTTCAACAATCAATTCATTACAATTATTCCACTTCAACAATCAATTAATTGCAGTTGCTCGACTTCAACAATCAATTAATTGCAATTGGTCGACTTAAGCAATGAATTAATTGCATTTGGTCGACTTCAACAATCAATTCATTACAATTACTACACTGCAACAATCAATTAATTTCTATTGCTGCACTTCAACAATCAATTCATTGCAATTACTACACTTCAACAATCAATTCATTGCAATTATTCCACTTCAACATCAATTCATTACAATTACTCCACTTCAACATCAATTCATTACAATTAATCCACTTCAACAATCAATTAATTGCAATTGCTCGACTTCAACAATCAACTAATTGTAGTTGCTCGATTTCACCAATCAATTGCCATTTTTCGACTTCAGCAAGCAAGTAGTTGTAATTTTCAGCAGTTTCAGCAGTCATTTGATTATTAACATACCTCCCTCCATCACAGATTCCTAGACACTCAATTCTCTCTTCAGATTGCTACAATGGTTAGAGTCGCAGCTAGAAGTCGATGTTGCCCTCAATCGCCGACTGTCACAGTATTGTGCAGACGATATTCTACGACGATCTGCAGACAGGAATGTTACAATCGTCACTATTTGTAACACTGGCTCACTGGCCACAGGAGGATACGGGACAGCATTAGGCGTGGTCCGCAGCTTACACGAGAGGGGACGCTTGGACCATGTGTACAGCCTGGAGACGCGTCCGTATAACCAAGGTGCTCGCCTGACGGCCTATGAAATCGTCCACGATCGTCTTCCTGGCACTCTCATCACAGATAGCATGGCAGCTGCGTTAATGGCAAGGAATAAGGTCGATGCGGTGGTTGTAGGCGCTGACAGGTAAGTAAAAATCTAACCAGTTTGCTCTCTGTTCGGTGAACGTGAATCTACGGCAAGATTCATCGCCTCTCTGTGCGGTTTAAATTCTATTACTACCTCGTCTGAGTGCTGATTTTTAATTCATTAGACGTTGTTGTGTGGCATCAAGTTCTTGATAGGCCTATATTATATTGAAATTCACCATTATTTGTCGATCATGAGTGAAAATACATTCGTATGACAGAAGATTATCAATCAAGGTATTTGAGTCAGGATATAGTTTTCCGACGGTAGTAGAGGACGGAACCTCGGACGTCCACAAGAACGCGATTATCTCCCGACCTTACACCTCTGCTGGGGAAGAGGTAGTGAATGTAGACTTGAAGGAATGTCTTTGTTTCACTGGCACGTTTGTAGAGGTAGTGAATGTTGAGCACTAGGCGTTGCATGTGGAAACCGAGCTAGAGGGTCCAGTTGTACGTTGAGTCGTAAAGATGGACTTGGAGAGCTCCATCATCGGACTGATCCACGCAGTCCAGGAAGCTGCTGATGCACACGTCTTCAAGGTCAAACATCGGTAATGCAATTGCATTTTCAATTTCAACCGTGGTTATGCTTACGTGAACGCATGCACAGATGTACTGATTTGTCGATTCCTCGTGCTGATCCTAGTTTTGAGTACCGGTGTTGGAAAGGAAAAACTCCCATATCACAGCCACAGCTCACTCTGATAGCACTTGGTAGCGACTTGTATGAAGTCGTAGAGGACTTTTTAAGTGATGCGCATGCGTGATCCGGAGGCTGTGGCGGGACGGTAGCTACCCGCATAGGAAGTGCTTGCCCATCAAAGCAGATATCGCACGCCTTTCTAAGAACCAGAACTCCGATGTGATGCGATGAATATGTGCGGTCAAACCGTGTGAGAGATGCTCGATGTGTGATCTACGAAGGATACTTGACCTGGATAATTTAATGTGGTGCGATTACCTCCAAATAATGCCCAACTGTAAGTGGCCGAGGAGAGTAATCTATCTCAAGATGCCGGGTCCTAACATCAGACGTGGGCAGAGAAAGAAGTGGATACACAATGTCAGGAAGGACAATGAGCTCCTGCATCTCAACCTTCGACTTGCGCATGACCGGACGGTATGGAGAAGGCGCACTCCGTCACACCCTCAAACCTGGGGCCTCAACCGACAATAAGCGAAGTGAAGAGGAAGGAGAAAACTCACTGCACGACCTCTATGCATGCAGCTCATCAGCTCTGAGGAGCGATTATTCAGTTCAGTCTTTTTAATCTGTTGACACGTTGAAAGCTAGCGATGCTGGGAAATCAACTACAGTAATTTCAAGGACGTATGATGAAGTAATGTGTTAAATGCTTCATTATAAACTGAAAATACTTGTATTTATCAATTCAGACAACTTCGATGTAGACTGCATTCACCGTACAAGGCATCATGACTACAGAAAAACAAGGTCAGCCGTTCCAGCGAAATCAGTTTGAATTGACGTAATTTGCGTTCACCGTACAGGGTATCATGACTACAGAAACACATAGACACACTCGCTAAAGCTCGTGATCTATGCAGAATGAGAATAGAATAGAATCTATGAGAATAGATCTCCATACACCACATTTTTATATGGTATAATTACTACTTAATACATTGAGGTTTGAGATAAATGACTTGAGGTTTTAACCTAGCAACTTTCATGAACTAATCTGAATAAATGGACCTTTTGAGGCTTGCTCACAGATTTTGACAATTTTGACTTGTGGATTATTTTTATTTTGATCTCATTGGAAATTTGATATGGAACATTTTTGAGGATTTTACTTGCAATTTATTACTTGCGACAACGTGTGTGCTAAGCTACTTTATTTTCTCTCTTACTACATGATCTGTGCTTTTCGGTTATCCAGAAAAATATGTTATTTTCGAATCAATTATTTCGACTTCTGATTCGATTTTTGTGACAGCGTGGATCAAACGTCAAACAAACCATATTTTGATGCATCGGCCACAACACAATGAAGATTCTGTTGAATTGTTGGACATTCACAGCCAAAAGCCAATAGCAGTTAAATGCTCCTCTGGCTAAAAGTTTCCTATCTAGAAGGCAGAATAAAGGCTTCCTCTGATCGTATGAATCTAAGTAGCCAATAGAAGTTCAACCTTGAAAATGAGCTGCTATTGAAGCCGTAAATCATGTTGTGGAAAATATCCAAAGTTCTGTTAACACGTTTCTTTGCTAACAGAAAAGAAGTCAGCTACATGTATTTCCCAATACAGAATGCTGAACACTATTCTTTTCCTCGACTTTGTATTCACAGTGAACTTGCATATGCATCGGCACCAAGACCAGCAATGACTAATATCAGAGTAAAATTGATTTTGAGATGCATTCCGATTATTTCTCTTGATATTCTGCATTGTACGAACTTTAGATTAGAGGTGTTAAGTTATCACAAATCGAAGCGAATGAAACTATCGAAAGTATGACGTATCCTGATTGCACCGCTTTTTATTTTCCCGAATATTTGTCACGTAGGTGGTGAAATTTGTCCGAACCAAAGGGATGAGACCTACCTGCCACCAACCTTTTTAAAGATTTTGTTTTTGAAGTGCAATAAGAAATGTTGTATTTCTTATTTATCTGTTTATTATGTATTTATGCATTATATAATTATGCATTTTTTTATTGTGTGTTACTTATGTTCTTAAATTATTTTTGAAACCAAAACATGACATCAGTTTATACAAGTTGATACTAGATTTAGCACAATTTTGTTTTGCATGAATTTGTTACGTGGCTTAGTATACATGAATTGAATTTAGTTGATACAACAGAAATGGCAATCGTGGAAAGGTTTGATCATTTCATCCTGTAATTGTGCCGGGAAATACTTGTTTCCTGTCCAGATTATATACATATCTAAGTGTCCATGGTTGAACCTATATTCTATCGTTGGTCAACTAACTTTGGTTGTAACAGTCCATTTTTGCTATAAAAAGACAATTTCAGCCGAAAAATAGAAACTGTTGCATAATAGCTTCATTTTGCGTGCTTTGCAAATGAATTTTTTTTCTTTTCAGAATCGTATCCAATGGCGATTTCGCTAACAAAATCGGAACCTATCAACTGGCTATTGTTGCACGACATCACGCAGTTCCGTTTTATGTAGTCGCGCCCAGTACTAGCTTCGATTTCCGCTTGAAAACAGGATCGGAAATCGTTATTGAAGAGAGAGCGGAGGATGAAGTAACATGCATACGTGGCCATCGAATAGCTGCCCCTGGTATGGGAAATTGAATTATCCTAATTCGCATGTTGTGGAGCGAATGCGTGGTTTGCACGATATAAGAGTTGCACTTTGAAATAATAAGAGTGAATTCATGCGCAATGATGTCATTTAAAAGGCAAAATCCTTTCAAGCTTCAGTAAATTAGTATTTTAAGGTAGAATAATGTGTAAAATGCAGAATAAAATGTTCACCAACTGCAAACAAAGGAAACAACAGCTGCTTATCATAGAATTTGATAGCAGCACATCCTCTAGAATGAAAGTTAGGCTTCATGCAATACAGACAAAAATCGCATGCATTTTTACTTAGAAGCACGTGTCTGAAACCTTTAAAATGCATGAAAGTTGTTAGCAAGTATAGACCCAGTTTTGACAACACGTTTTGTCTACCACCGTATGTATCAACCATTTTATATATCAGATGGAGTGTGTTCTGCTTACAACGTGCATGTAAGTATCAGCAATATGCGTAATTCAATCACGATCCCGAAATCCCGGTGTCCCGGATAGTTAGAAATTTGGTGGATTCTAACGAGACAAACAATTTTAATGAGAAATTGTGAATCTTGTGTTTCAAGCCGAAATCAATATCATTTAATCGTCACATTTTTTCTCATTTAGCGATTCATTTTTCCGGTCTAGTCCGCCGATTTTGACGAGCAATACATCAAAATGATGCTGAGGAAGCACTCATTTTCCTAATGTCTGATTCATTGCAAAAATTGTCACTCAATATTGTTCTCTTGCTTTAGAACATGCGATTTCTTGGGACGCCACGATATTCGATTGAATTATGTCTAAATTTCTAGTCTGCTTTCTATGATCAATTCTGCAGTAGCTTGATATTACAAATATGATCTTCTGCACACATCGGTGCACATCCAAACAAGACCCACCATATGAAGTCTGAAATGTTTGACCAAATTTTTCAAGCGGTGACTGACCTCGAAATTTTTTAACCATACAAATTAATCATCAAGTCCAGTCGGAAAATTGAATAGGACTTCAATAGGTTCTATTATTCCTAATGCGGGAGTTAGTTCCTAGGTTTGAATTTGGAATATTCCTTGGCTATTCATTTTATTTTTATAGATTGGAAAGAGCCAAGTAAATTGTTATAATTTATAGTTGCTTATTACTGCAATATATTTCTCCTACTATCCGTAGGCATCATCAGGCAGTTAGTGAATGATTTACAGAATAAAATTTGAAATTCACATCAAGAGATATATAAAAAAGACATACAAAATATACAAGCTATGGTAAGAGAAGAGAAGGAGCTATGCGGCAAGTAGTAAAGGGTTACATAGTACCAATAGCATTTATAGTAAATGACCTGACAGGAAGAAAAAAGGAAAGAAATAGGATGTGAATTAAAAACCTGATTACTGTGGAATAACAAAGTCAATAAAAGAGGAAATTTCTATAACTGTCAAGTTCGTGTTTGGTTTTAACTTATTGATGTAATAGGCTTCCCTCAAACGAAGGTTGGTTGAATCATTATCAAATAACAAAATTGTTGTTGTTGTCACTCATTAAGTGCCTGATGATGCCTACGGATAGTAGGAGAAATACATTGCAGTAATAAGCAACTATAAATTCTAACAATTTACTTGGCTCTTTCCAATCCAAAAAAATATCCTAGGTTTGACTTTCCTCTGATCAATGATGAATTGGGGCGGGGCCCTCTGCGGGCACGGACATGTACAATAATGGCTTAATCTGTGATTTCAAACTCGGTCAGTGGATATGCAGGTGGGGATTCATGGCGGCAATCATGTCAGGCCTAATGTAGGCTACGCTTGTCTTATAATTCAATCTAGTCACTATTTCCGAAGGCTAGATCCACGCCTATGTTAGTATTCTGCAGATGGGCCCCATTATCCTGTTGTGAACAATGATAATATTCACCTAGCACCTTCGTGCAGCGTGTTCCTGCTAAAGCGTGTTATAGGCTAATCATCACGACTGAAGGATTTTCACTTCCTCTTTGGATTTTGATATTCTCTAGTTTGATTGGGTTTGATGCAAACAGCGTGTGTCACGTGCAACGTTTGACGTCAACTCATGTTTCGCATTGTCATTGCGGGACAATACCGACAACGAATTTTCCGATAGGGCAGCTTGTATTATTTCGCGATGTCAGATGGGAGAACATCCTGCATAGCCAGCTTCCACATTTCTCTGGAAAAACCAATGTTAGCTAGAAACTTGACATACTAAACTCGGAGCAATAACTGAACTGCGACCACGGGCGCGGCCCCGCTCCATATCATTATCATAGAAAGTGAATGTTTCTAGCAATTTAGAGCCATATAGATATATTAGGATCATTCAAAAGTGAGTATAATGTACCAGTTTATGAGGTCAAACGAGGTCATTCGAGGTCACATGATAACGTCATAGGCTATTTTTAGCTTAAAATGGCCAATAAATCCCTCTTTGATCCATTTGCGCAACCCCTAAACCTCATCATATTGAAGGAAAATTGGATGTTCTCCATTTGGATGAAGGCCACGATGTTCTCTCAACAGTGGCTCACGCATGTGGGAGGGTGAAAAATTTGAACAACTTCTGTTTTTTTTACCATCCCAAGTTACACAAATACCAGCACAAGTCAAAAAGTAGAAATATGCTTCAGTAGCTTTACTAGCTATTGGTAAATATAAACCCGTGCATGTACTAGCGCAAATTGTGCTAATGTCTATCAATGGTCTTCATTATCTCTATCCAAATCATGCATTCCACATGTCACTTAGCAATCGATGCTTTTTTCACATCTTTCGGTTTTATAGGCAGACCAGATGTTCGGCCTTGTACCAGCATCAATATTACTTTTCTATGGACCAGATAAATGTTCTTTTATTTCTCCTGTTTTTTGTTTGACACCATGTTCTATATCAATTTCATATCATATCATCTTCAATATCAATGTTTTGTACTCATTTGGAAAACACCAACAGTACAAAAATGTCAACAATTTTATCCTCAACAAACATGTAGATCATTGATTAGCAAATAAACCTAAACATTCAGGTCAAATGCATGACATTGAACAATCACTCTTCAAGATCTTTCTATAGTGGCTATGATAAATTAAACATATTCCTAAATTTTCGCTTCTTTATAATCGACCATAGAATTCGATTTTAACACGATTTCCCCTCTCCATCTCCTTGGACTGGATGGTTTCCTTAATGATTCTGCGTCTCCAGTGAGACTCTTTCTAGAGGACAGACATTCTGTCCAAATCCACTGCGTGGCCACTCCGCAAAGACCTTGGGCGCAGTGTACAGTGTCAAGTATTCTGACTGCTCCTGGGATTATGTTGGTGATGTTGGAGATGTATTCGAGATCATCAGAAAGAACACAAATGATCAATGCGTAATATGGACGTTGACCGATCAGAGATCGCTAAACATGCATGGGAGAGTGGATTTGGACAGCATCACTGGAGACGCAGAATCATCAAGGAAGCCATCCAGTCCAAGAAGATGGAGAATGGAAATCGTATGAAGCATGACATTGGTAATGCTTGGTGATCATAACATTTTGACTTTCACTACCTGTTTATTGCTTCTCTCCAGTTTATTTTGGTCATTCTTGTACATGTAATGTTAATAGTATTCTATTGCTTCTTTGTTGCAAATGAGTACCTCGCCTGTTATCTTTCAGCCATAGACTCCTAGATATGTAATCAGGGATGCAAGACTTCCGGATTTATCCGGATTTCCGGATTTTTGACCAAGATTTCATTGGGTCTCGGGATTCGTTGAAAAATGCCATAAAAATTAAGGGGGTAACCCCTAGGCCTATACTTTCTCAGACGCAGGTATGAACATGATTTCAGTTAAAATGTGCAGCGTACATGTACGTATGCCGGTATAGTCACCTCTGAAGATATTATCTTGTCACTTCAAATGCTGAGGTGTGAAGGTATGAGACATCTACCGGTACTCGTGTCGGTCATAATAAATTTCAATATGTTTTTATGTTTTTAAACAACATATATTTCGGAAATTATTGCGACCTTTTGTTTTACAAGTTTACGTGTCATTGGAGCAGGGTGTTCGTTTGGTCAGAATGCATAGTTTTTTTATACATGTATGTGCGGAATGACAGGGACCATGGCTGGGCCACCTTTATCTAAATCATTGAAATTTTTAAGTTAGTGGTAAGTAAAAGGCGTATCCTAGCTCATTTTCCGGATTTTTCATCGATTTGCACTTGCATCCCTGGTAATATATACAATCCTACATTATAGGCTAGATCTAGGAGTCTATGCTTTGACCTTTGTCTGTCTGCCATTCATGTGCTGGTGATTACTTCTCAATTGTGTCTGATGCTTGTCTTAACATATCATTGTCACTTTACCTGAGGATGAGGTGCTGAGTGCCTTCGAACGCGCTTGTGTGACCATTTGAAATTAAAAAAAGTCGAGATCATTACAAATATTTTTTGCGAATCACTTTCCTTCAACACGATGCACTCGCTTGCTCGTGCTATAGTGGAAATTGATGGATATGCTTTTAGATGCATTTTTATGTGAACGACTATTATATTGCGTAATACTAACCAGACAGCGATCAATATTGCTAGCAAATGTAGCATAAAACATCATGAAGCGCTTGTGGTTGCATATAACCAATACGGTTAACCCAATAGGTTAACCAACGGGGCTACAGATATATCAAAGGCCACCTGTATTTACATCTAACAAGGGAGAACTTTGTGTTGAATGTCGGCCGCTGAATGGCAATTCGAGTCCTCCTCATAAGGCAACGTCCCTAGTCCAGTCCCAGCTTCACTACCGATAAGGAAATCCATGTCTAACCATTCTAGTGAATTCTTTTCAAAGTTTGTATTTTTTCAATTTCTTCTAAGTTTATCTACTATTACTAAGTGATCAGGCCAAACCGGCGAAATCTATTTTGTATCTTGCAACTTATTGCGTTGAAACACTTACTCTGAAGTATATTATTATTATTATTGAAGATATCTTATTCAGTAATGATTTCATGATTTCTATGTCTTTCTTTATTCATTGCGTGAAATAACAAAATAAGCTGAATTTAAGCTGCTCAATATAACATTAACATGGATTTTTTAGGGCAACAACATAGGACATTTGAGGGCGCCTGAGTGTCCTCAAGCGCCTGAAAATGTCCTATATTGTTGCCCGAAAAAAGCTATGTTAATAATATTATGCGTAATTGAAATGAGCTGGGCAGCAATGTGATGAACACACATATAGATAAACGCTGATTGAGATTTCAAAAATGTCTTTCACATTCATAGATACAGATATCATTACGGGATACATTGTCTACTTATATTTCTAAATCTATGGTGCAATGATATAGGAATAATGGCAGTTTGTACATTGCTGCCTGCTGTCAGCAGGCAGCAATGGCATTACCCTGCCGTCATTTTTCAATACTTATAACCATAGAAACTTTCTATGGTATTATTAATTTCTATGCTTATAACATAGAAGTTTCTGCTAAGATAATAGACTTTTAAATTTCAGAAGAAATTCTGTTACAGGAAGTGTATGGATAGATGTAGATGTACATATGAAGCTTTTTTTTAGATATTGTAGATGTATATAAGTAGACAATGGAAATACCACATGAGATTTCTCGGTAAGTAATGGACGAAACGTCGGCCGCTAACGTGGCCTCTGATTTGTACATTACTTACCTTGAAATCTCATATGGTATTCCTACAATGTTACCTTCATTTTTCCACATTGCACCATAGCTCAATTACACACAATATGTACCGCAATCTCTAGGTACTTCGCTGTTCAAATTGTAATCAGGCACAACTACTGTTCGTCATGCAAACATTTGACATATTTGTTATAACACTTTCTTCATGTTTTGAGTCTTCCTATGTGCCATAGCAAGCGCTATTCTTCATTAAGAGTTAACCATTTTACTAAAGTGGTTCGTTTCGATTCTTTGCTAAAGAAACTAGAGGGAATCTACCACCGTGACAGAATTAATAATTTTTCAGTCAATAAAACCAGTTACAAGTAATTTTATATTGTTTGAAAACGTGAAATGAATGAATTGTAGACCAACTTTCATGATTCAAAGCATTCATATTCCTCACAGTGTTCTAATTGATTCTATCATTATGTTTTCTAGAAGAGAACTGGGATGTGCAACATTTTAAAACTGATGACTGTGATTTTAAACATAGTTTTAAACCATTCTTTGTACATCGCTTCAAAACAGTGTCTTCAAAGATGGTTTCTTGTACCACATTTGCGAACTTGAGTTTTACATCCTGCTTTAAGCGTGGTTGCAAAACCTTGTTATCGAATTACAGCAAAATGGATTTTGAGATTATCGACACATATAATTGGGTTTTTGATAGATGAACGACGTAGAATGCTGGAATTAATAAAGAGACTGAAAAACAAAACCAGGTGCTTTTGTTGCAAAATTTGAACATCTTGCTAAACCATGAAGCATGAAAAAAAAACACTCGATTATTTAAACCTCATTTAAGTAAATGAAAGATGGCGTAGGCTATCATTTTTCTTCCTCACTTCATCAATTATCATCACTAACCTGATTTTGTTGATGACGTAGAAAGCCACGCATTTTTAAAACTGTCATATGATACAATAAATTCGGAAAATTGTTCACTCGTCTCTTCAATCAAAAATATATGATAAGAAAAAGAACAGACAATATTGAAGAATGTTAGGATACATAGCCGAAGACTCCTTGTCTGATACTTAGAAAATTTCTACTGTTGGCTGCTCGGAAGCACACATGTAAAGAATTCAATCCTTGTGCCAAGAATAAGCCGTTTTTGAAGCGACGGAAAACCGGACACCAGATTTAGATGCTCGCTATAAATACCTTGCCATTAAGCCGTTATCATCGCAGAGCGAGAGTGTGTGATCAGTTGCGGTAGCTTTGCTAATTCTCCTACAAAACGAGAGTGTGATAGTTCTACGAACGCAGTGTGCTCCTTAAAAGCCATTTTACTCTGAATTCTTCTATTAGCGTTCAGAAAAATATTGTCATGAAACAATATTCCATGTAAACAAAGTAGTCTGAAATCAACAAAGGGATTTAAGCATGATGTGATTGCTTGACATCATCAAAAGTGCGAAGATCTCGGAAAGGAAGTATGCAAAGTTTTGGTACTGTCCAAACATGCGGGTCCCATCTTTTATGACCTTAAAGAAACTGACAGATCCACGAAATTTCACTTTCATTTGTCTCAAAAGCCGAAAACTTATTTTTGTAGTTTTATTTCACGCATGAAGGTCTGTCATCCTCATAGTTTGAAACGACATAGCAGATGTCTTTGATCTTTATGACTTGACGAATGACTGGCCGAATGCATGTCAAAAATGCAGGGAGTACTAAAATTTGTTTTTGTTTGACCTTATCAGTTACTGCCAGTATCATAACAATGGTTCAGGAAAAGAAGTTGCTGTATGCGTTACAGGCAGAGGCGTCGCGACCGGGGGGGTGTGGGGGACCGTAACACCCCCCCAATATGAAATTATTAAAAGATTCAGGTAAAATGAGAAATTTCAGGTAAACCGCCGGTTCGCCGGCGATTCAGCTCCAATATTCACTGACGTTGTTATTAGCCACAAAAACACGTCTTGTCACAAAGACACATCGTAATCTCGGGAAATTCTCACCCTTTCTAGACACCAGAAAGTATATGCTTAGTTGTTGTTGATGATATTGATTTGTCACGCGAAAGCGGTCAAACATAGCGCGCTGAAAACGACCTCTACCCATGATGACTGTACATGCGAGCAGGAGGAACAGTCGCCTCGCATTTTCTTAAAAATTGGAGCATAAGGCGATGTGAGTTAGCTCTGTCAAATTTAAAATATCTAAGTGCAATTGAAATGTAATTCCAGTACCCTACCTATAATGTGGCCAGTGAATATTGGCACATAATCACCTAACGCTGAAACGCCTGCAACTCATTCTGCCTAGCTGTGTAGTGTATATTTAACCGTTGATTCATGTAAGTTCTGGCTATTGCGCTGTCCCTTGAGGAGATGACGTCATCGTTACGGTGGATTTCATCGAAACTTCCTCATACGAGTCATTCACACGCGCACCGCGGAAAGCGACACGGTATGAATAAGCACACCGTCTTCTCTGTGCGTAGAAGTTTATTGTTAACAGCGTGTTAAACTTTCTCGATGCAAACACCATCGAAAATTTCCTTAACAGTCGAGACTACGGGATCCAATTGCGTACAAATTAACTTAACGTCATCGGCATTTCATTGGCCACTTAAATAACCACCAATTAAATCATTTTTCATCTATAGGCGTCATTTCCGACCGATTAGATGATTAGGTAGGTACCTAGTGTTGGATTTGAGCATGATAGCAGTAGGGGGAAGCTTTCGAACGGAAGTTTTTGGGTCAACGCTGCAACCAAAGCCGGAAAACGGTGATCAAAGGAAGAGGAGATTGATTCATATCGCACCACTATCATCCTCGCACTAAGAACGCCCGCGAATTATTTTGAAAACAGTTGAACCATAAATGGCAAAAGTAGGAGATATGCCCATTTGATCCTTGAAAGGGAATCTCCAATGTATGCATTTGGTGCCACCCGCATTTGGCTAAATAATGCTTCAAATAAGTTGCGTGGATACCTTGTCAGTGTTCGTACTGGGCGCGAATGCGCGAAAAATGAAAGGCGGGCGCGAAAATTCGAAAATATTTTCGCGCCCCAATATTGTCCTATATATTTTCGCTCCCCAAAAAATATTTGACTATAATATATCACTGGGAACTGTTAGATGTGTCTACGACTATGTATCAAGATTGATGACAGTAATAGAATTGAATGTTTTCCTTCTTATTCCAGAAAATGCCTTCCTGACATAACACTAACAAATAGAATAGTGTGTAGAACCTACTGCGACATACCGTAATCATCACTGCGTATTCTACATTTTATTAAGGGACTATTTATCATCACTGGCGTTATTACATTTTTGAAAGGGTGAAGCGATTCTTCAGGAGGGGAACTGAAAAGCTCCAAGTACTTACCGTTTGAAAATGATGTGCTTCAATCGTGCCAATTTCTTTCCCCACATCATTCGAACGATGCTGATCTGGAGAACTGGGCGAAGACTCTTGCGAAGTGCTTTCCCCAAATTGTTCCTCAAAACGAGATTTCTACTCTTGAAGTTGAAGCTCGACTCGTTCAAGGTAAAACAGAGAAGCCAATGGACATTGGAGAATACTGGCAGAAAATGTCCTCAAAAGATACCAACTCTGAGTCGTCTGGCTCGAGTCACGATGACATTACCCCACGGAAACGCAGAAGTGGAGAGGGTGTTCAGTTTGCTGCCTGATCTAGTGACAAAGAAACGGAGTAAACTGTCCGCGACTACAATGAATGCGATCGTCGTTATTAAGAGCGCCATGGCATCGAATAATATCTCATCGCGAAACTTCGAAGTGACACAGGCACTTTTGGAGAAAGTTGCCAAAGCCAAACAAGCATATGAGCTGCGTTTGAAGAGCGAGATGGAGGAAGAGGCAGCAAGGAAGAAGAAGGCAGCAGAGAAGGATATATTAAAAACTTTCGAAAATCAGAAGAAAAATGATTCAAAGCTGAATGAGTTAGAGTCCGGTCTCAAAAACAACGAAAAAGCGAATCAGCGATATCATGAAACGAAAGAAAGCCTCGTGAAAATGCAGGAGGAGGCATTACGATCATTAAAGGAAGAGGAGGACCACCATCTGTAATTCTTCTGTATTCATTCTGTAATTTATTGTAATTAGACCTATAATGAATTCACAAAAATCGGGCTTCTGTCAATATTCACAGAGTGAAAGTTAAACAATGTTCCCAAACTTGATTTTATTGATTGTGAAGAGTTCTATTACATTAATATGAATAAAATACTGTGTGTGTTGTCATCAAGACCCTGAAAGAATCAAGATAGCATTCTGGATTCCACTCTTTTTGTGATGGTTTCGCTACCTTCTAATTATTTCATTCAGCATTTTCTGCTTCTCGAATTTATTTGTTATCTTTATGAACAAAGAAGGTCAATTATTGATGATAAGACAATTAAGCGTATGAAGAATCGTGAGGAAACTAGGCCTGCGCCTGTCAATGTTGCTCATATTCACTAAAATAATGAACTGATGCTCAATCAATCTGGTTGAGGCAATGTAAAGCCTATCTACTGGAAATATTCTTCCCCCTCAGGGAAGGAAGGTGCATCTCCAGTGCCGGGGATGAGACAAGGCAGTGCAGGGGAACTTCCCCACTTTCCCTCCCCTCAAATCCAACACTGCAGGTACCTCTTCTGTAGGATATAAACATGAAACATGTTGAAATGTGTGTGAGTATGCGTGTGTGCAATAATCAGGCAAATTTTGGCTCTTAGTTGTAAATCAGGTAAAATTTAGCAAACACCCCCCCAATGATGTTTCCTTAGCGACGCCTCTGGTTACAGGTAAACAGAGTTCAGCATAGTCCTTATAGAAGTGAGGTTGGATGGAACCCGTAAATTGGGACAAGTTTAATAGATGCTACCCTCGATAGATAAGGAAAGAAAGAAAGTAAAAGTCGTAAGTTAACTAACACCCAACTGGAAATTCCCAGAAGAAAATAGCATATTGAAATTTCAAGACACAGATATAAAATTTACACTTGAAACTTAAAATGGTCAGGCAAGCGCCGAACAAAGCGCCGAAAAATGTAAACTGAAATTACTTGAAAATTTATTGAACTGAGAGGCTAAATTGTAATATTACCACAGAATGCACAGCTGTGCAAAGAGTCATCAGGAAAGAACCATTGTGACTGATGAAGGATCTCGACCCCTAACCTCCAACATGTACCGCATGAACTATTCTTTATAATTTAAGGAGCAAATATGCAGAGTTCATCAATGCTGCGCTCAACTTCATCTCCAAAATTCCAAGTGCACGAATGGCTGTCTGCACATTTTTTCTGGTACAAATGAACAGTACTCTCTCTCTCTCTCTCTCCACAATGTCTCCCTTTATCAACTGCATGCCACGGCCACTCGCAATCAGAAATATAAGCGCATAAATTTCGAATGGATTCACTTCCATCGTTTTTTTGAAAATAATGAATACTGCTAGAAACTAAAATGTTCATAACATTATTTTTAAATTGTTCACATTTACCGTCTAGTCGTACATAGATTGTAAGAAGCAATATGCGTGAATAGTACGAATGAAGTTGCTCTTTGACCCTCAGAGACCTGAGCTTTTTCACACCCTCTGAGACCTAAAGGGGGGATCCAATCACAAATTCTTAGTTTGCCTGCTTAAATCGATATCAGCTGATATCGTGTTACAGGTGATGCGTGTAGCAAGCTGATATAACTAATCCTCTGATTGTCTTTTAGGCCTTCTCAGTAAACTCATGTAAAAATGTGGAATTTTTGTGATTCAACGGCATTTAGCACAGTATCAGTTGTACTAAGAGGCGGTTTTACGATGTTTAATGTCGCCATGTAGCCTCAAGATAGTTGATTTCAATAACATTGATTTATTCCATTCAGCATAACCCTTACATTTATCCAAACCTATCGGTAATAGGCCTAAACTGACCCCTAATTGCTGCATTTAAGACCATCAAAACAGCCGTCGATATCTCAAACTCAATAATGACTGCTGTGAAAAGCTTGCGAACAGTCTGTATTTAGTGCTGAACTGTGAATATAATGATAGCCTTCATTTTGATTTATGCTGAGTTGCTCATGTAGGCTAACCAGTCATGCACGATCATTTGCGATGTTACGACCTCCCCAAGGTACGAACAGAAAAAAGGCCAAATCCCTGTGAGTGAATGTGTTTATTAAGTGCAAGGCAGGTGGTGGCCCTTAAGAGAGCCGATTTGGCGTTCGCAGAGAATGTGAGTGTACGTGCAGTTGTCAACTTGGCAATGACAGCGGTCGTGAGCCGAAGGGTCGCAGCAGCGTCGTTGATTCCCAACAAGAGATCGTGCGTACTGTAGGCGGGAGAGAGATGAGAGAGAGCGTTTGGTCCGTCAGCAGGGAGTTTTGATGTCTCTCCAAATGTGTAGGATCGATCATCCACCTGGAGCGTATGATTGGCGCCCAGCCACTCGCCGGCTCCCTGTCACCGGGCATCGCTTCGCCCTCCCGTCAGCGAAGGGAAGAAGAGTCTGCGCCGATCAATGGCTCATGCAAGCGACTCCATTGGTCGTCGCTGCCTTGAAAGTTAATGTACGTTAAGTCTCACTTCTGCCGAGTAGTCTTGATGAGGAAAGAGAGAGAGAAGTCTGCATTTTCGTCACATCCCCCGGCATAAAAGAGCGTTGATAGTCGGAGCACTGCGATCACTTGAAACGCGAAGAAATGTTCACTAATCACCACGAAAATGTACATCACAACCTTTTAACTCACTCAGGATTTGTTTGGTCTCTGAAGTGGATCCTGGATAGATCTGTCAGAAAACTGGGAACCGGTGCGGGATAAGGCATCAGCCCAAATGTTGTCTTTTCCCTTTATATGACAGACAATAAGGTTAAACTCCTGAAGAGTTAAACACCAAGCGAGTAATCTACGATTCTTTAACCTCATTTTGTTGAGAAAAATCAACGGATCATGATCTGTGTGAACTTTTACTGAACCCACTGAAGAGGCAATATAAATCTCAAAATGTTTAACTGCACTGAGTAAGGCGAAGGCCTCTTTCTCTATTGTAGAGTAATTCTTTTGGTGCTTATTTAACTTTTGCGAGAAATATGCAACTGGAAATCTTTCACCTTCAATATTCTGTGTCAACACTGCACCTATGCCTACGTCGCTCGCGTCAGTCATGAGTTCGAATGGTTTGTTCCAGTCTGGAGCATTTTAATCGGTGTATCACACATCATAGTTTTTAATGACTCGAATGCTTCCTGACAAGGAGTAGTCCAAATAAACTTTGAGGTCTTTTTTAGTAGATCGGTCAGAGGAAATGCAACCGTCGAGAAGTTTGGCAAAAATCGCCTATAGTAACCTAACATGCCGAGGAATCTCATTACACCTTTTTTGTCAGTTGGTGGAGGAAAGTTTTTCATTTTTTCAACATGTCCATCTACTGGCTTAACTTTTCCATGCCCCACTACATGTCCTAAGTATGTGACGTCGGCTCTACAGAACACACTTTTGCTCAAATTAACGGTCAAGTTTGCTTCTTGCAACCTGACAAACAGTTCGCGCAGAGATTTTTGATGCTCCTCCCAGCTATCATTATGTACAACAATGTCATCAACATAGGCTGTGACATTCTTCATACCTCTCAGTAAACTTGTCATTAGTCTTTGAAATGTAGCTTGAGAATTCTTCATGCCATAGGGCATTACTCGGTACTGATACAGTCCATCTGGCGTGACAAATGCTGATATCTCCCTAGCTCTTTCGGTCAGAGGGATGCCCCAATAACCTTTCAAAACATCGCATTTTGAAATATATCTGGCTTTCCCAATGCGATCTATACAGTCATCGATTCTGGCCAAGGGGAAAGAATCGCTTTTAGTCACTGCATTTAATTTTCTATAATCTGTGCAAAATCGATATGAATTATCGGCTTTCTTGACAACTACACAAGGAGATGCCCACTGACTATTGCTAGGTTCGATAATTTTATGTTTTAACATATAATCGACCTCTTCTTGAATAATTTTCTTTTTGTCTGGGCCTACTCGATACGGATGTGATTTGATCGGAGTGATATCACTCGTTAGACAGACGTCGTGCTCAACAACATCCGTACGAGACGGTACATCGCCGAAGATGCTCTTGAATTCTACTATCAAGTTTTCGAGTGAATTTCCTTCGTCTGATGGCAGATGATTTGTTAGTGATTTCATATCTTTCATTATATCAGAATTCGCTAATCTCGCGTTTTGATTGTCATTTTTAATTTCAAAATCAATATCTTGCACACTAAGAACGAATCGGACTCAATTGATCTTGCATAATATTCCTTTATCATGTTAGCATGACATAATTGTGTATCTTTCTTTCGATCTGGTGTGCTCACGATGTAATTTAACTCATCTATCTTACTCGAAATGACGTATGGGCCCTGATAGCGAGCTTTCATCGGATTGCTCACAATCGGCAAGAGTACGAGGACTTTGTCCCCAACGCTAAAACTTCGAACTTTTGATTTCTGATCGTACAGTTCTTTCATGGATATTTGTGCTGTTCTAAGGTTCTTATGTGCCAGTTCGGTAGCATTCACTAACTTTTCACGGAAATCTGAGACATATGACAGCAAATCTTTCTGTTGTAGATTTTCGTTTAAGAGACTTTCTTTCAGCAAACCTAACGGGCCTCGGACTGCGTGGTCGAACACTAGTTCGAAAGGACTGAAGCCTAATGACTCTTGAGTGGCTTCTCTGGCTGCAAATATCGCAAAATGGACACCTTTATCCAGTCTTTTTCGTGTTCAATACAGAAGGACCGCAACATGGTCTTCAGCGTAGAGTGGAATCTTTCCAATACTCCTTGTGACTGAGGGTGTAGGCTGATGATCGCACTTGTTTGGCACCGATCAGGTTTACGACTTGCTGAAACAAGCCCGACATGAAATTTGAGCCCTGGTCTGATTGTATTTCCTTCGGGAGCCCAACAAACGTGAAGAACTTCAGCAGGCTGTCTGCAATTTCGACGGCCGTAATTCTTTTTAACGGGATGGCCTCCGGAAAGCGTGTAGATGCGCACATAATAGTTAGCAAATACTGATTTCCTGCTCGAGTTTTTGGGAGAGGGCCAACACAATCAATAATTATCCTCGAAAATGCACTTTCGACTATTGGAAGCGGTCGAAGTGGCGATTTAGGAATCACTTGGTTTGGCTTTCCGGATACTTGGCAAATATGACATCGTCTGCAAAAGGCAGTAATGTCTGATCTTATCCCAGGCCAGTAGAAATGTCGAGTCACTTTATCAAAAGTCTTCCTTATGCCTAGATGACCTGCCATGGGAACTTCATGGCCTAGTCTCAGAATCTCGCCCCTAAACTTCTTCGGGACTACGATTTGGTGAAATACTGACCACTCTTCATTTGCAGGGACTCTAGGGTCCCGCCATTTTCTCATTAACAAGCCAGATTCCTGGAAATAATAGCCACGGGGTACTGTTTTGATTTCTTGCTCAGAAACAGCAATCTCAAATAACTTTTTGATTTCATCATCCCGTTCTTGAGCCGCTATCAATTCATTTGTATTGATAGACTCGGAGCCTTCAGAATTTGGAATATCATTATCTGCATCTTCAGTCCTTTTAAGCGCCTGTGAGCGTGTTATCACACCACAAGGAACATTTTTCCTTTTCTCCTCAGATATGGGCGAATCGTTGATATCAAATGATACACCTTTTTTTATCTTCGAACCAGCCAGATCATTTCCCAACAGGAGAGTAATTCCCCGAGCTGGTATGTGATCGGTCACTCCGACAACTACTGGTCCGGAAACGAGCTCGCAGTTAATGTTGATTTTGTGTAACTTCACTGTTCCGGTTCCCCAAAATCCTTCTGTGTCAATGATGTCTCCGGTAGCGGAATTTTCTGACAATGGCAACACATTTGATAAGATGAAAGATCGAATCGCTCCCGTGTCACGCAAAATGGTTACAGGGACCTCATTTTTATTGTCCAACGAGACTGTGCCCTCGAATGTGAACGGGAGAAAATCTCCTTTCGGTGAGGCTAAGACATCTTGGGAGTCGACTGTATTTACGGAATTTTTCTCTTCCTCTTTCTTTCTTTTGAGTTTGAAACACTCAGAGATTGTGTGACCGGTTTTCTTGCAGTAGTGACAAGTCACCGGTCTGGTGGAGCCGTTAAAAGGGTTTTCGAACTGGTCTGTTATCAGACTGTTTCATTTTGGAGGCGCCTTGATCCGTGTAATTAAATGTGCTTTTCCTCTCTTTATTAGAGCGCTTACGAGAAATTGCATATTCCTCGGATAACATAATCCAAGCTTTGTAATCGTCAGGATCTTTGTCCTCGATAAATGTCTTCATGTCTTCAGGGAGACACTGTTTGAATTCCTCGATGAGGATTAATTCTCTTAATTGCTCAAAATTATCTACCATCATGGATCTGCACCAACGGTCAAAATGCGACTTCTTTAGAATGGGCAAGATCAGAGTAGGTCATAGACTCGGATTTCTTTAGGCTGCGAAATCGATAGCGATATGCTTCAGGGACCTTTTCAAATGCTCTCAAAATGCGACTTTTGACAATTTCATAATCCGAACTCTCTTCTAGCGACAGGGTCACGTAAGCCTCTTGAGCTTTTCCTACCAAAACGCTCTGGAGCAACATTGGCCATATGTTTTTCGGCCATTTCATGATTTGAGCCACCCTCTCAAAATGGAGGAAATAACTGTCCACATCTGATTCTTTAAACGGAGGCACAAGCCTCACTACTTTGTTAATGTCAAAACTGTCAGTAGAAGGAGAAACGGCTTTGATTCCTGTAGATAACGTAATCTCTCTCGTCTAGAAATCTCCTGCTCAATTTTCAATTTTAATTTCAAAGCTTTAATTTCAGAAGTGTCCTCATCCTCAGATTCAATATCGCCGTTAACAGAACCATGATCAGAAGGAACGCGTCCAAGGGCCGCGAAAATGTTAGAGCGGATATCCGCTTTTGTTAAATTATGACTGCACGAAATGCTGAGGTGTCTAGCTAACTCAAGTAGTTCAGTCTTTTTGAAATTCAAAATTTCTTCGTAAGAAGGAATAGACGTCAAAACCTCACTGTCTGCCATTTTGAACAGAATAGATTAATAAATCTATGCTAGACGCGAGTATAAATGTCTATGTAACTATTGAAGACTGATAATTTAAGCGGTAGTTAACTGACGAAAACGCTAACGTAAGTAGCTTAAGGGAAAAGTATGCCAACGTAAGTAGCATAAGACAACTTTGATGAAATTTGGAACTATCCCGGCTGAGCCCCCAATTTTCTGTTACGACCTCCCCAAGGTACGAACAGAAAAAAGGCCAAATCCCTGTGAGTGAATGTGTTTATTAAGTGCAAGGCAGGTGGTGGCCCTTAAGAGAGCCGATTTGGCGTTCGCAGAGAATGTGAGTGTACGTGCAGTTGTCAACTTGGCAATGACAGCGGTCGTGAGCCGAAGGGTCGCAGCAGCGTCGTTGATTCCCAACAAGAGATCGTGCGTACTGTAGGCGGGAGAGAGATGAGAGAGAGCGTTTGGTCCGTCAGCAGGGAGTTTTGATGTCTCTCCAAATGTGTAGGATCGATCATCCACCTGGAGCGTATGATTGGCGCCCAGCCACTCGCCGGCTCCCTGTCACCGGGCATCGCTTCGCCCTCCCGTCAGCGAAGGGAAGAAGAGTCTGCGCCGATCAATGGCTCATGCAAGCGACTCCATTGGTCGTCGCTGCCTTGAAAGTTAATGTACGTTAAGTCTCACTTCTGCCGAGTAGTCTTGATGAGGAAAGAGAGAGAAGTCTGCATTTTCGTCACAGCGAAAATAAAAAATATTCACATTTTGCGATCTTCTAGAATATAGAATACAGAATATCAGAACGTTTATTCTCAAATTGAAAACACGTTTCTGGGGTGATAAAATGATAACAATGAAATTAACAAGTCAATGAGGGCACTGATGATATACATAAATAATGAGAATACATACATGTAAATCCACTTGCGTTATTATGATGCGCGAATAGTATGGAATATTTACAAATGATGTCGATGTGTCATGAAAAAATGAAAACTATGAATGAAATGCTGGAAGGAGAGGACAATCAATGTTTCATGTATTTCAGTGAAAGAAGTTAAATCACGAAACAGCACATTATAGTAATTATAACCACACTAACGAAGACTTATATATAAACGGCATGATTTTATTATATGTTTTATTAATGAGTGGAATCCCAGATTACTTTACATCAAGCTATACAATCCTAATTATTAAGAGGTCCGGAACAGAATGTTATTAATAAATAAGGAATGCATGTATGTCATTGAGCAATGTGCATATATCATATTAATCAGTAGTAAATGATAATGCAATTCATCTTACCTGCAAAGGATCGCGATTTATGAAAAACTAAATACGTTAAATTGGCGATGTTCCGGACCTCGGTGACTTCGTATATGCTTCGAAAGCTAGACTGGAAATTCTAGTGCGATGTCTCGCTCTTTGTTACTGTTGAACCGTATTCACTCTGTCAATCGATGTTACAGCCAAATTTGCATGGTTGCAAAACAACATAGCTTTAGTTCTGAAAGTCATTTGCCGCTTTGATATATTTACTTAACTTAACAATGCTTCCAACATTCAGTCTTTGTAGCAAGCCATAGAAATTTTGCTTCGAAACATCAATAAGATATGGTATAGGAAATCTTGAGGACCCAGAGCAACCTTATTGTTAGGCACAAAGAAAAACATCCGTTGCTGTGTTAATCCAATGCATTTCACTTACCATCGGTAAGCATGTTCACTGAATGAATGTCACAATGAGAGATCGACCTGGTTAAAAATCAATAAGGCTTAACATCACTACCAACAATATTTACAGAAAGACATCACTACTTATACAAATAAGAGGTAATACGTAAAATCAAATCAAATCAAGAGAAGTCAAAGAGTGTCATTCCATACATCTCCAACGCATCTATTGATCTTATTCACACTTCCATGCTTCTTTGACCACAAACAAGGCCTCCTTGATAAGGCGCTTGTTGAAGTGCTGTTCTCGGTCTATGACCTGACTGACATTGGTCCCAAACGATGGAATGGTTAGAATCCATTACGTGCCTGGCAACCTCAGAGTTGGTGGACCACGCCCTAACATTTCTCTTATGTTCCTTCAATCTTTCGTCCAATGTTCTTGAGCTCTCCCCAATATAATTCCAAGAGCAGCTTTCCTCTTTGCATGGCAACCTATAGACCACACCTATTTCTTCCGGCTTTGCTGGCCGCTTTTTCACCAATAATGATTTCAGTGTTGTGACTGGTTTGAAATATGTCCTGACGTCCACCTTTCTTAGTGTCCTCGAAATTGATTCAGACAATTTGGGAATGTATGGGATCACACAGGTAGGTTCATCTGAATCTTCCTCATTCACGTTATTGGCCGATCTGGTGCTTGGTGCATCAAAGATTCTATCAGTCTCTTAAGGTTTGAAACCATTGGCACGGAAGATTCGTTCGAGTGTTTTCAATTCACCATCTCTGTATTCTTCTGAACAAACAGCGTATGCCCGGTTGATCATAGTTTTGATGAGACCTTTGAATTCCACATTTATACGGCCTACCCAAAGTGCACAAAGAGAATTGTCCATTACGGCCTGTGGTTAGCACTATTGATACTCTGCTCGCGCCTTTAGCCAAGAAGATCGCAGACATTCTGATAGAATAGATAGAATGTGATAGAAGAGACTGATAGAATCTTTGATGCACCAAGCACCAGATCGGCCAATAACGTGAATGAGGAAGATTCAGATGAACCTACCTGTGTGATCCCATACATTCCCAAATTGTCTGAATCAATTTCGAGGACACTAAGAAAGGTGGACGTCAGGACATATTTCAAACCAGTCACAACACTGAAATCATTATTGGTGAAAAAGCGGCCAGCAAAGCCGGAAGAAATAGGTGTGGTCTATAGGTTGCCATGCAAAGAGGAAAGCTGCTCTTGGAATTATATTGGGGAGAGCTCAAGAACATTGGACGAAAGATTGAAGGAACATAAGAGAAGTGTTAGGGCGTGGTCCACCAACTCTGAGGTTGCCAGGCACGTAATGGATTCTAACCATTCCATCGTTTGGGACCAATGTCAGTCAGGTCATAGACCGAGAACAGCACTTCAACAAGCGCCTTATCAAGGAGGCCTTGTTTGTGGTCAAAGAAGCATGGAAGTGTGAATAAGATCAATAGATGCGTTGGAGATATATGGAATGACACTCTTTGACTTCTATTGATTTGATTTGATTTTACGTATTACCTCTTATTTGTATAAGTAGTGATGTCTTTCTGTAAATATTGTTGGTAGTGATGTTAAGCCTTATTGATTTTTAACCAGGTCGATCTCTCATTGTGACATTCATTCCGTGAACATGCTTACCGATGGTAAGTGAAATGCATTGGCTTAATACAGCAGCGGATGTTTTTCTTTGTGCCTAACAACAAGGTTGCCCTGGGTCCTCAAGATTTCCTATGATGTCACAACAGGGATGGTTCAAGTATAAGATATGGTATGTAACGCAATCTGATATCATTATACACTGAACATTCACAAATAAATTGAAATACAGTTTCTGTTGTTCTATCATTGCACAAACTGCATATTCTTTCTTCATATTCTAATCTATTTCTATAACTTCCTGTTCTTACCGCTAAATTATGATTTCCACACATCATTTTTAACAATGGTGCTATATCTTTATGTGCTAAATTTAGGGTCAGATAATGTTTTATTGAGCAATCAAATTGTGCTGATTCCAAATAATCGGTTCCAGTGCGACTTCTTTTGGCATCATTTATCCATTCAGTTCTAAAATGTTCAGTCAATCTAGTTTTGATAATATTTTTACATTGTCTAATAGTTAAATTTAAGTTGATTATGTTTTCTTCAAGATGTGATAGACTTAATCGCTTGATAATTAATAGTCCATCTTCATTATTTAGTAATTGGTTAAATAGTGGCAGCAATATAGGTAAAGTGTTCTCTGATTCTTTAAGCATTTCTGATGCAAGCTCATCTGGTACTCTTGACTTGCTGTTTTTTGTAGCATTCAGATGCTTTTTTATTTCATTCAACGTTATTTCCTTATCTAAAATTTCATTTGAAATTGTAGATGTCAGCTCGATTACTGCCTTACTTGTCATGTGCTGCAAAGGTATATCGGCATTCTTAAATTCGTTTAAGAAATTAACTGAGTTTAAATTACTTGTGATGAATTTTTTCTTCTTGTTGTTTATCAAATGCGAGTATGTCTTATGATCATTACTTTCTTTTGCAATTATCAATTTTTCTAAATTATCATTTTTCATTTTTCGCTTTTCTTTTCTTATTTCTTTTTGCAATTTTTTTATTGAATACATAAGTTTTCTTAAACTTTCATTAGATTTGTCTTTTTTATATATTACAACATCTTTCCTGTAAAGTTTCTTTAATTTTGTTATATTTTTAGAATATTTTGATCTATGAATTTTTTTTTTAGAATTATTTGCGCAATTTTTAATTGTTATCAATTCTCTATATATCTCACTCGTATTTATAGGATTGGTTATTAACTCATTTGATAGTTCTGAGCATTTTCTATTAAACATTTTTTGATCAAATTTTAGACTGTTTTCTTTTGTCCATTTGCATAATGCACATGCATGAGCATGATGGCAACATTGCATAAATGAATTTCACTCATTATACACCATCGTGGACATGCACAAAATCATTTTTCATCTGATAGTAAAGATTTTGTTATGGGAATTTCTACACCCCAGTGGACCCCTTGGCCTATCTACCACACTTCTACTGATTCAATTGAAATGAAATAAGACATGCAGATTCCCTGTCAAAAATGATGATTTTACATGGCCATGAGCGGCTCCTCAGCACAAAAAGTGAAATAGAAAAATGTGGCTCTGGGGTCCACTGGACCCTACCCCCTCAGGTCTCTGTGGGTTAATCCACTGAGCTGTCTACTTTCTGCTGGGACAGCCTCTTTTCATTCATCTATTTCTTAAGATCAGGGGTGGGATCGGTTAAGCGACTAATTTTCCATATGAACAGACATTGGTTAGCAATGTCAGCACCATAGACATTTTTGCTAGACGTACCCGATTTTCAATATCTACGCATAAATTCCATGGAAGTATCATCCGACGCTTCTGATCTGAATTTAAAATACAACCAGACCTGAATTTGACAAAAAATATATAACTTATCATGCATATCTTTAGAATACGTCATTTAGTGATTAATGCGATACAGATTTTGCCAAAAATGTTCAATAAACTAATTTTGATTCTATTTCATAATAGTATCACTGCAGCAGCTAATAGCAGAATGAATGTATGCTTATATGTATAAAATATGAAAATATATAACATATGTATATTAATATAAAAAGTCTTTTACTGTAAGATCGATCACCGAAGGCGGTGGACGCTGAAGATCTGTCGTTTGCCTCTTTAGCGTTATTACATCAACGATTGTAAACTTTGGGGAGTTTTCGTTGCGCTTCTTTTGTGGAAAATCATCAAAGACATCATTTTTCATAAATAAGAAAATTAAAAATGTGCACGCTTTTTCAATTTTTAATCATAGCAAATGATGGCACTTTTACTTTTTACTTTGGACTATACACTTTTTTAATCACTCTTCAAGCTTAATGAGAAGTATGCAAGTGATACATTTGTTGCAAATTTCAATAAAGTTGAACTGCCACAAGTTGTTAGGAATATTACAGATTGAATCAGCACAAAAGATTCTGGATTCTATTTCTCTTATGATCTTAACATCTAACACTTAAGGATAAGGAAATTACAGCCTGACAAATACCGTCAGTACGGTTACTTGTTGAACACTCTGCAGATATCCTTGGAAAATACTGGCGGATGTATAACGTTGCGTTTTACACTTCACATGTACCTACCACTGCCATTCGATATTGTAGCGCTGAGATGAAAGTATCGCGAATTCCGGCTGGATCATGCCATGCATCACTACTTATTTCATTCAATTAGAAGTATTTCGCTGCTAACCATTTCTTCTTATTTTCAGGAATCAAAGTTTGGAATCCTGCATTTGATGTGACGCCCGCAGAACTTATCAGTGGAGGGATAGGAAGTGAATTTGGAGTATTCACTCCGGAAAAGTTAGAATCTGAGATGAAACCTCAGCTCAGTGAATAGAGACTCGGAGCTCAGCATAATCGATAACAATCATCACAACTATTTGGAAGGTGGTTCTTGCCGAAATATTTTCAATGATGCAGTTTGTAATTATCTTTGGAATAAAAGACGATTTTCGTACCGATATTATTTTTGATCAATTATACTCGGAATCATCTACAAATGATAGAATTTGTACCTGATAGATCATGCATGTTAATTCTATCAAAAACAATTTCGTTTAATGGATAAATAAAGTAGCTCTGACATTCACGAAAGTGTCTGCCTAATTGACACAGTCTGCATTGTCTTGAACAGTTCATCAGCGCTAGGGTTTCGGAGCCGTGTTTCAGTCGCCACGGATTAAAATGGGCACTGACTTGGGGCTATATTCGTTTTTGTATATTTTGAATTGTAAATTATTTTTACCAACGGTTTTGTCGCTTCCTATAGCCGACATGATTGATTCATCAAGTCAAGAAATTATAATTAGTCTGCCCGCAACGGCTACAGTGATAGTAGTAAATAAAATATTATTTACATACTCTGAAAAGTCATGAATCATCATTTTATTCAATTTCTCACTTATTGGCACTAACCAACAAACGCTACATTGAAGCACCATTTCATTCTCACTCGACGTGCATCCAATTCTTATATCTGGTGTAAGCAAGTGCGAAAGTGAATCATCAGCGATTTTTTGTCAATCGCCACAGATAGCAACAAGCTTGCAATAAACACACTGCACTCATTCTTGAAGCTGAATAATAATCAATTGTAAGCAGATGAGTAGCGATACCTAACGCTTCGAGCGCTGTAAGGGCGAACTGAACTGACTCTAAAATTAGATCAAGTTTAATAGGAATTCGTGGTGAGAATTAAAGAACGAATTAGCTCTCTACTTGACTTTCTAAACTAAATTGTCGAACCTAAAACTAAGGCTCAGACCTCTTTCTGACAAATAGCATGCTTTGACGCTCGTTTGACTATCTACCTTTTCTATCAATCTCAGAAAACTTCTTGCATGATTCATACCTCGATTTATGTCTTTCAACTATGCCTCTTATAGATTATAGGCATTTCTCTGGAAAATGAACATGTCGGAAATATAATGATGATGAAAAAAAGCATTCCACATTTTCTCCCAATGGTTTAAGAATGACAGCCTTTTGAAAAGCAGTTAGAAAAGTACCTACATGTAGGTCACTTCTTGGTCAAATTATCATTAAAGGAGTGAAGTTATTGGCACATTATTTAATATTCACATTAGCCTACACGAAAATTGTCAATCGTGAGCCTAGAAGTTCGAGGTTATTGATCTGCCTGTACGTGTATATATGTAGGACGAACAGTAGACCTGCATGTAAATCATACGAATAGCTTTTCTTTGCATCGAGCAATCAATCCACTCACAGAGAGAAGGTTGCTAAATAAACGTCTGATTTCATTATCGTTACTTCAGTTTTCCAAATTTTAGCTTTTTCACCGCTATCTTCAGTGCGTGCGCCCGTGTGAGTATAGGGCCTACGTGTGTCTTCCTCAAATCATGCAGCTGTGCCACGTACCGGCACGACAAGCAACGACCACAGCTAGCTCTCCATCGAATTTGAGACTCAAATTACCCATCCTCGGCCCATTATAGTCCCACTCTCAACAGCTTTGCCGCGGCCGACGGAAGGTAGGCCTATGTCTATGGGCAGCCTACTAATGACTGTTGCAATGCGCGTTCGATGGGTATTAGGGTAGCCTACCCGTCGACAAGATATTTCTCGTTATATGAGGCCAATTTATAACGTGTCTGTCTTTATGCTAACATAAATTTCATTGTAGACGAGCGTGTGCATGTTTAACTGACACACGCGCACAGTCTCTGTATCTAATTCGATTCGTTGACCGTAGTGAGTCACTTGCAGACGCAAGATTTTTGTTAGTTAAGAATCCTGCGATTTTTCAAACTCTCCATCGTTCACTATAGAAATCAATAGGCCTACGTGGCTCTCAGTATGAAATCATTTCCTGTGCCTACTGCTCAGCATGTCGGCCTACGATCAAAAATCAGGCATCCAAACACACCATGTATCGCATAAATTACGTCTACATCTAATATTGATGATCGATCTGCTCATGAATACATGGAAATTGTTTGAATCCGATGACGAAAATTTTGTGTCCTCAGTGCATCAGAGTTAGGATATTAACTAACTATTATTATAATTTTAAAAGTTGGCTCTTTTCTCGTCACTGCACTATGTGACATGCCACACTCAATCACGCGTAATTAGCCTACACATAACCCCGCAAACATCCGTGGATGTGGGATATTGCTGCAATATCTGTTATATAAGTTAGTATAGTCGGCAGCCCTGTTATATAGACTTTGCGTCTGTGTCTGCATGCATCAGAGGCCAAACAATGTGATAGGTGTGTGTGGAGGATTTCATGCTCAGGGAAGACAGAACATGCTTAGCGGTTCATCTTAGTGGTTCAAGCGGCAGCGCAGACGGCAACCGTGGACGACGCGCAACCTAAACGCTCGCCCGCGCGTATTCATAAACATTTCCCATGTTTTAACAGCATCAGATCAAGTGATTTCTGACTCTTAGTGCAGCGCGTATGTACGCGGGTAGAAGAATAGAATGTCCTTAACCACGGATGTTTGGGGTGTTCCGTAATATACGCGTGGCATGTTACCTAGTGTGATGCAATTACAGGTACCGTACAAATGTGTTTACATTCACAATCTTTCATTTAGGTACCGCTAAGTTAGACCTATATCAAACTTCAATGAGACTTAGAGGCCTATGAATCCAATAAATTTCATCACTCGCGAAATGACGGAAATCCACAACAAATTAACCCACGCGTTGGCATATAGATACATACGAAAAATATAGTGGGCTGCATGTACTATAGGCCCACATGTTGTAGTAAAATTATCGATCATTCACACCTGATTGAATTGAACACGCTTTCGTGATGGAATAGCATACGCACTGTTTGTAATCATACAGCTGTCTGCCGAGGACTCGCTTGATTCATTTTTATTTCTGTATCTCATAGCTGCTTCACAGACGGCTGCTATTGGAAATGCCGATTCCCAAGTTCTAAACGTTGACCAAATTTTGCGGAACAATAGTCGGGATATCGCTGTGTAGGCCTTGGAAGAAGTCTCATCACACACAGGCAAAAATGAAGCACCTTTCAATATTCTTGTGATCTCACATTTTTGTTAATTTTTTTATTAGTCAGATGAAATTGAACGCCTTTAAGACACTGAAAACGTTTAAACCCAAATCTATATGCATGATCGTGACTATCCGTTCAATGTTATGAAAATGGTTATGAAAGTGCTGAGCAATTTACATTTACATTGACCAAGTATGTTTAGATTCTTCGCGATCTTTACAGCTTTCGTCAAAATAATGCATTATCTTTCAATATTTTATTTTCATCATCAAAATCACTGTCGACATTCAATATCAAGGAATACAAAATTGAAAAACTTAAAAACAATATAAAAGTGATATGTTAACGTTGCAATTATTTCCTTTCGAAAACGAACATTGTGTCCTTTCTGTGATCATGCTTTCCGCGAGCCTGAAAGTAAAATACATAAATGACTGAATAACAAGAACTCAAGAATTGAGAAAATGTCATTACAAAAAAGGCGGGTAACTGATTCATAACCAATTCCTTTCAATTACGAAGGCAAACAGGTTTTCATTGAATTGAGCATGTAAAATCAGAGTCTATACTACATGTAGCTCATCCAGCAGACCATTGTCCGATGTTATAATATGTTAAGTCGGTCAGCAGCACATTGAATGTTACGAACCTAGATGGTTTGGACTTGTGTAGCCACCTCGGAGGTGAGTTCGAGTGGATGATTCATTTAATAAGATTTTCAATAAACAATAGGCAATTTTTTTAGATAAAGGTCAATTAGTATAATATGAGCATTTTCATTCGAGAAATATGTTAAAACCATGACTATTGTTAAAATGAATAATTGGTTGATAAATATCAGGGAACAATATAATAATAAATAGTTTTATGATAATAAACTGCAGTGACAGGGGAATTTTCTGAAGGAAGATAGTACCGGCAATCATTCATCCATTGATAGGAACATTGTGCCATTGCACCATAAAAAACTGGACACGGAAAAGCAATAATATCCATTGATTTTTAAATGTTGCTTTAGTGATTATGAAATGTAGACCGGGATTTATCTTAATCCCGACCGGAATTTTCTTAATAACAGTTGATTTGCCAGACGCAGTAGCCGATTGGATTTGAAGAAAAAAACGAATCTGCTAGTGTAAATTTGTTTCTTCTTTTAAAGTATACCTAGTGGCTAAAAATGATTAAATCCCTATGCTGCAGAAGTAAAGTATGAGGAGAATGAAATTAAATCGTTTTTGAATATCAGAGTTTCGATTTAGATCATGGCAACAAATATAAAGTGCAAGTATCAGAGGCAGGAAGAGGCCAAAAGAGAATTTGCTATGTTCATTTTAGTAACTTAATTAAGTTAGAAACTAGGCAGTTCAGATTAACCAAAATTAGAGAAATTATCGTAACGCAACGACTTTATCACAGTTAACGTAAGGCAATATACAGAACCTTATCACAAAACATGTGGTTGCTACAGAGCATGGTTAAAAATGTTAATGAATAGTTGCTCATATTGGCGAAACTTTTTGCTGTTGAAATGTTAGCTCTTTAGTCCTCCTTGTTCCGCATGGTTGTGACATTCAAGTCAATGGATGGACAGTTTACTAAGTTGTTGACCCTGAAGATGACTGTGTTTAGTCGTTGAAATCAATTGATATTAGTACAAAAAGTTATTGAAGCTCACTTTTTATTTTCAATTCTAGAATTGATTTACAGAATTTGAAAATATTTTTTTGCAGGGAAATTTCATCATTTTACAAAGAACTGAAGAAAAGCAAAATATAATTATTATATCTACAAAGAAAACAACGCGAGCACTATGAATATGAAAGTCAAACTGAAACAGAGTAAGAACTGTGCATCGATAAGTCACTGCTGTTTCTACCGACCTATTGTTATGAAGATCGATAGAAGGATATGATCTTCGGTCAATAAGACACGACCATGTGTAGATCATCACAAGATCGCAACGCCTCCAAACTGACCGATGCAAGCACCATGTAATGTGTAACATCAGAATCGGAAGGATAAATATAACGAATATATTGAAGCACCGGTAGCTTTGCAGTATAGATTTCTTGAGAACCTTTTACGTACATGTACTGTATATAAAAACAAATTAACTAAGGATGCTTTTACTTGGCTGATGATAGAAAGTTCAAAGTCATTTACTTGTCAAATATTTGTGATGAGCTTTACCAGCTTTTACAATGTCATGGAAGGGTAAATTTAATATTCGCATTACTTTTTGTTACGCTATATTCCGCAGATGATGTTGCTTTCACATGTGCAAGTTTATAGGGAGAGAAAGCAGAGGGTGTCAGTGCCAGATAAACCGTAAAATTCAAGGAAGCATTTCATCAAAATTCACGGTTATTCAAAGTTTTTGGGCACTCCCAGTAATTCAAATGAAATTAGCTAAATTTTTGGCTCCACCGTCAAAGTCTGACAAAATTCCAATTTTCAAATATCTGAATCTGCTAGAAATGCTCAGAAAATTACCCGAAAGTTGCAAAACAAATGATTTATTGGAGCTAATAGTAACTCTTACAAAATTCAACCTTCTGGCATTTTCCAATGTATGTATGGAGTCATCACATGTATGTGATTGTGAGATCATCCATCATGACTCACATGTTACAAATATTCAGTTCCGAGCTACAAGCAGGTAATAACAATACTCTTGACTTTTCAAAATATGAAAACAATGCGATCTTCTAGTATTGATTCATCCAACAACAAAGAAACAATTGTTCTAATAGACGAAAGTCTGGTTTTACGAGTGCAAATGTAATGATTACGCCGAATTGAACACATTCATCTGCAAGCAGTTGTATGCAAGCACCCTACATCTTCCACAAGTAAAACGAAATCACATGGTTAAAATCTGCAAATTGAACTGGAGTGACGTGAGTTATCATGATTGTGACGCATAGGAAGACAGATTTTGTTCACTTTTCTAACTTTGATGCTCAAATTCAAGACATTTACATGTCTTCCCTCATATTCACGGCTATTCGACACCATGATCAAGCCACAGACACCATGATCGTAGAATTTGAAGCTATGCTAAAAAATGTCATTTTCTTATAGCTTTATTCTGTTGTTAGAATAATGTGTTTCATCAGAAAATGATCACATGAAAGAGTCACCAAAATCTCAAACAATTACAGACCATTCAAGCCACATCATACAAACAACCAAAATAATGCTAAAGTCAATGAAGATTTTCGGCAGCACGCTCATACTGAATGAATAAAACAAAGCTTTTTCTCTCCGTTTTCTATTTTGGTCCGCAATAGCACACAAATATACAACCAACAGTGCAGCTTCGGCTCACTGGCCTTCTTCGGTAAAATGGTCATCGCTGACGAAGGCCGAGTAGACGAAGCTATATTGTTGGTTGCATATTTTCTTGTACTATTACGGACTAAATTAGAGAATGGAGAGTAAAAAATCTCCGCTCAACAAAAGCTTTTCATTCAACATGCACGAAAATATAACGATCTTTCTTACCTGGTGACCAATGTTTTTCGCCATCTCGGTGACTTTCTGTGCATACATTTCAACCTGTTCTATCTTAAGTTCCAACATAAATCTGCAAATGAATACGATCATGATTAAACATCGTTTCCTGAATATCCGATATAATTACATTTGACTATTGCTAAAAGAACTGTCGAAGAGGGCCTGCACGAAATTTACTAAATTCGATTGAAAACATCTTCATTGACAGGTCAGAATTAAGGGTAAAATTCATAATCGTAATATCAGCTGATTTCCAAATTAGCAGAAGATTGGCAGTCCTCAAACACATGTTGGAAATCAAAGATAGCGAACTTGACCCAGGATTGGGAGGAATTTCATCACACGTAACACTGGTGCGGGGATTAACTCGTAGAAGAAGGTTTCACATAATTTCCTTTTCACATCAAGTGTACGTTGCTGCATTCAATTTGGCATTTACCGGTACATGACGGTTGAATTTATGCTCATTTTCATCTTTCACCATTGTCTAACATTGAAATCTCAAGAATGTCAAATGTAACTTCAATTCTTATCGGAAGTAAAACACAGATATGTGTATACAGAAATGAAAATATACAGAAAAATATATTAGAAGCAACAATGTTGGCCTAACTGCTTATTTACTTAAAAATGTTGAAAATAGCAATTTATAGCAGTTAATGCTGCACTTTCGAGTGACGGCTAACTTAGATAAAATGGATTATAAATTTTACATGAAGCAAATTAACAATTGGTACCGTGGTAGTGCAATAATTCTTCCCTGTTGTTGAGGGTCAAAGTAATGACCTGTAGTCGAATGGTATAAGTAGATCTGTGATGCATCAATCGCGCAGTCGCAAATCAATAGGATCGAAGTATTTGCTCAGACAGCAATGGCATCGGACAATGTAGTTTCAAGGCTTGCGCTAACTGAGATGCTTGTAACCGGATGATTGTATTTGAGTCAAAAGTTATGCGATGCGAATGTGTTTCTTTAGTGTTCTATACACTGAATGTACTATTTACACAGGGTGATTTAAAAAAACAGTGCACTCTGCGAAATCAATTTTTATTATAACAAGAGGTTATCATGACAAAGAAGAAACTCTCAACTCAGCAAAATGGCTCGAGTTGTGAATGTACTTTTCCCACCCACGAGGGAAACAGTGACGAACAACTTGCAAAGTAAAAGCTAGGTCATCCCTGTAACGTAGTTCTGTAAATGTTTCATGAATGCACTGTCGAGGAAAAGTGCGATAGGGAAACGGTGCTTTTGAGAGAATGAAATTTTTCGTTAAAAAACAATACACTAGGACTGAAAAAGATCTAAATACAATCGAATATATTGACATCGATCACAAACCTAACTAGCGGTTACTGTTAGTGAGATGTGTTCACTATGATGAAATCCAGTCTTGGTCATTTCATTCACTTTCTCAACAATGCCATGAATGACAGCCACGCAACTCAAGCGGGCAATTCTTCTTTTCACGCTTCATCGAAGTCAACGAAGCCAACGGTTGAAAGTTAAATGGGAGTATGCTGAAATGTTTCTCACACTGCTGTAAATTATCAAATAGTTGAACAATCCCTATTATTGTCTTTATCATCACAACAATATTTCCTTTTCTCACGATAGCACACGTTCAGGAAGAAAGAGAACAGGGCGCACATAGGAGAACATTATCGCTGTTCGGATAGCAATCGCAGGTACCGGTCAATCTCTTCGCGAGCTATCCCGAGCGCTTGACTTGAGCTACTTTTGCGTCCATCCGATTGTCCGCCAAGACTTAAAGCTGTAGCCAGGCGTTTTGCAAGCAATACCACACTAGACTGAAGTGCACCGAAACCACCAGCTACTGCGAAGTCGTCTATTAAGACATGTAAACTGCACTTGGTCATCATCAATTCCAGCATGCATTGCTGCAGCAGGATGGTGCCACGCCGCCTACTGTGGTGAACACTCGAAGCTTTCTTCGTGGATTGTTTGATGACCTCTCATCGGTGCCCAGTTGACCTCAGATTGGCTTTCTCATTCAGTAGAACACAGTCCCGATACTATTCCTGCGGATATCTTGTGCAAAGAGATCGTTCCTTCCTATCAATCTACGATTACGCGAAGCATTTTGAGTCATCTTTCTAAATAATGCAGCAGTTTGGCTGACATTCCTTAATGATGCTACTGATGTGACAAAAACAATAATTTTGTTAGATATTTGATTTCATCTGCAGTTCTGCACAATTCATCAATTGGTTAGTCTATACTTTGAATGATTATTGAGAATTCTGGATTGCATACTAGCATTTTCCTTGCTACACAAGCATCAAATTAGACTATCAGCCTTTGATTATTTGGACAAAATATTCTTCCCATCGGCAAATGTAACAAATGTTTGGATGTTATTAAATAGCTGAGAAACAGACTACAGAAATATCAGATACATGGAGCTGAGTATTTCACCTGATAATTAGGCAATAGAAAGGGAGTTACTTCTTATCGTCAGCATTCAGTCTCTAAATTTTTGTCTCTCAACGATTCATAAAAATGTGCAGTCAGCGAGGTTGACGCCGTACATATTTGTGATAATGATTTCTTATTAAGTTCTCGTAGTAACAAATTTTCTTACTGAGTTGAGCGATGATTTCTCGAAAACGTATCCTAACATTTTAATCTAACTGAGGAAGCCATCAGATATTCCAGACATCATCATAGGAATTCCAATGCAGTGGAAGAATAATCGAATCCAATAAAGTCTGGAGCAGTAGATAAACCTCAAGTGCGCAGGAGCAATCGATATGTTGATGATGCGATCGAAAAATTAGCAACAGCAATTATTTTCCATAATGTTTACTGCATTATCTGCAGCTATTTGGGTAATTTCACTGAAATACCCTTAAGGTACAAAGAAGGAAGAATGTTTTGCTCTCCTGCAAAGTTGCATCTCATTTTGCACGTTTCATATTTTTTACTTGTCGACGCGCTTCTGCCAACAAGTAAAGTCCGTACAAATTCAAATTGCCAGCGTTCCGTGCGCCATGTGAGTTAGTGAACAGCACTCTTTGAGAGAGTTCAGCTTTCATTTGGATATAGGACTTGAAATTTCAAGGTTCTCGTCCCAACGTCGATTGAAAAAGTTTTTTATTCAAAATGTTCCCAAATAGAACATCGGGCACAAATGGGTTTAATCGATCACTTAGTGAATAAATGCTTCATTCACGTAATAAGACTTAATCACTATCAGCTTTCTTGTCATCACTCAGCCTATTCCGTGGCTGTGATAAGTTCATAAGATTTAGCACACGAACTACGTCATGAATTTCGAGATTTGAATCAATTAACTCTAAGGGAGTCACACGATTTCTAAGGAGGCCTAAGGATAAGGCATTGAGAGAGAGTCCGCTCCGTGTAGCAAAACATCTTCTGTGTTTATAGATATGCTTATTTTCACACTACTATTTACGTTTGATTGGGAGTGAGATAATTCAGTTATTTTTAGTCAGAGAAAAAATGAATTTAAATCATGTAGTGATTGTGCGAAACAAGTTCCCAGCCATAATCGTAGCACGCTTGTCTTTTTTAAAAGAACTTCATGAACGTATCTTGCCTCTCTGCATGGAAATAGCATAAACACATTGACAGCGATTCGAAACTTACAGAGCAGATTCTATCATGACGATGCTGTAATCTGCTAAAATCTTTTCGATGCCTTCTCTTTCCTGATGAAGTAAATGTACCATGCTGTTCGAAAAGTATACGTGGGTGAACAATTTCTGATATTTTCCTTTCTTCGGTAGATCTTGCAAAGCACCGACTGATAGGAAGTTGACTGTGACGTCATCCAATTTCAAAGCCTCTACAATGAGTAAATGAAAGGAATTCCTTAACATGTCCCACAAAAAGTCAAATCTAACATGATTCATTTAGAATGAGAATTGGTCACTTCGTTACTTTTACCTTATCCGAATTTAACGAACATAAAAAACAATGCATTCGATTATTGTACTTCAAATAATGCTCCATTATTTTGTTGTATTGGAGCTGCAGACCACTAGCAGCATACCCAGGAAAACACGAAAATTCCAACCCTGCTCAGAAAAGTGCAACTAGTCAAGAACTTCCTACACATTTCTGAAACATTTGCATGCAATCAAATAATTTTTTAAAACAAAACCCTGAAAGTTCCGGAATTCCTGGAAAATTTCGAGTTCTGATGATACATACACAGAGTTTGAGCTACACCTTGCCGGCTGTCTGGAGGAGATCGACATTGTCATTGAAACACCGTTTAGAACTCATTTTATTCCTAAACCACAGGTTTCACTAATTCTATTTGATTAGAATACTATGTTAGAATAATCATCTATTCAGCATTCTGCCAAAAATTCCCTCAAATGTAAGTTCAAAATACTTAGATGCTTGACTACAGCATCTAACAGCTTATTTCTGAAGTCTTGCGGAATGAAATCGGAATCACTGCTACTCAAAAAGCTTACATGTATGCTACAAAAAGAGTGGAAGAACACAAACAGCTTTCGTCGTCTATTGGGAGACACAAGCAACAGCAGCACGGCGATAAGAACATCCAACAGTCAGATTACAGAGTTTTAAAAAATGTCCAAGCAGATAGAACATTTAATTTATTAAATGATTGTCATTAAGCTCTGTTCACCATCTTTTAGCGGTCAATGTGACTCAGCGAGACCAAAGTTTCTTGATTAGTTCGTCTGTGTAGATATTTCGGTTTTTAAGCAAGTTATTCGAGTTTAAGTGACTTCGGCTTCATTCCGCCAGACTTCGAGAAACAAATTATTAAGTACTGTAGTCAAGTATCTGTGTATTTTGAATTTTGTATAGCTCAGTAAATGTGATTTCGTCTTATAATAACGAATTCTGACACAATTGAATGAAATTCTCTTGTTACTGATCAGTGATCAGCCGTCATCTCACCTTATCATTTTTTTGATATCATTATCATTAAGACATGTGACTACTGACTGACTGTGAATATCGTGTTATTTATTGTGCATGACATTTTCTCCCTACTCATCTTCAGGGAAAATGGGATTGTTGAAATAACTTAAAATAAATAATACACACAGAAATGCACTCAATGCTTGATATCAACTCCGCTCTCCATATGAGTACACTAATCATTCAAATGTTTTGGGAAATCGGGCATTTGCCAAATCAATTGAATTCGAAAATTCTGATGCTACCATTCCCAGCCACCTTTTAACTAGTTGCATTTTTGAACGAATTTACGTAAAAGTACATCCCGATTAGTCACGTGAATTATTATAAGAATAAATCAAAAGTCGATTCAGCCTTTTAACTGTATAATCATGCATGATGAGTTTTGATACATTTTGTAAAGGAAACAGCTTTTATCACTCCCTTTTTATACAAGAACCTAATTTACAGATAACAACTCGCTCGACGTGTTTGCACGTGAATCTGTACGCAACATGCATACAGATTCACAGAAAACCAATTTTGGTTCTTCAGCGATTGGTTTTCTGTAAAACCGAAATGGGATATTCTCCAGAGACAGGCTGTTTGTTTTACGGGAAAACCCATTTTTAGAGTGTACCGAAGAGACATTCTATGGATTGCCTTGGTTCAAGGCATCATCAGTGACGCACAAAACCTTCATTAAGTTCACGACATTTCAGTAACAACAAGTTTCGACAAAACATCGCCTCACTGAGTCTATTGAATGACAGGGCAAGAATCCTGAAGATTAGGATTTCCGCTCCTCCTACAATTAAAAGCTTAGTTTCAGATCAACCTAAGCAATGGAAATTCGGACTAATCTTACACTATACAGATCAGCAATGGATGATAATATTCGAAATCAGTTTTCTAACTATCAGTATGATATCAATCAGAATCCTGGTAGAATGGCAATCCTATGTCTTTGTAGACTTATGCGCTGATATTACGCCACTGATTTCATGTTTCCCCTGAGAAAGGCAGTTGATCATTTATTTTATGATTCAGGTAATCCATACACCCCAGGTTGCCGCAATCTGGAACAGTCGACGCTGACATCGCAAACAGATGACAGGGAAAACCATGACAGTAGCACATTTATTTTCACTTCTACTTCTATGAAAAGGCGAATTACATGTAATTGTTTCTATCGAATAGTAAGTCAATGTTAGTTCGATAGAATGCATTATTCTACGGTCAATAAGACACGATCAAGTGTAAATGATCACAAGATCGTAACGCCTCCATACTGACCGATGAGGTAGGGAAACCTGAAATTACATTGCACAGACTCAAACATATTACTGCGAAAACAGAACGAATTTCATCTTAACGAAAATCTGATGCCCGAAAATCCAGCTATGTTCAGAGGTTTCTAGCAGGGTGACGCCATTACTTTCTTCCCCTCACTTTTTGGAGGATGGGAATAGACATTCATTAAAAATTGAAAAATAGACTTGCAGTTACTCCAGATGATGTTCAAGACACCTTTAGGTCCTTGAATATGACTTTCGAGAGAAGTAAAGGAGCATAAACTGTTTGATTCAAGTTCTCATAATATCATTGCACAATGTTCTATTAGAAGAATAATTAATAGATATGGAAACTGGGCGTTCTTACCGAAAGGCTGATCCAGAGGAGATTTCTTTGCTTTTTCCTCTGAAGATAAAGAAAGGTTCGACGTCTCGGCGACTAAGTCTTCATCTTCATCTACTTCTGCAAAATAAATGCTCAGAAGAGTAATGTCGACTGCAGACATGCTAGGCATTGCACATTCAATGCATACATAACTATCAGAGTCCTCATCACAAACGACCAAGAAATATGAATGACACATCAATGTGTGTCTCTAACCGAAGGTTGACATGAACAGCATAGCAGTGAAACATGTCCTGACGATGCGCCATCATCACTGTATTGATAATTGATAGGATGTGACTCCCTTTACGAGGACACTTTTAAAAACATCAGAATCTGCCATCTTTCGCGACATTCATAGCGGTTAAACAAGAGAATATACAAATAGCGAATTAACTGTTTCTATCGAGTAGTAAGTCAATGTTAGTTCGATAGATTGAATTATTCTGCGGTCAATAAGACACGATCAAGTGTAAATGATCACAAGATCGCAACGCCTGCATACTGACCGATGAAACCAAGCGAGAAAGAAAATTGTTATAATTGTGATAAAAATGTGAAAAATTTTCCCAGGGAAATCCATAAAAACCAATGTTAGTCTACAACCTGCTTGATTTCACGAGATCTTTCGGTCGCTTTATACGATCACCAGAATTATTGAAATCGTTGGAAATCGTGTAATCAAACTGAAATGTCGAGTGCGTCTCGGTGTCTGAGCTACATCAAGCTTGCTTCAACATATTTGGTGTGAAAAGGTGATACTCATGAAGTCCTGCAATCGACATAGTTCTCATACCTGTTGCATTCCACAGATTCATCGGAGTTTCCAACAAGATGTCTATAACGTGGCATTTGTCATGCGTGTCAGAATGATCGAGTACAATATCAGTGAATTTAGAATAAGGACATTCACGCTAGAAATGATTTCAAAAGATATACAGTTGCACGCATCAAGAGTAGGACAGCGCCTCTACGTTGCTACGATTTAGGTATTGTCTTCTTTTGTTCATAGCGATATCGTGGACATTCCAAGCTAGTCATGTTTTACGTCATTTTCCTTCTCTTAGGATTCAATAATACTGATCTGAATCTCATTCTCACTGAACATTCGGAAGTCAGTTTCCGATATGACGTCAAACACTTCCAAAACAAGCTACTAGATCGCCTTACCATAACCACTCCACGTCTTCCGCTACTGCAGCAAAGCCAGAGAATTAAAAGCCATTCGATTGTTAAATTTTCTGCCCTGGTGCAATTGGAAGTCAGGAATTCCGTGATCTAGCAATATACTCGAGTTCGGAACTTCATGGAGAATCATTTGATCACCATGACGGCTAAGTAACTGACATTCTACTGAAATGAGGCTGAAACTAACCTTACCAATCATGCGACCTGGTTGATCATAAAGCAATCAAATCTTACCTTGTATGGTGCAGACTGGATTCTCTTGTGTTGTTTTCGTTCCGTCCAACCACTCTTGTCCTGCTTCGTATTTTCGCTGATTAGCAATTTCATAAAACATTGAAAGTACGTTGTATTCACTAATCAAAGCTCCATTTCGCACATGCACTCCGTTCTTCTTCTCCAACAATGCTTGATTCTCACTTTGAATTCCATATACAATGAGCGGAGAGACCTGAATATCACCGAAGTATCCACGACGAGCAACACGATTCCCTTTTTCATCTTTCGATGCTATTCCCGAAGCAAGGGTTCGATTTGAGACGTCGTAGGTTGCATCACGCAATTCGAAAGCAACTCCTTGATGCCTCCATTGAGAGTAAAGTTTTCCGTTCATCACTTCTGCCTGAGGAATAGAAACACCATTAATCAGGATGCTCACGAAAAGTATGAGAATGCATGTGGGGATACTGGAGATGAAGATGAAAAGAAATAAAAACGTCCCTATGATTGATAAACAGTTTCTCTACTAATGCTGAGCAAGTCAACATCTATGATGTTATTATCACATTGAAATCATCAAGTGACTAAACTTTGAGTTCAGGACAGTTTACTTCGGATAGAGATTTTATATGGAATGTTCAGAATTTTCGCCTTTCCGCTTAATTAACGCAGAAGTACAAGTAAATAAATTTTGCAATACATACCTACTGCGAATAGCAATCATGCAATAATATACGAGTGTACGGACATTAACATGTAAGTGAAAGTGAATAATACGTAAGTGCTAGACCTACATTATGAAAAGAAAATGTCTGTAGCCTCCTTCATCTACACATTATCTCGATACTTAAACTGAAATACAGGGATAGAGGTTAGGGTACGTTTCTTGTTTTAAGACAGCACATGTTTTTAGTTTATTTCAAACAATTGCGTGAGATATACGATTTGCTCATAGGAGCTGATAAATATTGCCATTGACTACATATAACCTAGTAGTCTTCATAATTGTATTTATGGATTTGATAGTCAATAGTTGCACATTCAAGCAAAAGTGCTCACTACATCTTATAGCACACATCACCGCAAGACAGATTTACCGCAGTCAATATTTCCTATATGATGTAAGGTATCTAATATCCATTCAGTATATGATATGGCAGTGTGAGGGAGGAGCATAATTCAATACGAATGTAAAACAGACTCAATTCTCTCCCTATATTTTTAATGCCAAGTAAAGTAAATTGAATAAAAAATATCGCCAGACGTTTCAGGTCCAGACACTTTGTCAATGGCAGAACACTTGATAATTAACGACTTTCACGACTGCGCTAAAATCTTCTATGCTACTGGCGTCACAAATTTTGGTGTGATCTGACAAAGCACTTACGCTGTTTTTGTTTTTAATACTGTTGTAGTGTTCATTATATCTCACGTAAAAATGACGAGAAGTTTCTCCTATGTATTCAGCATCGCATTTATTACACGTAAATTGATAAACCACGCAGGTCCTTTCAGTTATATTTCTCTGGCAGCTTATATTTCAAAAACATTCTTTTAATTAATAATCATGATAAATCAAGAAGTAGCAATGCAAGCATTTCCCACCCTATCCTTGTTCAATCGTGAGTTAATCGTGCTTCTTGGCAGGGCTATAGCCGTGCGCGGACCAGACCATTGCCTGGAAAATGACCGGGAAATAGCCGTGCCGGACTGTGGCACCCTGTCGATTCCTTAACAATACAACTATGACGTTCAAAGCATATCATGGGTAATGGCGCTCTGTTGGTAGGAGTTATGATGTCATCAGGTCTTCAGAGATTTTTATTTCACAAGCAACAATTACAAAAATCAGACGTAAGCATCATTAAAGAAGTTATAGAGAAAAGACAGGTAAGTCAAAGTTGAAGAAATGGTCGAATTCCAGCACCATCTTCAAACCCTAATCCACTTGCCTACTTGATTCTCGAGTCGCGAAGACAATGACTGGAGCATCTAATTAGGTCAAGCATGATTTTTGTTCTCACAAATGATTTTACTGCCCCATAGTCATGCTGCCATTTTCTAAACAACCTCCCCGATAGAGCTTTGATGGATGATGTTGTCTGGTCCAGAGAGGCCATCGTATGAAAAAATGAGGGAACTAAAATAACTTCGAAGATCTTTGCAGGTGTCTTTATATTTGTTTTCTTTCCCCTGCTCTGCCATGCGCAAAATTTCTTTTGGGTGTCTTCAGAGATTAAGTTGATTCAAGACGACATTTCAATATGATTTCAATATACCCCTACTTCTCTCAATGAGAACTTTGATGAAAAACTGACTGGCCTGTCAGGGACGCAGTAGAACAAAGGCGCTCGGCAAGTGACGTATTGTTCAATCAGGTTCGTTCAATTCACAATAAATATTTCTAATTCTATCCGTTTTACGGCCTACACGTTGATCGTATTTAAAACGATTGATCACGACTGTGAACATTTGCAATAAGATGACACTGAAACTTGTCGCTACCCCTAAACATATAGTGCAAATGGCTACAAGAAAACTTACTCCACGCTCTGTTAGCTTCATGTTAAAATCCCAATCAAAAACGTTTGGAATGGCGTCGTATCGAGCTTTCAGAAATTGCCGCAAACGAAGATCCCAGCATAGAGGTCCATCAAAATCTTTGGTTTCAGTGGATCGCCAGAATTTGAAAATAGCCTCCAAAAAATCTCTTTCTTTGAATTTCAGGGAATCCAATTTCAACCATGGTATTAATGAAGAAGCGTAGTCAAAGTCTGTTATCATCCTGAAATTAAGACATTTTTGCTTACATGTACATGGTTTTTGCGTCATTTAACGACATGGTTTTGAATGTAAAATGGACGTTTGATCATTCGCTTTATTCGTACGTATAGAGACCTAAACGAATGTAATGACAATAATAAAAATATTTTATACCATTAAGGTGTCTGATACGACTCCGTCTTGGGGATAGCTACGTGATGAGAGGGCATAGGGACCAGTCTGACGAACAAGCTGAAAGGTCAAAACAGAGGACCAAAGCCCAAAGATGCTGACTCAGAAAGGGAGGAGACAAGAGCACAGAGCAAGGCAAATAACGCTGACGGGGTAATCAGAATGAGTACTGATCATGTGAAGAGTCGTTCAGAACGACGCATTGGCTGTTGAAGAGAAGACGGACAAGCTTGTAGCTATTCACATGTTGCTAATAATTAGAAGTTCAAGCAGGTTGACTTTTCAATCCACGGCTTTGCAGACTCGATAATTCTCCAAATATAACGGGACTTCAAATGGAGGACAAGAGCATCATGGCAGATCAGCAATCTTTCATTACACGATAAAAGCAAGTAATTTTTGGCTAACTGAAACAAGGTAAAATGTAAGTAAAGGTACAATAACACAATAATTAGCGATACGAATCCTGTCGCGTGAAAGGAGTTCGAAATTGTGGACAAAACAGTGAGTGCATTTCTTAAAGAGAAGTAGGAGGTTTGAATGAGTCATTCATCGCTAACAGCGCCAGATGTCACAGATTGAGGTTGTCCACATACTATTCGCCACATATGCATGTATGACTAAAAGATTCTCTCTTGTATCTGTCTCTCACACTCCAAGTTCTGTTTCAATCCAGGGTGACAATAGAAGAATAGCGACATATGCCATAGATCGATAAACAAAATCACCATGATTGCGGCCAATATTCATTTTGAAGAATGAACAAGTCGAGAAATCTAACTTCCTTCACGACGTTCATTAAACCTATTTTACCAGGCAATTTTCAGCTCTGATAACTGTGGAAACACCCCCGTGTGTCTAATAGTTTTCAGTGTCTAATATCATTTCATATTATTTTGTCATGATTTAGTGCAATAGAAGGTTCGTGTAGCTAGAATTCGTTCAGATACAGAAAAATTCCGAAAAACTCGAAAGAGTGCGCAAACGTTGCCATCGCATTATTTGCGGTTCTGATTGTGATTGCGATAAGTTTACACCCCTGACAACGAGACGGGAAACACAAGCACTGAAACTTTTTAGAGACATGTTACATCCTGAGAATCTTCTTCACCATCTTGTCCCAGTAGTCCGGGGGCTGAGGGGGGGGGTTGAGTGTGCAAAAATATGACCCGCATTTTGACTCTTGATTCTTGTAAAGGACCCCTAGGATGATAAAAAAAACTTGGGTAGACATTCCAGATCGAGGACCTTGACCCCTAAATTCAAAATGGCGTTCAAATGGCCGCCACGTCATTGCTGTCATAATAACAGAGCATAGAAGTCACAAAGCATAGTGATAATGGAGTCTGATCCTAGGTTATCAGGGTCGAGCAGTCTATTGAGACTATTTACAAGCCAATTCAACCATCTCATGGTCAATTAAACGCAAAATGGCCGCCCCATGAGGCCACCAAAATTCAAGAAATATTCATGTTTATGCCAGTTTGATGCTTTTGGTTACAGAAGTGCCATAGCATAGTGATAATGGAGTCTGATCCTAGGTTATCAGGGTCGAGCAATCTATTGAGACTGTTTACAAGCCAATTCAACCATCTCATGGTCAATTAAATGCAAAATGGCCGACCCATGAGGCCACCAAAATACAAGAAATATTCATTTTTATGATAATTTTATGCTTTTGGTTACAGAAGTGCCATAGCATAGTGATAATGGAGTCTGATCCTAGGTTATCAGGGTCGAGCAGTCTATTGAGACTATTTACAAGCCAATTCAACCATCTCATGGTCAATTAAACGCAAAATGGCCGCCCCATGAGGCCACCAAAATTCAAGAAATATTTATTTTTATGCTAGTTTGATCATTTCATTTGTTGAAAGTCCATTTAGGCTGCATTGGTAAATATTGTCGTGGCAGTGGTGCTGAAAGCATATGGATCGAAAATGAAATATTTGGACCACATACTGCCCAAACTGTTCTCAGGAGTTCTCATTATGCTCGATCTTTGGAAGGAATGGTTTTTCTTTCAGAAGCTATGGAGAGACTAGTGGCAGGCTTTTTTTTGAAAGTTGTGGAACACGAAAGTCTTTGGAACCACTCAAATTCCTCAGAGAAATGAAAGAGTCAATATCCAAGAAGAACAGATTGAGATCCAAGGAGCTCCTAAGTTCTTACATGGAAAGTGCGAGTGATTTGATTCACGATTTCAACAAATTCAGAAAGGAAGGTCAGGAACAGAGCAAAACATTTGCTTACTGGGATAGACTGATTCAAATGGTCTTTGAGGCGAAAAATTTGGTAAAATCTGATAGAGAAGGCGGTTGGCAGCTCCACCTACATACAGTCGAGGCAATATTACCCTATTTCGCTATCTTCGATTCAACAAATTATCTTCGCTGGTGTTCTCTTTACTTGGAAGACATGAAGAAACTATCTACGATCGCACCCGAGATTCATGACAATTTTATGGATGGCCGATTCGTGGTAAAACGTTTCCCAATTCCATTTTCCGCTGTTGCTCCCGACATGTGTCTTGAACAAACGATCACCAGGTCCTCAAAAGCAAGTGGTGGAATTATCGGTAATACAAGAAGAAAAGAATACGTAACGCGATGGAACATCATTTATCATGAATTGATGTCTGTTAATCAAACTTTTCGCGAAGCAACAGGCGTACAACCACTGTGAATCATTCATTTACTGTTCGTCATACGCATGAAACTGAAATCAAACTAAACAAAATGATCTCGTACATTTCACAATATGAAAACCCATTTCAAATCAACCTAACAACTGAAACTAAACTACACAACTTTCTAACAAGAGCCATTGTACCAAACGAAATACAAGAAAGCTTGATTGCTGTCCATGAAAACGGCACGATTTTGTATGAAAAATTCAAAAGAGAACGCCTGATAGAAAAAACAAAACGCTTGAGTGATACCATCAACAGAAACAACATCAAAACATTTGCAAGTATGGAAGTGAAGAAACCACCACCTTCGAAAAAGCAGAAAGAATATAGGAAAGAACTCTGTCTGGCACACAAGCAACTGGAAACAGCAAGATCACGAGGATATCCTGTAGAAGAAATCCTTGCGTATGATTTAGTAAAAAGTAGCTTTTTGTTTGACGACGATGAATTCGTGAAAAAACCGCTAAATCATGAACTTGTAAAACAACTGGAATCAAATATTTCCGAAGATGACTACTCAACCCCCGCGAGCTGGGGAGACATGCAAACTGCATATATAGTTGATGTTATGGCGTATGTAAGAAAATTAAAAATGTCCACCATGAAGACCTTTGGGGATGTTTGCGCTCATTTGCACAGTGCTGTCACAGGAACATGCAAAAATGCTTTCCGCATTGATTATGTCTTTGATTCATACAAAGAGGCCTCGGTAAAATACAATGAGCGACTACGCCGTACTCGGAACCCTTCTGTTATGTTCAGCAACATAACAAGGGAAAGCAAATTGCCGAAAGACATGGAAAGTTTTTGGTCGTCAACACGAAACAAATTCGATCTGGAAATTCTCGTAAAAGATTGGCTGATTGACTACCATAAAAAAATCCGAACGACCTTATCATAGTCTTGAGCCGCATAATTGGCGAAGAAATGGAAAGTTCAACATCAGCGCAATCGATAAGGAATGGCACAGTACAGCAACACCCTGAATTGGATACGGAACACGAAGAGGCAGACATCTGCATGGTTCCCCATGCTCTGCACGCCATCAGAAACGGATGCAGCGAATCGCGATTCTATCCGACACGGATGTTTTTGTTATTGCCTTGCATTTCTGCATATTTTCGCATCGAACGGACTCCAGGAGCCTTGGTCGAGAGGTGGGGATGGAGACAAAAACAGGTACATCCCATTACACATTGTGTCAGCCAAGATTGGCCGTTCCATGTGCGAAGTTCTCCCAGCAATTCATGCATTGTCTGGATGTGATACCACCAGCAAGTTCGGTACGAAAGCAGCTGCAATCAATGCTGATCCAATTCGTTACTTGAAGGATTTCGGACAAGCCCAGATTAATGTGGAAGCGTGCGTTCCAAACGCCGAGAGGTACTTGGTACAAGTTCTTCATCGAGGAGATCATGGTATCGAAACTATGGATTGCTTGCGTCATCACATGTTTCTCCATAGACAATCTACATCCCTAATCGATCTTCCGCCGACCAGTTCTGCAACGAGGGGCCGTTGACCGTTGTGAATACTGTAAATGTCAAGCATACGCCACTTCTACTGACAATAGCTGTCGAAATCCTAATTAGGCATATATCTTCTTTCTGATAACTCTTACAGAACTTATTCATACTGCATCAATTATTTGTTTCGAATTCCAACTACGTTTCTGTATTTCAAACGTATAAAATGCGCAAATGTATAAAATTGTAAATATTAGAAGATCTTCAAATGGTGCGAAGCCCGTGTATGATAAACTTCAATGGAAAATACCATAGCAAAATATTTGAAATTTTCTATTGTTTTTTATCGCTTAAGTAAACATTTTGGGAAGTAGAAACAAACAGTGCCGTAAGTCGATCTAAGAAAAAGTCTCAATAGACTGCTCGACCCTGATAACCTAGGAATAGACTCCATTATCACTATGCCATGGCACTTCTGTAGCCAAAAGCATAAAATTATCATAAAAATGAATATTTCTTGTATTTTGGTGGCCTCATGGGTCGGCCATTTTGCATTTAATTGACCATGAGATGGTTGAATTGGCTTGTAAACAGTCTCAATAGATTGCTCGACCCTGATAACCTAGGATCAGACTCCATTATCACTATGCTATGGCACTTCTGTAACCAAAAGCATCAAACTGGCATAAACATGAATATTTCTTGAATTTTGGTGGCCTCATGGGGCGGCCATTTTGCGTTTAATTGACCATGAGATGGTTGAATTGGCTTGTAAATAGTCTCAATAGACTGCTCGACCCTGATAACCTAGGATCAGACTCCATTATCACTATGCTTTGTGACTTCTATGCTCTGTTATTATGACAGCAATGACGTGGCGGCCATTTGAACGCCATTTTGAATTTAGGGGTCAAGGTCCTCGATCTGGAATGTCTACCCAAGTTTTTTTTATCATCCTAGGGGTCCTTTACAAGAATCAAGAGTCAAAATGCGGGTCATATTTTTGCACACTCAACCCCCCCCCCTCAGCCCCCGGACTACTGGGACAAGATGGTGAAGAAGATTCTCAGGATGTAACATGTCTCTAAAAAGTTTCAGTGCTTGTGTTTCCCGTCTCGTTGTCAGGGGTGTAAACTTATCGCAATCACAATCAGAACCGCAAATAATGCGATGGCAACGTTTGCGCACTCTTTCGAGTTTTTCGGAATTTTTCTGATTTAAGCCAATAAGCAGCGGAGCGTTGCACTCGAGGGTAGACAAAATTACAGCGTTGTAGACGAGTAATAACTCAGTTTTCGACAAGGAATACTTTAGGCGCTTTATGATAAAGAGCTTTTGACTAGCACGTCTGCATAATGTGTCGACAAATGCATCCCATGAAAAGTTCGCGCTGTAGATGACTCCCAGAATCTTTAGCTGGTTTTCAAAAACGATATTCTTTGGAGATAAAGACATGGATCTCTTCTTAACGTACATGCATTGAGTCTTTCCTCTATTGAGAGTTAAACCATGCAAGGTACACCAATTCTCAACATTGCTAACTTCACTTCTTATAGTTGCTTCAGTGGTACTGGGGTCAGTGACTGGGAACATAACAACAACGTCATCTGCATATTTAGACATAACAGAAAATTGAGTAAATGGTACCAATGAACTCATATGTGTGCAAAAGAGGAATGGTGATAGTTTTCCACCTTGCGGGATGCCAGAAGGTACTGCAACAGTAGAGCTGAAACGATTTTTAATTTTGACGTATTGCATTCGATTTTGTAAAAAATTACAGCACCACAGGAGAAAGTCTATTGGCAGTTTCGCGTCAATTAGCGATTGTAGCAGGCTTGAATGCGTGACACGATCAAATGCTTTTGCCATGTTGAACTAGAGAAGAACAGATCCACAAGTTTGCATATTGTCTAAGCAAGATGTTACATATTCCAAAATTCGAATATTGGCATGTATGGTAGAGTATCTGGGTCGAAAGCCAAATTGATTTGTACCATAGGCCTCTATAAGTGCAGGCTTGATAAAATCGATGACGTATTGTTCGAGAACCTTGGAGAAAACAGATAATACAGAAATGGGACGGAAATCTGAAGTGGTAGGATTTTTCTTTTTGGGAATTGTGGTTACGCTTGCAATTTTCCAAATTTCAGGGATGACTTGGTTTTCAAAGGAGAGTGCTATGAGATGTGAGAGTGGTCCAACCAGGACGTCACTTGAAAACTTAGCAAGAAACGGAGGAAACTCATCATGGCCAGCAGCCTTCTTGGTATTCAGTCTTTCCAGCAACTTCCTTGTCTTTTCCACTGTCACATGAACATTCCATTTCCAAGTCTCCTCTACTTGGTTAATTTCTCTGATGATCTTCGACAAGTCTGAGGTTTGCCCAAAGTTTGAAGCAAAAGCTGCATTTATTGATTCAATGTCGTTATTTGCGTAGCAAAGATCACGCTGATTCCTAACATTGGTTACTGCCTTCCACAGACCATTAGGCTTTTGGTTTAGGTTCGTAATCCAGTTGTGCTTCGCCTTTTCTATTTCTCTCTTCACTTTTTCTTTGTAAGATTTGTACAGCTCATAATCATTACTCCGAAAGGCTGCATAGCGGTGATTTATTAGTACTTTTATAAACCATGGCTTTTCTCTACCTGTCATTTTGACCATCTCAGAGGGAATATGTTTCATAGCATTGTTCAAAATGTTGTAGAAAACTTTACATCTGTCATCCAAGGTGGATTCGAGACGATAAAATTTCTGCCAAGGAAAAGTTAACAAATATGTTATGAAAGCGGCTACATAGCATTCACGAAAATCGTATACTCTTGTATAATATGAAATTCCGTCAGCACAATGAACGACTTTCAAGTTCTTACAAGGCTTCAAAAAACCGTGTTGTGGTCAGAGCCACCAATCGGAGGACCAACGATAACGGGGGGATCAATACATTTACTTAAACTACAATTTTGACAAATGTACGAATTCAAAAGCGACTTAGATAACAAAACTTTATCAAGCACAGACTTTTTTTCTGGTTGGAGACTTAACAACTTGTTCAAGATCCAAAGATTGTTCTATATGCTCTGTTGACAATTGGTTGGTGTCCCCAGCGATAAGAAAATGTGAGGAAATAAACATATCACAAAAATTTACAATGAAATCGTTTACTTCACTATATAGGAAACTACTAAGATTTGGGGGAACATAAAGAATAACCATGACAACGTTACTACATTTTAAATGAATACAAAGACATTCTGTAAAAGAAGGTCGTCGGTGGAATTGCACTATCACGTAGGAAATGTTGAAACGTACATAGGCGCATACACCTCCACCTCGCCTTCCATCCATTCTATCCTGACGAACAGTAGTATACCCATGAATATCAATTTCATCATCAGAAATGTCATCGGTAAGCCATGTTTCACTGAGGGCGATGATGTCTGGATTTTCTACCGTAGCAATAGCACAAAGTTCATCATATTTAGGTCTGAGGGATTGAGGATTTGTTAACAATAAATTTGGAACCACAACATGTTTAAAATCAATTACTGAAAATTTCTTAAACTGGATTTCGAGACAATTTCTGTTGCGATACAGAACCACATCTTCACCGTTAGTTCTTCTTTGTTGCAATTCATCTCGCAACTCCTTATTTTGTATTCGCTGGAAAGGTGTGAAATCATTGTTTACATACATGTGCTTATAAACAGGTGAAGTTTTTAAACGTTTTGTGTTTCTCAAAATCGATAGTTTCGTCTGGAAGTCATTCAATGTTATTCTCATCAGTCTAGGAGAAGTACCGTTAGATCTTCCTATGCGACTTATTAAGGAAATGCCAGTGAACTCATTGTCAAGATCTTTCAAGATTTCGCGCACTTTATTTTCATCCTCCTTCTTACGATCTTCAACGGAGCCACTTACACTCTCCTCAATTCCTGAAATAATCAGATTATTTCGTCGACTGATTCGGTTCTCAATTTCGTTTGTGATGTCATTTGATATGTAGTTTAGTGATGCATGTGAATCATTCTTTACCTCATCAATCTGATATTGTATGGAGTCACATTTTTGCTGCAATAATGTTTGCTTATCCAGTATTTCAGTTATTTTTGTTTCCATTGCTTTGAAGTATTGATTCAGCTTACTGTCCAAAACACTTTCAATGTCAGCCTTTGTTAGAGAAGCAGAATTTTTGATTTCGGAAGAGTCAAAGGCATGTACAGCCTCCTTTAAAATAGAAGTTAACTGATCTTTGTTCAATCTGCTGATTTGAGAACGACATTCGCCGCACTGACATAAAGGTAGGAGTATTCATGCTTTCTGAAGCACTATTCTTCGTTTAGTTTCTGAGTGAAGTCAAAAAATTTCAGAAGAACTCAAGAAAATTGATTGTAATGAGAGTATTGTATTGATAGCGAAAAATTCTTTGATGGGATTCGAACCTTAAACCTGGTGTTCACAAAACTAGCGAACCCGACGCTGAAACCAACAGACCAGTGAAGCAACGGTGGTAGTTACTGCAATAAACCAAACTGCATCCGGTTATTGAAAGTCGATCTGCATCATATGCCCGGTAGGCTGCCGTCAGAAATTCCACACACAGAGTTACACAGGCAACACGCAAACAAGAGACGAAGTGAAGCCGATAAGCACTAATCACTGACGGAGACCGAGGAGATCACAAAATCGGCGATAGAGGAAAAATCCTCTGCGGACTGCTCCCAAAATGTGCACAACGACGTTGACAAGCTGATGCGAAGCACGGAGATCACAAAAATTTCAAAGAACGATGACGAAAAACCGACGAACCAGCACAATTACAATGACGTGACCAGAGAGCAACGAGACACGACCACCACGCACTAAGTGCACTAATTAGTACATGCTTTGGCCGGTATAAGAATGAAGGCTCCTATTCCGCTCTAATTTAAGTCCGATTCCTGGTTCCAAACAAAATTCCGGTAGAAACTGCAGGTCACATAGAAATTAGAGACGTAGCTATTGTGGCTCAGCAAAAATATCAAAAAATGTGTAGGGGTCCAGGATCCCACTCCCGACAAAAATAGGGCTAAGACTCAACAACAGAGAATACTCAAATCATGAATCAATTGTTTCTATCAACCAACAAATTGTTGTCAGTTAGATAGAATGTATTATTCTACGGTCAATAAGACACGACCAAGTGTAAGAGATCACAAGATCGCAACGCCTCCATACTGACCGAGGAATCACATTCCACAATAAAATTGAACCATCAAATATGCTTGGAAAATCTGAATAAGGTAAAGCTGATGCATGAAGATATTTCCACATGAAAGAGAAATTCATGACTTTTCACGATGTGAATTTCTTTTACCTCAATATGATAGGAACGCGGACTGTTCAACGTGAACCGCTACGCACGTTTATCATGCAATCGTAGCATCAAGGTCACCGAACGGCAAGCAGTCCTGGGTGAATCTAGAATTCTGAAAAATTCTGCAAGATTCACAATTCATATATCTGGTTGCATAAGTCGCATAGAACAGGTCCTTTCATCGATATACGTGCATATCTTAACCCAGTGAATATCAACTTCAGTTATTGATACACTTCAGTCTCATATCGGTGACTATGAGCAAATACACCGTCGTATCTGACATTTACTTAAATCGGAAACAAAATGGATCCAAAAGGTTGAGCCAAGAGAAGAATTACATTTACTTACATGTAAACATGAGCCATCTTGATTTACATTGCATTTTATTGTAAAAATCAAAAATGCTAGCTATATATATCTGAAGCTTCAGTTGATGTTTTGATTCAAACACAGGAATATCAAGTTTTCCTCTTGTCAAAAAGTTGCTTCGAGTAACATCACGTTGAAGGCATGAATTCGACGCAGGGAAACCAGCTTGAAACTATTATCTGGATCCTGCAGTCCACCACTATTTGTTTATGTTAGAGGAAATCCCTTATTTTCAACAGTCCACTACTATGATAGTCCTTACAATAATTCCAGTGTCGATTAAATGAAAGGTACTCGAGATATCACACGACTCTCCTCACCTTATTAACATGGTGGATGTATTCTGAATATATTCCATCACCTGTTCCCGAACCAGCAGGTTGCCTAATGCCTCCAGATACAGCTCAGTTTTGTCCTGTAAACCAATACGATGATCTGGTTCGAAGCTTATCACAAGTTGAAGAAGATGGCGCGCCAGGAGTTCATAGCTATTTTCAACCAAATAAAACTGAAAAATTGCAAATTGAAAAATCCTTATATTGCTATTATTGCACATTGAATGCATGTAGCATCAGTTAGGTTCGGTCACAAAGAGTGCCCTAACAGCATTGATCCAGTAGCTATTATATGAATGATTACAATGGCAAAAAGAGATTGAAAGGGTAAGTTCAAGCACTGCCTCAACTGCCGTTGACATAAGTGGTCTAGAACCGATTGCGTTTTCCTTGAAAGAGTTTATCTTACAGCCAGTGAGAAAACAATAATGGATATTTACTGATTGCCTTGCAAAATGTTGTGTGAAATTAATAGGCCTGCCTAGTGCACTCACATTTCACTAGTCAAGTACTGATTGAAGCTTTCTAATCAATGCCAGTACGTCACAATTATTGAAAATTTAATCTGCTTTTATTACTTATTCTAGAATTGCTTTCGCACAATTATTAGGCCTACTTTCTCGACTTGAAAGTCAGAAAAAGTTAATTTCTTGATTTCTGTGTAAAATTTCTTGAGTATAAACTACTATTCTTCGGATGCTTCCTCTTGGAAAGCAATCACGAATAGTGTCAGTATTGCCATAAATTTCAAAAAGGAAAACACGACGTAGACCTACAAATTATCGACCGAGCATCAGCTAGGGTGAAATACAAATTTCTATCAAAGAACAATAATTCAATTATAATCGATAAATGTAAATTTGAGTGCTCGACCACTGGAAGGGATTCGTATGACAGGATCAGACATGAAACAGATAGAAGTTGCAACTCGGTGTTTTGATAATATATCAAATGACTTAGTATCATCAAATTTCACGAGCACAGATCCATCTTGTTGCTCGATATTCTGATAAGTCCCATACCAAATTGGGAGGGTCAATGTAGTAAAACCCAGCTCGGTTTTGGGCATTCGTATTCGAATCTTTGTAACGACAGCAAGTCTGTGAAAGCAGGCAGACAGGTATGCTACAAGACAACTAACTGTGAAAAGGCACTAGAAGATCTCAGCATATACGTAAATAGATGTTGTCTCGTATATCTACATCTTTTAGTATGAGCAACGCGGCGGGACTTAGGTCATTATGTCTCTAAATCAGTGTTTCAACAGTGTAATCATCACTGACATGTTAAGTCTGTTCATCGATGTAAAACGATCTACGCTCATGTAGCGCGTGTGGAGAAATGTCTCTACAATAGTTTTCACAAAGTACGTAGTTCATATTCTCTGACACAAGCGTTGATGAATACTTAAAAAACACTGCCTGGATTGAATGAAACTATAGCAGATTGCAGTGAGTGTAGATGGCTATTCTTTACTGAATGTGAATAAGCAGATTTCCATACATGACTGCAACCGATAATGCGAATTCTACTTTCAAAATCCTTGTTCGCTTAACTTTCTATAAAAACCATAGGGAAGGTATCTATTAGGCGCACACTTACTGGAACGGAACAATCAAAGTCGAGCACGACTAGGCGAGTAGTTGCTGATGACTGACTTTCCGCAGTAATATGTTTTGCATATTCTGCTTTTGTAGTCCACTAAGAATTTGTGGGTGATTGCACATTTTTTGAGATATTTCTGTCGAATTTAGTTTGTAAGGCCACTTAACAGAAATCTGACAAGCGAAGTTGGCTGTTTTTTGGTGATGAAACCATGCTATATACAGTCATAATCAGTGTTTTTACTGCTTTCTAATTTGTGATTGATCTTCCAGCATGGCTTGCCTGTGTGAAAGCTAAATTATCCTTCATAAGTGATATGAAAATTGTGAGAATTTTGAATAAATTTATGAGAACGTCAAATCAGTCTTCGTCCAGATTATCAAAATTTGATGTGCTTCTACTTTGCAGTGTTTCCCTACTGCTGAGTGCCACACATCATCTGAAATAAGTATGTATGCAGTTCAGTTAAACAGATACAGTTAGCAATATGTTAAGAAGCCGACGAGCCATGTACTCATGATTATTAAACAAATCATTACTTTAATAAATACTCACTCAGATGGTGAACTAACTTCTTCCAAACATGTCTCATAGTGTAGTTTTGACCACCCCGTAGGGAATTGATATGGAGATAATGGGAGAGGGGTCTATCACTTTCCAAATAACTAAATTGATTCAATGCTAAAATACTCACTTGCTTATATTTGATTGTTCTGGTCCGGCAGGAGTGCGTCTGCCAATCGCAGTATAAATCTCTAGTCGGCACCGCCAACAATTGGCAACACACTGTGTAAGCTACCCTCGGAGAAGTTGCAAAAATGTACGTCAATGAATGGCATGCAGACGCTAGACATCGTTGTTATAGTGATGTACGAGCAGCTGACAAGAGCAAATTAGTCAGCATACATTACACACATATGATGATGACGGTAAATGCGAGTCCTTCCTCGGAGAAAAACTGTTGAAGCAATGGATGACTCGGACTTCGATAGGAAATATACTTAAGTTATTTTCAAGGAAGCATTTGCCGACAAATAGGGACAAACTATCTTCGAAAGAAGTTACATATAGCAACAGTGACTGTAAAAAGGGAAATGTACAGATAGGAAGGGGTAGCAGCTGATTTAAGAGGACAGGAAACTTTACTACTTATTACTAGAAATTGCAGTTATAAATGTATAATTAGTTAATCACGATCTGTAACCTCACAATAACACCAATAATACTTTGGAATGAATGAGAACGACAATTAAATATGCACAATCTTGAATTTTTGAAGCGGATTATAAATAATTCGGTAGACAGTTAGAGGTAGGTAAATGGGCAACAAATCAGCGCAAGTTAAATAAATGCTAGTAAATAACCCTAACTTAGAAACTCTCAAGCAGATTATGGATGTACATCATTTCCATCCACTTCGGAAGCCTTGAGCGCAATGAAGTGTACATACAATTAGTGTAAACATTATGCAAAGTGCACTGCACTAGCTTTGATTGATGAAAAACGTTTTTACAACTCTAACAAGGATGAGTTATCACTTAACGTAAGGGACACTGCCAATGTGCACATGAAATGTGCTCGTACAACTGAGTAGGTGTACAAGAAAATAACAACAGGAATGAGACAATTAATCCGAAGACCAACATGAAGTTCAATAAGTAAAGTAGTCTAGGTCACTTTGGACCCCAATACCATGACTGGCAGGTGCACATGAAATTGTCGCTTTCACCGTATTCAACGAATCAATGAATTGACATGGTGATGTCATAAATACATGAATGAATTAATCTCTTACCCAGTGCTGGATATCAGAAATGAGGTGAAATTTGAACAATTTAGAAATCGTTACAACACAATGCAGGCACGTTTCTTCGGAATTCAACTATTTTTGCACTGCAGAGAAGTTCATTGTTATTTGTTTGATCTACAAATAATATCCCCTGCACGTCAATATGGAGTGATGCTCATCAAAAATGGCCCTATCCTTACATTTGAAGATTCTTTGTACGAAAAATGTGCCCATTGTAATTCAGCGATAAAAATACAATCAAAACTCACGTGAAGCTTTCTCCTCGAATGACGATATTTCCTGGCGATTGTGAGGAGAGTATGACGCAAGTCACCGGAGCCGACCAGCAAGATGTGATAATCTGCAAACCGTATCAATGAATAGTTTCTTTTATTCGCTCCTATCTTTAAGACGGAAAGTCAAGAAAGCAGTAGAATGAAAACGTTGGTATGGCTGAATATTACTGCGCTACTGATTGATTTGGTGGAATAGATAAGGTGATGACGCTTTATGATGTGCTGAGGATAAAAGCTTTAAAAAGACCATCAGTACATCGAATGATTTGAAACAGCGATGATAATAGAAAAGTTGTTCACTCAACTGAGCTGAGTTGGAGCAGATCATCTGCAGGCAAGTGATATTTTCAAGACAGGTCTTCATGTGAAAGTATGAGTAATACTATATTCAAAAGAATTCAAAAAATACAAAGCATAGAAATAAAGAGGCAGAAGAGACAGATAGTGATGGGTTACCATGTAACAGTAGAAAAAGCAAATGCGACAGCTTGGATCTGACATGCATTACAGCATGTAGTACTGGGTAAGTAGCAGAATGAAAATACATGTATATGAATGAATTTGATCTGCATCAGATGATGAAAATGATCTGCATGTACTAATCGTGCATCGTAAGAAAAAATGTGAAGTTCAGCTGTGTAATTCAGCTCTAACATGTAAGTGCATCGTAAGAAAAATGTGAAATTCAGCAAAATTTGGTTAACTAAAACTTAGAATTTAATTAAGTCAAACCAAAGCATCTTCACAACAGTTCATTTAACATTTTTGTTGTAGCGAGTAGAAATAGAAATCTTCGACAAAGAAACTAAATTGAAATCATCACGATAAGACGCTTCATATGCGAATTTTTCTCATGCGCCTTACATGATGAAGCGGTGCCTGTCGTACCAAATAGGTCTCCATATTACCGTACATATTGTACTGTGTGCACTATGCATAGATAGAAATATTATTGATTGATGGACAAGTGTTGCTCCTGATAATCTAGGCGAATCTGCGAGTACTAACATTGCTAGCATGTTACTCACATGAAAAATCGCAGCATTTGAAGGAAAGTCATCTGGCTAATCAGATAAAATCTTTGGTATAACTGTAATAAGATCTTGTATCTCATAATTCAACAAGCACATAATTCATTACTGATTCATCTTTGTTAACTATCTTGGCTATTTAAGTACAGAGGGTGCGGGAATTATCTCCAGCAGGTGTGTTCAACATTGACATCACTGGTTCGTAGATTGATTCGATAATTGCATTACCATTTGAAGATACCTTTAAAATAGTTGTTAGCCATGCGGTTTGCACGTGCCGCGGATTTAATGTGATGTTTCTGTACAGTAGACCAATGTGCATGCAATTATTAATGTAGTTTCTTATTTACAAGTTGACTACGGTTCTCTTATTATTCTTATTTTTGAAATTTTGGAGTACTTCTGCAGAGTCAAACCATGAAATTTTGTACTTTTTCACTACAAGAATTACAAGCTGCGATGCATCGAGAAAGCGACGTGTCATGCTGGAATATGACATCTTCAGGCATCTTTTTAATTGAAGCAATAGTGGCTTGTTGATTTTTAGTCTCAAGTTTATTGTCATTCAAGTCTGTTGAAAGACCTACTAGTTCAATAATCTGAAATTTGTAATGATTAATAAAAAGATTTTCATTTTCTGCGCTTCGAAAGACCTGTTGTCTTTGAACAGAAATAGACACAAAATAAACGGAATTAATCCGCAGTGTTTCACTTTCCAGTTACAAACTGGCAATTGTAAAGTTTTAAAGTGGGCTAACTGCATTCCGCAGTGCTAAAAGACTGAACATGCATCTATTGCTGCGATACGTGTTTAGCAGGAATGTCGTTGATGTCTTGCCTACTTTGCTGTTCGATAATTAGTGATTCCTATTACTATAGGTTTCCTACCCTTAACATGTAGACCTGCAAAATCACACCTGGCAAATTAGACGCAAGCCGAATCCATATCGACATTTGTGATCAAAAATCAAATAATAATCAAAAATAGACAAACCAGTAAAATTATCGAAATTTTGCAATACTGTAATCCCATTATTGCATTCAACGCACATCATTGAATAATGTAACGGATTCACTTATGTTCTTCAAATCCGGTAAATCCGGCTTAGGTCGGTTTTATAATTTCCAAATCCAGTACCTCCCTAGAAGCAACACTTCAATACATAGAATACGCATCAGGGAAAAAAATTGATTACTTACCATCAGTTTTGTCTAAAGATGCAATTTCCTGAATGTCAACAGCCGGACTGAATCCCCACCACGTAATGGTACCGAAGGCAAACTGAGCATTGTCCATCTACAAACTATCGGAAGGTGCATAACTATTCATGTTATGAGTTCTTGTCTCAGTGCATTATTCCAACGCAGTGATATAGAAATTTTCTGTTCATGATATTTTTGATGTTACACTGTCTACTCTATTGTAATTGTGTTTGTTCTAACACACATGCCTACTATCACAATCGCCGACGAAGCTTTTTCAACAAGTTTTATGAGAAATGTCATGATCCTGAGCATCCTCTTTTTGATTTTACCGCACACTCGTCCACAACTAATCGAATTCGTGTTGAATTTTCACCCACGAAGCGAGTTTCGCAGTTTTGTCAACTTTACTTGTGAATAACTAGTGCACCCTGACCTGATTTTATGTAAGTTCTGATTTTCATTTAAATAAATCTATATTTCTCTCTTTTCATCTCTCTACCTATTCAGATTTCCATGATATTGTAAAAAATCTTGTTTCATAGTTCAATAGTGTAATTATTTCATCAATCATGCCATAGATTAATTGCTGTGTATTTGCATTCTATTGCATCATCAAATAACCGTGTTATTCATAACGCTTTTGGATTCGTATCACCACAACCAATTTTGATGTTTTCGAGGTCAAACTGACTTCTCCTTATTTTGTCACAAAATTTCAAGAAGCGTGCAATATATCTTGCAATTTCAAACAAGCAAGATAAGGGTAATCAATTGATACAAATCAGGGACATTATCACTAACGTTTAGTATTCGACAAATTTGAATATTCACTAACTTTTTGTGAGCAAACAATTGGTGTAACTTTCTGTTGTTTTTCTTTTGATTGACAAAAGGCCAAATTTTAAGAAAAGTTTAACGGATGAAAGTTGCCTGCAATTTTACACAACTTTGTGCATATTTTAACGTCACAGTATATTATGTCGAATGATGAATTACAATTAAAAGATTAGCGGAATGTATCACAGTCATGTGTAGTCTAAAAACACTGAAACACTACTTCTGAACAGACACCTAGTCATTTGTGATTTGTTTTGATAAGAGGAAGGACCCAGGTGCAAGTGATCATTCGTTTCTTTTATTTTTCAAAATAATGCTGCTGAACGTTTTCGGCTAACGACCACCAGCCATGTTCAAGACAAATTAACAAAGACTTTGTTAATTCAATAAATGAATGATCATTTGCACCTGGGTCCTTCCGCTAATCAAAACCGAACACTACATGTGAATAAAATTGAATGAGTAAGAAATTAAACATCTTAACTGAAAAAGGATCAATCACATTCTTAGACGCAGTCGTGTTCTGTCTTAATAAAAAATGCTAGTAAGAAGAGTAAATGAACTTTTTCATGAAGGAGTGTAAAGACCAGGGAGAAGAACGAGAGCCAGAATGCATGAAAAATGATTCCCGGATGGTATAAAGAAAAAACAAGCAAATGAATGAGACAGCCCGACCGGTTTCCGTCTGTTGCAGCCTTCTCAAGGGCATAAAATTTCTATTACTATTTTATATCGCATCACCCTTTATACTATTCGCGAATCATCAAAATCATAGTATACAAAATCCATGTAAATGAGATATCGAAATGCCAAATAAAAATGATGATATATCTATATTCAATCTCTGAAAACTTCCTAAGGAGCATCCAACTACTGACGACGTCATTTCCTATGTGAAGACCCTTGATTCTAGTAATCCTGACGCTTTTCAATTATTACTCTATCCTTTTCAAGCATACAATTGACCTAAAAAATGCCGATCAAGACCTTGCTATCAGCATTCGTATTTCAATGTATTGAAATAAATAGCTAAACACAATGGGAGGATTGATACCTTTTTAATGAGTATTTTGCTTTGTATTCCTTTTTCAGCTCAGAAGTGATGCATAGATATACCATCATCTTTTTTTTATTTGGCATTCCGATACCCCATTTACATGGATTTCGAATACTATGATATTAATGATGCACGAATAGACAGAAATAACAGAAATCCTGTGCCTCTGAGAAGGCTGCACCAGACGAAAACCGGTCGGAATGTCTAATTTATTGAATGTACATGTAAACAATTGAAAAAAGCTACTGACAAAGCATTAAGCCTATGACTTGAAATCCATGATTTCGACGCAGCACCTTTGTTAGTGAGTTTGAACAACCACAGAATATTAATAGATGATCAGGTATTGGAATATAATTTGGTAATCAAACATAACATTTTATTCATTATAAAAACCTTATTCATATTGAATAACAGCATCGTGTCACTCCTCCTTCTGCTCGAATAAATGATTCAATGCGTATTGATAATCTGTCGTTTGATGCTAAATGATGCAGTCAGTAGACCTCAGAATATATTGCTTTTTTAATAAATATAATTGTTTATAAATAAATGTGCTGTTTTGTCTCATAACATCCGTAAAGAATAAAGATGAAAACAGGGCTCGTAAATGCTGATAGAAAAAATTGAAAATCAAAGTACACACTCGTACACCCGCATGTGTTCTAGTAAAATAGTATGAATAAGTGCACCATAGCTATGGTAATAACCTAGTTTAATTTTTCATGATCTTCAAGAACAAATATATGCCACTATAAGCAAGCTTTATCGATTAATTCATTGAAAGTTCTTGCCAAAATTGGAAAAGTAGCAGAAGGTCTGTATTAATGCATTGGGATACGGATGTTTGATAGGACGGAGAAAGACGTATGCGGTGTAAAAATAGACGGAAAGGACGAAAATTTGCGAGCCCAGTGAATATTGCTACAAAGAAATTATGACAATATAACGGAATTGTTATCAAATCAGGTGAAAAAGCGATGCTCATGAAAGTAAAAGATAGTGTGTAAATGAGTGCAATCGACAACTATGCAATGACGGTTGTATTTTTGACGAACACATTTCAATTGAAAAATGTGTTTTGTCACAAATTGTCAAAAAACATAATTTACCATCCCGATTACTCTCTTCATCCCCAAAAGAATCGCTAAGAGTAGACCACAAGAACGGGGTAGCAGAAATGGTTCAGAGAACATTAAATCAGTTACTTGTAGCTCACGAGCAAAGTCAAACTGACAATTGTGAAGTGGGATACATCTTTACCACTGTGCTTGCATTCGTATCGTTCAAGTACTCATGAAACTGCGGGGCTTCTCCTGCAGCCATTAATTGCGGTAGAGAGATGAGATTACTTGCAAATTTAAAATTGGACTTGAAGCACGTGCAAGAGCAAGAAGCATCAGACTATGCTTGTGATGTACAAGAAGCCTAGAGGAAAGTAAGGGTGAAAGGCATAAAACCACAAAAGCATAGAGAAAGCTGGACGAAAAATGCTGCGATCGGAAAGCTGCATCAAACGTGATTTAAAAGATAGGTGATTTAGTGATGCTCCATCAGAAAGCAACGAACTCTGAAAAAAGCAAAAAATCAATGGGCCATGGGAAGGTCGATGAGAACTTAGAAGACGATATCCAGAAAAAATGCATTCAATTGTTCAGACGAGACACTTCGTTGAGGAAACAGTGTGGTGTTCCTAATTAAATGAAATAATTATCGGTAGTGATTGAATATTTCTTTTGCTGCCTATTATTATTATTATTATTATTATTCGACCCTGTCGACCCTCGTGTCAGTCGTATCACTGTCCTGTCATGACTGATGAGATCTTGTCAATCCATTTATCGGACACAGCGACAGCAACTGACAAGTTTAATACAGCGTGAAGAAAATGCCAACAGGTGCAGAAAAGTCCTTGTCTGCAAATCTCTGAGACTCGAAATCTTCTTACCTCAACCTAGGAAAATATTGACTCTGAGTATGGGAACATTACAAATTTGAAGTTTGCCAGTGAACGGATGCTGATTTTGATAAAACTATTAGCCAGTTTGAGCTGATAACACCAGCATTCGCTTAAACCCTGACTCTAAACTCCAGCGTCAATACAAAAAAATTATTAAGTTCAGTGCAGTTGACAACATTTTCCATATCACAAACAGTGCAAAATCAACTGAATTTATGTCTATGGATCAAGTTTGTTCCAAATGCTGTTCCAATTCGAAAGGAATAATATCATCTGAAAACTTATCAAACGACTGATTCGATGGTGATGATCTACATTTTGTGCAATGGGCAGTTTCTCCTGTAGGCAACGAATGAATTGACCGAAATTTTAGATTTCTTTGTCTACTGACCACAACTGACCAGACATAACATAACGATCGCCCACTTTGATGCACTAAATATAACCTTCAACATGTCACACAGTTTATTGGAATTGAACATGCTAATTAATGAACAAATATGAAAGATATTTCCGAGCAGTACCGACACTTTTTCGGTAAATCTCATTCGCACTGCTATTTTTAAACTTCATCTTTTTGAAAAATTCAAAACTTCATGAAGAGCTGATGGATAGATCAGACGATCAGTCAATTATCATTAAAAAAAATCAGTCGTATTCATGTTGAAATCACGTGTCAAAGAAAACCTTCGATATTCTTTTGTGAAGCCTACTGACCAAAACCGACTACTTACCAGTTTTGCCTAAAATCGATGAAGTACGTTCCACTCTCCTTCTGAAAAACATCGACATTTTTGCTTGTTGTGAATCCTGGTTACATAATGACATTGATAATAGTGCAATTAGTGTTCCTGGATTCACTTGCTTTCGTTTTGATAGACAGAATCGTATAGGTGTTGCTGTGTGGATCCGTGATAACATATCCTCACTCTCACAATGTTGTTACCTAACATAAAAATCGTGCTCCTCGTTCTCTATATTCCTCCGATATTGGCGACTCGTGAATTTGAAACTTTAAACTCCTTTATACTCGTAATTTGTGAAATTGATTCAGTACTAAGTTCTCACACTAATTATGAAGTAATTATATGCGGCGATCTTAACCGCTTCAATGTCAATCATGTTTGCCAGCAACTTGGTTTGGTTAATTGCAACAATCGTGCTATATACGGTAATGCTGAGCTTGACTACATTTTGTTCTCAAGGTTTTTGTCTGATCATTATAATGTGACTTTGTGTGCGCCTCTCGACATTTCTAAGACAGCTCATGTATCACTGCTAGCTAAGCCAAAACTTTCAAATGCAAAAGAAGGATGCTTTTTCAGTCGTAAAGTTTATGATTTACGAAGCTCCCATGTCAACGAATTTCTTTATTCCCTTAATAGAGTTGATTGGAACTTTATCTACGACGACTCAATTTCGCTTGATGTTAACTGCCAACGATTTCAAGACATTTTAAATGAGCTCTCTGCTGAATATATACCGGTCTCATATGTCAGACTATCACCCAGGGATGACGTCATTCCTGAAGTCGTTAATCAGCCGACGTTGGGATGCCTTCCGTTGTGGAAACTTCGCCATGTATACTCATCTTAAAGAACGAGTTCGATGCGAAATCCAAAAAGCGAAGTCTTCTTGTACCCAGCGTATGACGACTAAAAATTCATGGCAAGCGATCAATTCAAATGTTGGAACGCGCGATAAAAATCAACTGCAGCGTCTTCTGTGTCAGTATGAAACTCTCTCAGAGGCTGTTGATGACATCAATCATCATCTAGCTTCTCATTTCGAAATAAGCAAGTCTGTTTCAATCACACCCATATGTGATTCCTCATGGAACTGTGATATTGATGAATTAGATGTCTACATTCTTCTTTCAAAGTTGAAGCCCAATAAATCATCTTTCGACATCCCTAATGCTCTTTACAAGGAAGGTGCTTCGTTTATTGCTGACGTATTGGCTCATTTATTTAAGCTTTCCTTCAAATATCAATATGTTCCAAAGGTATGGAAGATTTCCGCTGTATCTCCGATTCCGAAGAACGCTACTGCAAATATTGACAATATCAGACCTATAAGCATTTTGCCTACCCCTGCAAAGCTTCTTGAGACCTTGGCTTTGAAGGCTGTGAAGCAAAAACATTGATAATTTTGGTCATCAGCAGTTCGGCTTCAGACCGGGTTCTTCCACGTTGTGTGCTTTTGTTGGGAATTCAAGACTGTGTCACAAAATTCCTTGACAGCGATTCGACCTCTGGTGTCCGTATGGTATCTTACGACTTTTCGAAAGCATTTGACAAACTTCCTCATGATGTCATACTGCAAAGACTGAGTGATTGCCTGTTGCCCCTAAATTTCATCAAATGGACTCAATCATACCTAACTGATCGACAACAATTTGTGCGTGTTGGAACCCAAGTGAGCTCTTACTCCTCGTTGTCCTCCGGTGTTCCGCAAGGGTCTGTTATTGGCCCCTATTTATTCGCCATAGCAATTGGCTCCTTTGTAAGTGACTCTTCTACTTTTTCGGTCTTAAAATATGCGGATGATGTTACACTGATTTTCCCGCTTCAGTATAGTCCCATACAAACTTTAGAAAACATTTCTTTTCATCACCATCGCATGATTGATTGGTCTACGTCTATTAGACTTCCACTGAATTCCAGTAAATGCAAGTCCATGACGATTAAAAAGAAAAACACTACTGTTATACCTGTACTTCCATCAGTGGTCAACGTTGATACGTTGAAGATACTTGGAGTAACGTTGAATTCAAATTGGACGTGGAGTGACCACTTTGATAACATATTATCCACAGCATCTCGGCGCCTTTACGTTTTGAGGGTTTTGAAGCAATCGGGTCTCTCAAAGCAGCAATTGGTTCTAACATATACTTCTCTCATACGATCGTGTATTGAGTGTTGTGCCCCTCTGTTTATGACCATGTCATCATACGATTCGACTCGACTTGATAGATTTCAGAAGCGTGCTCATCGTGTCTTATGCAGTGGAGAATGCCACGAGGACTGTTTGTGTTCCTTAACTCAAAGACGACGTATGTTATCTCTTAGGTTTCTGAAATTGGTAATGTCTGACAGCCATATTCTTCGTAATCTATTGCCTCCGATGTCAAAATCTGGTCGATTCATTATACCTCACCGTCGCACCAAACGACGCAGTGATTCCTTCTTCCTCAAAGTATGCGAGATTTACAACGGTGAATGTCTGAAACCGAAGATTTTACTTTCGACAACGTAGGGGGCTCTCTTAAAAAAGTATACTATATGCCTTACTTATTTGTTGAATTACCTTTGTTTGTACCTACTATTGACTTGATGTAATGTATCGATTGTCATTTGATCAAATATACATATATTATTGTTATTATTATTATTATTATTACGAAGAAACAATGTGTCAATATACAGTGAACACAAGGCATCTATATGACATATAGCTTATAAAAATTGAACCAGGACTTCAGCACGAAAATTACACATTAAAATGTACTAATTTTCTGTGAGATGGTCTGACTCTGTAGATCGTCTCAATTATATAGAGAAATCGGAAATGGGATAGGAATGCAAAAGATCCAAATGTAGAGAAACCATGTAGGCCATATACTGCCGGCGACAAATGAATGGCAATATATATTTCGACGTGATTGAAGGCATTTCGGACATACACGACCTGGTAGCAATCAATAAACTACTTCAGTTCTTGAGAGGATGTGATTGTAAACTGTGAACTGCGAGACAATCAAAGCTCTGGGAAGTGTTGTTTTGAAAAACGTGGTGGAAAAGACAGAATCATGTGTTGGTGCTGCAAAAGCGTTAGTTTTAATTAAAAAAATAATTTGGGAACAACAGCAATGGTGTGATTGCAAGATTCCCGGTGAATAACGCGATGCTTTTAATGAAGAAATTTTGCAGTGGGCAGAAAAATTCTTGAGTGGAATTTGCCACTCGCGTGGGTGACCGATCGATGAAGGAGGCGGCGCAGTGTGCTACACTATCTTAAATTTTGATCTATTTAAATTCGCGAGTTAGTTTGGAGCATTTAGAAGTTGAGGAAAGTAATTCGTAAATGACACAATCATAAAAGTTTGAATCCAACATGATTTGTCGAAAAATTGGCTCTATTTTCCCACAAACCTTGTGAAATTCGCAATATCTTGAGTTGCAGCCCTATAGCTAGCTTGTACTTCGTCAATCAGCAACTCAGTGGTCTTTTTTTGGACTATGATGCCTTCAATTAGTGACTTAAGGTTGATAATGAACAGTTGATAAGTGTGAAGAATATCGCAAATATTCCAATTTCTGTTTATTAACACTACACTGCAGATAAATTTGAAATAAAAAGATATGCACAAATTTCGGATCCAAAGTGACCACAGATCTTATCGGCGTTATGATTAAAAAAATAGAGAAAAATTCATTGTCAAAAAATACTAAATTATTTTAAAATGGCGCTATTATTTGAAACCTATGCAGCAAAAATTTAAACAGAATGTTCAATTCATAGGTTCAATCATAGAAATCAGATGCTATACTATATAAAGGCAGTAAAATACAGTAAAACAATCTGATTTCTATGGGTTCAATTATTGACCAGTATCGCCAGCACCAGCGATTGCAAGCATGGATGCGATTCATCATCACGGTTGGTTGTTCAGTCATTTCGGCTGGTAGGGCGACGATGACATTCCAGGAAAATCGCTTAAAAATCTTCACCGCGATTTTTTATATTATTGTATTGAATCATGATAAATTATTTATGGAATTTCCAGCAATCAGCGTAGCATGATATTGGATAAATGAAGATGGCATGTGTCACAGAGGGTATTTGCACGTTTTTTTACACGGTATAAAACTGGAGGCTCTTGGAGCGTAGAGATGCAACAAAAGAAGAAATTGCAATATCAGTAGTTGTCTCTGCAGTTGTCACGGAAATTCATGACAGAGTGCAACCATCCATGATTGATGGTGTTCAGTGCCACATCCGTTTCAGTCAGCTATGTCATACAGTGTTGCGATTCTCGTGTAGTTGTTTCAAAAATTCCCTAAAAATCATAACTCAACAATCTTTCCTCTTGCGAAAATTCAAAAAAAACAAAGTAATCGATTTATTTTTAAACAATCAAGCCGTGCATTTTGAAAAGTCGAAAAGCATGTTAGAACAGCTGGTTTTGAGATATTTTCTTTTTGTCTTACCTTCTATGTGGTCAGATTATTAGCTGTCTTCGCTTAGATAGGAGGGAACAGTCTATCTCCTATAAGTATCGGCAGCGGCTGCATGCTGAATTCAAATCATAGTTATCCTCATGAATGTGATAGTAATAGTGACAGTTTTAGATAATATGTCATTGCACTCGGTACAGATGGAAAAACTCGTGATATTTTGATAAGAGCTCTTATTGGAGGCGTGCACTAACTCTTTCATTTATTTCAATCTCCACATCTGTGAATTGTAGCTGGAATGATGTCTAGCTCCAGTTTTGTGGGCAATAAGTCCTTAAGAGCGGATGTATTCGACACGATTATTTATTGAACATAAACAGAATTCAAAAATGGAAACTCAATCTTGTAAACTCAGAAGTAATGAAAGTGACTGATTCATGGCATGTACACGGTATCTTGTTTGTCGTTCAAGAAAGTTCAATAGAATTATTGATTTCTAATAAGCAACGTGATTCGTTATTGAAGGTGAAATCAGAAAATCCTTGCTGAATCTTTTAGAGGCCTTATGGAAAATCATATTTTTCAGGATCGTTTGCAATGAATTCCGAAGATCAAACATGCAAGAAATGAGAACGTAAACTACAAAAAAATTCCACACGATCAACGGTTATAGTTTCTTTAACCGCTTAACTACTGCCGACGGGTATTACCCATCGGCACTTATGTCACTCTATGTGCTGCCAAAGGGTAATACCCGTCGGCGTTTCTCCTACTTTATATGCTGCCAACGGATAGTACGCTTCTGAATTTCATGAAACTGCATTGACCTTAGCAAGCTATCGCGCGTTGTTCATTGTTATAATAGCACACAGCGTCATCTCTCACGGCGCACGAGCGTGTGTTGATATTGAGTACGTGTCTCATACATACTGTTATTCATTCATCATCGATTGCGCTTCATTGGTTAAAAAGTAACAAAAATCCTCTGGTGACGACTCGATCAGTAGTTATTTCATTGTGTCAGCATGTCAAAGCGTCGGGCTTTTAGTGTACCCACAGCTGCGATATTCAATCGTTCTTATTTGTCTGATGATGATTCGGATGAGTCTGTAACTTCCTGTTCATCATCTGAAGAAGAATCATACGTAGATGATGCAGTTGAATTGAATGAACAGCGAACGACAGCTGAATTCGTGCTGTCAAAGGATACTCCTGCTTGGAAAACTGCTGATGGAACTTCTCCTCGTATGCTGAATTTTGTTGCCGAGCCTGGAATACAAGTTGACACTACAGGTTTCACAAACATTGACTACCGTATTTGAACTTGCTTATCACCGACGAGCTCATCGAGATCTTAGTTGAGCAGACCAATCTATATGCACGGCAATACATTGAAGCACACGAGCTAAAACGGAATTCGAGAGTCCGAGCATGGCGTGAAACCACACAAAATGAAATGCGAAAATTTTTGGCAATGATGTGGCTCATGGGAATAGTCCAGAAACCAACCTTCGCAAGCTATTGGACACGAAATAGACTTCTTTCAACTCCTATGTTCCCGAAGTTGATGAGTCGTGACAGATTTGAGCTCCTTCTGAAGTTTCTGCATTTCAATGACAACAGTACTCTGCCAGATGATAGCATTGATAAAAAGAAACATATGATTGCTCCAGTTATGAACACCTTGCAGCGACAATTTGAAGAAATGTTCGTCCCTACGCAACACATGCCTAGACGAGTCCTTGTTGAAATGGCTCGGCAATCTGGGGTTCAAGGTCATCATCCCAGCTGAACGTTCTCGATACGGAATTAAAGTATACAAATTATGCTGCGATCAGTATACGTTGAATTTCAAAATATATTTTGGTAGAGAAGAAATCCAAACAAATTCAGATTATCCTGAACTTGGAAAACTCGAAAAGCTTGTCATACTTCTTGTTCAGCGGTACACGGAGAAAGGTCATATTCTTTATACAGATCGTCTGTATAGCAGTCCTCTTTTGTATAATGAGCTATATAAGCTTCAAATATGAGCATGTGGTGCTGCGATGAAGAACAAGAAATATTTTCCTAAACACTTGGTGAATACGGATTTGGAAAAAAGTTCTCGTGAAGTGGCAGCGTATCGCAACGGCCCCGTTTTGGCGATAAAATACTCAGACAAGAAAAATGTTTGCATGATCACAACGGTGCATGATCATAGTGTTCGAAATGTGAGAGCTAGAGTGAGAGGGGAAGGTTTGGTTGATGTCAGTAAGCCTTTTGCGATAGCTGAGTATAATTCGCAAATGGGCGGTGTCGACAAGACTGATCAATTGATCAATGCATATAAATCCGCACGTAAAACTATGAAATGGACAAAGAAAGTTGTGCTGTATATGCTTCAGCATGTAACATTGAATGTTCATTATCTATTTACGTATGATGGCGGTGACCAAACGTATGTGGACTTCCTCCTTGAAGTGATAAATGAAATTCTTCAACCAGTTAATCATGATAATCTCCAATTGTCTACATCAATCAACGACAACACCGTCCGATTGATTGAGAGACATTTTATTTACCGGATACCATCTACAAAGAATAAATCTTGTCCAAGCAAAAAGTGTCGTGTATGCACTTCGCATACGCATTCCTCCACAATGAGAAGAAAGGAAACTACATTTTACTGTCCTAAATGTCCGTCGCAGCCTGCACTCTGTCCTGGCCAGTGCTTCGAACACTGCCATACCTTGCAGGACTTCAAGAAAGAATAACATGTTTGTGCATACTGAAAATACATATTGTGGATTCAGATAAGTATTTTAAATCTCTCATATATCTAATTGGTAGGCTACATTAGATGTATATACTGCATCTGCACTAGTAGAACAATGGTAGTATTTATAAATTTTGAACTCAAGTTCATGTTTGATAGACAAAATTTCTCCCGCACATAGAGTGATATTAACTTAATTAATCTAGCAGCGAAGCGGTTAATGCAGTCTACTAACTTTGCTAACTGTACTTTTCCATAAATACTCAGGCAAGTCACTATTCTATAGTGAATCTAATTGTACGAGAAAATGTTGGACTATGCGGCATTAACTTAAGAAGTTATCATATGATAAAGACAGAGAGGTCCTAAACAATACCTGCTTTCGGTAGTCCAGACTGGAGCCATCAGTTCTCTTATGTCCCCTATAGGCTTACGGTAGACAACGTTGATATCCGACCTCAATGACTCTAATCTTGAGGACGTTCAGCAAATTTGATCCCTGTCTCAACTGCCGACGACGAGCACTGCTCGCCCTATTTTTAAGTAGCACAACTACCAAACCGGTGCAAATTCAATGTAGGCTAATCAATACGGCGCAGCTTGTCCTCGGCACCTGAGGGAATTGAATGAAAACAACAGGTCCTCAACAGGTTCCGATGTAGGAATAAATTGTTTGAAGAATACTTCACTGTCTACAGTTCAAATGTCTTCGATGACTGGCATTTCATGATGCAGCGCACACTCCTAATTTTGTTGTACCAACGGTTCTGAGTATTCCTAAATGCTTTAAGACAATGTATTTTTAGACACGATGAAACTCGACATATTCATTTCCTCCTCTTGTGATTGACTAGACAGCAAAATGATCAGAACGGATCTGAGTTCTAGTAGTTTCACTCACATTTCGATGTTGATAAGCAAAGTGAGAGACGCTTGGGTTTTAAGGAGGTAGACAGAATATTGGTCGGTTGAAAACAGATGGTGTCATTTGAAAAAAACTTGCATAATTCAAGCGTTTATGCTGACGAGTTGTGGTGACTATCATGAACTGCAGCTATGTCTACGACACTGCTGTAGCTCCATAGCTATGTCTATTAATCCTGGATCTATGATGGCTATGATATCTTGTGAGATCATTCAAGTTTGTATGGCAGCCATGATGTTTTCGAGCGGGATCTTCTGTAATTGCTATCTTATGTAAGGTCAAATAGAAATTGTCATCAACATTAATTGTTTTATAATACATGAATTATGGATAACTATTCATGTTACGAGGAAGCCGAGAGCCAGTGATTCACATTCTGTCTTTGTGCATGGTTGTGCGATTTTGCAGTGCAAACATAGTTTTAATGAGACAATTGGGATCTGCAACACTTCACACTTCTTACAATTAGGCAAATGCTTGTAGTAATCTTAAGATCATTCGACCCGCATATGAGAATTTGAGAAATCTGCAGTATACGGTTTGACTTGAGCTAAATTGAGGCAACCGATTCTTCTGTCGACGTAGTTCACCTAGCGGTGAGGGAGGTTAGCCATGCTTTCTAAGTTTCAAGACAGAACAAAGTATCCAGACTCACTCGATATACGTTTATTGGTCGACCACAGATTAAGTTATCAGTAAAAAAGACAGGTTCTAATGTATCGCACTTTACATCGACCGATAGAAGGCGCTGGACGCCGAATGCCCTGTCTTCTTTTACATAACTTAATTTGTTATCGACCGATACACGTTTATCGAGAGAGTCTGGATACTCTGTTCTATACTGAAAAATTAGAAAGCAATTCTTCTGTCTCCCACTCACAGACAAGGACTGCTAGCTAATAAGGACTGCTCAATAAGGTACTTCCGTCACCCATAAACTATCCCAGACAATGGCTGTTGGCTGTGCGGAGACAGCCAACAATGTTTTTCGGTCTCCCACATTCAGTCCCAGACAATGTCTGTCAAATAGCTGCTGACTGTTCAACATCAAAACAACTAATGAAATCCTTCGGTCTCCTACATTCATTTTCAGACAATGGCAGTTGGCTATAGCCTGAACAGCGATAACTGCTATTAAGATTTACCCAAAGACAGATTGTTCACCTGCATACTATTTACGCCATCTCTCAATTGTCTGAGATCACCTCTCAATGATCTTTCTCCATTTTAAGTATTTGTATTATTTTAGTCGATAGTTTTATGCATGTGCCATAACAGATTTTCAAAATTGATGTATTTTTGATGTTTGCGAAACTCCCATTGATAAAGCAATACAGGAAACATTATGTCGTTTTGATGTTTGCGAAACTCCCATTGATAAAGCAATACAGGAAACATTATGTCGCCGAAGCCGCTTAACTGGGACCGGGACAAACGCCAATTCACTGAGGTGTGCCGATTTAGCAAAGTGCAGTGTGCGTGCCTTTGTAAGATTCCATGGTTTTGTCCATGAAGACTTGGGTTAGAAGCACGAAATATCGAATTACAGTGCATTGATATGTTTATGGGCAGCAAGTCATAACTTCAATCATCAAGTTGGCTGGGTCAGTGTGCTGCTTGGAAAGTTTGTAATGTTAAAAGATGGCAGTGCTCGAGTTCGTTGAAATCACTTTGATCATTGGAGAATTATAATCATTTATCTAACCGCAATAATTTACTGTTAATAAAGAGAAGAACTGATGTAGGTCTGCATATACGATGATCAAGATGATATACATGGGGCTTATAAGTTGAGATAGATGAGAAGTTTAGAAATTTATTGAGCAATACCGAATATATTAATCGACACATCAAATAGGCTAGATGATTAATTTTTTTATCAAACTCATTTGCAATTTTCCCTTTCTCACTCAACCTGTGGCCTCAAAGCGGTGAAAGGGTGAAAACGGAGTCGCAATAAGGCTGTGTCGTCTGAAGCTCATGCTTCTTTGGGTTCTACCTTGTCGGAAAGGTTTATTGTCGGCGGTTTGTGACCGTGCTCCGGCTAACTAGCAGGCTCTGGAATATTATTTTTATTTTACTGGTCATTGAATTTATTTATGTTTGATTAATTTTTCATTCTTTTTCTCCACTTTTGTTTATTTTAAATGTGTGGTAGGCTTCGGCCGTCCCAATTAACACCACCCCCTGATTTGCGAAATATGAACAGTCATCAGATGTTTCATGTTGTTGAATCAGGTTTTTGGGCATGGCACTTATTTGGCTCATTTGTGATCGAACTTCCTTCCACTGCTCTCTTTTGCACTTCCCCATTTGTTGCAGGTTAAGGTGTGACAGATCCAACGTATTCACGGCATACGGGCGTCAGGTAGTTCGAGGGTCCCGAACCCACTGGTAATGCTTTGGGAGGCAGGCCCGGTCAACTGCTCGAAAAAAGGCGGTACAGTTCCACTGCCACGGACATGCGTGGGTAGCTTTACTGAGGGGTTTAGCCCGTGTAGCTGTATCTGGTTCCTCTGTGGCGTACCTGACTTGTACCCATTGTTACGGCAAAGGGGTTCTCATTTGGGTTTCTTCGAGCTTTTGCGACATGAACTGTGCCTATAAGTGTCTTTTTTGCGTATTATTTATTGCAGCTTTGTTGCTATTATTTACGTTTTTCTGATGCCTTCCAATGTTTCTTGTATCACTTTGTTGTACAGTGTAATTTTCGTTTATTTGATTGATATTCTATGAGAAATTATGAAAATGAGAAAGACACACAAGAAACGTAGTCAAGCCGTCAAGCTCAAAACCCCTCTCAGGATCAGCTTCAGCAACGTAAGAGGACTGAGGTCCAATTACGACGACATCAACATCTTCCTGCAAGGTAAGTCACCAGATCTTCTAGCCCTGTCGGAAACCAGGTTAGATCCCAGTGTGTCATCAAGCGACGTTACTCCTGATGGATACATATTTCACCGGATGGATAAAGCACCTTGTCATGGTCTTGGAGTCTATGCCAAGACAAGCCTTCCCTTGAGAAGGCTTCGTAGCTCAGAGGATCCAAGGCATGAGTATCTTGCCTTCATTGCGCCGCTGCAGAAGACCACTCTTCTTCTATTTTTCCTATACCGCTCTCCATCAACTAATGCTGATATTTTCAATGTTCTTTCTGACAAGATTGATTATCTTCTACAAGAGTATCCCAGCGCTGAAGTTGCCGTTTTTGGTGACTTCAACGTGCACAATGTTGACTGGCTTGTGCACTCACGCACCACCGATCTCTCCGGTCAGGCAGCCCAGGATTTCGCTATCTCTCACAACCTTAGTCAAATTGTCACTTGTCCTACCAGAGTGCCTGACCGAGCTGGGGATACTGGATATCTCCTTGACCTGTTTCTCACCTCAAATCCAACTTGTTTTTCACACAAGGTTACTTCTCCCCTCGGCACGTCTGATCACTGTGTTATCACAGTTTCTGGCAAACAAATTTGCTCCACACCGTCTGCACCCTTCCATAGAACAGTTTATCAATTCTCCAAAGCAGACTGGTGTGGCTTCCGCACTTTTCTTAGTCAAGTTCAAGCTGAGAATTTGATTCTGAGCGAGAACGTTCACCAGTCGGCGCAAGAACTGACAGAGTGGCTTCAGATAGGGATGTTGGCCTACATTCCTCACCGTACTTTCCAAATGAAGCCCCATTCACAACCTTGGTTTGCACCAGAATGTGCAGCTGCAAGTTGCCAGCGTGACCACTTTTTCCATAAATATAAGCGTGGAAGTAGCGCTGGCAATCTTGAATTGTACAAAACCGCACGTAGACATTGCAAGGAAACCATACATCAGGCCAAAAGCCGTTACGCTTTGTATGTACGGAAATCCATTGCTACCCAAAAGCTTGGCTCTAAGGACTTCTGGAGGATTTATAACAGTGTCACCAATAGGAACAAATCCTCCATCCCAGCACTCCGTCATGCCGAAGTCAGTACTTCTATGGCGACAACCTCAGCAGACAAAGCCGAGCTTCTTTGCAAGGAGTTTGCAAAGAATTCGTCATTAGACGATGGAGGTAGAATTCCACCTCCAATTCCCACGCGCACTGATGAGACAATTAGTCCTCCTTCAGTCACAGTCCGAAACGTCAAAAAGATCATCGCCGGTCTCGATAGCTCTAAGTCTAGTGGACCAGATGGCATCCCGGTTTCGGTCTTCAAGCATCTCTCACCTGAGCTTTCTCCACTTTTATCTCAACTGTTTAGTAGATTTGTATCCACCGGTGAGTTCCCCTCTTGTTGGAAAGTAGCTTCCGTGGTTCCAGTTCCAAAGAAAGGTTCTGACTCAGCTCTTCCATCTAGTTACCGTCCTATCAGCCTGCTTCCAATTGCTGGCAAGATTTTTGAAGCAGTGATTAACCAACACTGTTAACTTCCTTGAAACTCAGAACCTTCTATCTGAAGAACAGTATGGCTTCAGGCACTCTCGATCAACTGCAGATCTTCTTTCATATGTCACTGAACATGTGAGTCGTGTCCTTGACAGACAAGGTGAGACGAGATCAGTTGCCTTGGATATTTCCAAGGCATTCGATAAAGTCTGGCATCAGGGACTCCTTATGAAGCTAAAGTCCTATGGAGTTGCTGATCAACTCCACAAACTTCTTGCTTCTTTCCTTAGTGACCGGCAGATATCTGTCGTCTTAGATGGACAAAAGTCTTCCACCAAGTCTGTCAATGCAGGAGTTGCTCAAGGGTCAATTTTGGGACCCACTCTTTTTCTGCTGTACATCAACGACCTCCCAGACTGCCTAGTGAGTAAATTGGTGATGTATGCAGATGACACAACACTCTTCAATTCCAATGAGCGACTCGCTATAAACACTCAGCAACGTCAGCAGTTATGCGACGTTCTTAATGAAGACTTACGCAGGGTCTCAGAATGGGGCGCCAATTGGCTTGTTTCCTTCAATCCTTCAAAAACTCAGAGTATTCTGCACTCACGACTTAAAGGAGATGATGATGATCATAGCATTAAGATGTCGGATAATAGGATCAGAGAACAAGATTCCATCTCCTTCCTTGGATTGTCGGTTACGAAAGACTTGTCATGGAAACCGTACATCCAGTCCATTAGCAAGCAGGCAGCTCAACGCATTGGTAGTCTCTATCGTGCCAGCAGCTATCTTTCACCACAGACTGTCTGCTATCTTTACAGGTCCACTATTCGTCCTCTGATGGAGTATTGTTGTCATCTGTGGGCAGGTGCCCCAAACGCATCTTAACCTCCTTGAACGGGTTGAGAAACGTGTCAAGAATCTCATGGGTGAAAAACTTGCTAGCAAGTTGCAGCCGCTCTCCGTCAGACGGGATGTTGCTTCACTCAGTCTCTTCTACAGGTACTATTTCGGTAGAAGCAGCTCTGCAGTAAATGAGTGCGTACCCAAACCTAAGATCTTCTCCAGAAGCATACGCAGAGCTAATGCACTCACATGCTATAATGTGAGCTTAGAACGCGCACGTACTGTGAGTCGCTCGAAAAGCTTTTTTGTTCGCACGGCACAGCTTTGGAATCAGCTTCCCCAGACCACTTTCCCTGACCAATACAATCGTGATACTTTCAAGAGGCGTGCGAATAGGTTTCTGATGGGGACAGCTTAATCAGATTGGAAGATCTGTTTTTTTTTTTTTTTTAATTTTATTTATTCAAAATAATACAATTTGTTACTTTTCATTGAGTAACCCCTAGCTTCGTTCATGGCTAATAGCTGTGCTAGGGGTGAAAATTCAGTAAAAAAAATGTAATTAATGCGAAGATGCTCTTGTAGCGCATAAGCGAGATGACATCCTATCCCACAAGTAAGAACCTGCAGTTTGTCATGAAGCAAAAAAAGTCAGAAATGCAAAATATAGGCTACTCGTGATCAACTGGTGGAACTTGCTTGTTGAATATTGGAGACGAAAGAAAGAGACTTTTAGAGTGTAATTATTTAAAAATGTGACGACGAAATTTCTGTTGCGCTAAACTAGATTTCCAGGTGGCATTTAATTGATTTTGCTTCCATTATCTCACATTATCTGATTTATCGAATGATTGTATATACTCGCACCAGTTCTTACCGTATATTGTAACGTAGATTGTAAGGTAGACGAAGTAAGATCGCAGCTCTAATTTCATCAACATTATTACTTATACTTTCTCCTCCGCATTGATAAAAGCATGTACTTGCACGTATCTAGTCTTTGTTATTGGACTTTCCTGACTCTTCTTTGTTTCTTCTGACGAAATGTACAGGAACTCTCCTCATAATCATGCATTCATGCGAATGCATTTTTTCAAGAATGGACTCCTCACCTAAGAAATATCTTTCGTAGAGGCATCACATCGTCGGCCTACCTTGAAAATTATATAATGTGAATGTAGTAGGCCTAAATGGGCTTTTAAATCACAAAAGGAAAATGAATGAATTTCTGAAAGTTAGTCAAAAGACTGAAACTAGATATAGAAGTATATTAGGCCTACTTTTGTTATTGATGTAGTAATATTAAGTAACTAATAAAAAAGTTCATTGTGGAACCCATTTGCTCGTGTGTTGTTTCAGGATCATCAGATGGCAGTTATTGAAGAAGTTGAAGCCACAGTATCAATGTTCGAAGACCTCATAAAAGGTGAGTCATGTGGATTGATCATGTGTACAGAATTCCTCTATGAAGTATTAGATAACTATTATGAGCGTGTGATCTTTTACGTTGTTTTTGCATCATTCATGTAAGCTAGTATTATTTCGGTAATCTTACTAAAGCAAGTGCACGAATATTTTTAATCTGAAAAATTGAACTGAAAAGCATACATTACCGAAAAAAGTAAATCGTGAATAGAATTTCAACTAAAATCGTCAGCATTATGGTACTGCGTTGCATAGCAATAAATATGGAGCCAAAGTAGTCGAAATTAGCAGCGTTTCATGATACCAAAGATTAAACAGAGAAAATCATGAACAGTTTGGAGAGGAACTTCGTTTCACAAAGAAGCATCAATTTTGTGCGAAATTTTCCAGTGTGGAAATTCACTGATAGAAATATGAGCATTTCTATCCACCTCTTTCTGTTGATAAACGTGTGAATGATCAACGAGGAAGTTATAGAAATTCAAAGTATCGTAAATGGTTGAAATTAGAAAATGAAGACAGTAAAACAACTTTTGATTTTCAACACTTCTATGTCAGTAGCCAGCTATTTGTCCGAATCATTGAGTAGGAATATGATTCCGGCAAGTAGCGCTGCGATTGAAAAAATTCTAGCATAAAGTAAAAATTTCATGTCAGAATATTCAATTTTTTGCTGTTCATGAAGTTAAAAAATATTTGATCATTTTTTAAAAAGATTAATTTTTGCAAAGGATCCCTTCCTGTGACTTTATATGTCTGTTCGATGCTTGAGATTTTAATGTTGAAGTAGTATGAAATTTACTAGATATTACATAGAATGAAACTTTTTTATAAGAATCTTAAAACATTTGATTGAAAAAAGAAATGAAGTTGATTAGCATGGCAATTTCATGACTGCTTTATGACTTGAGTCCAGGCAAATAATTCAGAATTTTATTCTGCTGCTTTGCTCAAATTTCTTGTATTGTTAGCATTGAATTAAGTTATATACAAATTAGCATACTGAAGGATAGAAATGTGTACAGTGTAAACATGTGTAATGCATTGTAGGGTAACTAAACGTCATTGTGTATAAATCAGTTATAAGTGGTTAGCATCATAAAACCTGACTTTTCGCTTTAGACTAGAATGGGCAACAGCTGTTTGTTGATGGCAGTTGTTTCAGCTGCCATAACTACGAATGTTGTGCATGACCGTTCCACGGAATTCTAGAGGAACGGAAGCGAAAGCTGCTGAAGGAATGAAGTGGTCGCTCATGAACGCAGGCCGACGCTTTGTCAGTAGCATATCGAGTTGCTTCTTTCATGAGAGATTGTGAAGTCAGCTTGCATGTGTGCATGTTTGCGTTGTGTGAGAAATACATTGATAATGTTGCCATTTCTGTCAGTTTTGATGGCAGTCGCAAGTCTTGACATGGTAAAAATAACAATAAATTGACTGATGCAATATATTCCTGGCATCGAATGGGAATATTCAATGAATGAGTCACAAGTCCACTGTCTTAATAAACTCTCACTTTGATCGGTACTGTTTTTCATCTAGATAGAAATTTTCATCTATTGTCGTCGAATGGTCAAGTTCTTTAATGGATATAAATGAGTCTGATGAAGCAGAAAATGTGTCTTTATCCAGTTTTCCATGTGACAAAAGTCTACGGAAGAAATGGGTTGCGAATTTACGCCGTGTTGGTCTCAAAAGTGTTGATCAAATGCCAGACATGATATAAGCACTTTTTACCTGGTGACTTTGAAAGCAAGAATTGGAAGAAATTGAAACCTGGTGCATATCCTCGAGTTCATCCAAACGTCCCGTACTTGAGCAAGACTGTGATCACCTCACGACTACCTACAACATCTTAAGACGATAGACTGGATTAAGAAAATGAGATAAGGTAATGTCTAAATCAAACGAGGAGACATGGTTAAGTGGTGCTTTTAAAACATTTGATGAAATGCTACGAGAAATTTCAGATGACAATTTTGCTATACTAAGTGGTTGTCAAATGGTCGAAGATGAGAACAAAGTGATTTTCCTATTCATCAGGGAAATGGAGTAAAATCCATCCCTGAAAGTGTCAGTAGCTATTTCAAACGACTTTAAATTAGCTGTCTTTCATCGACAGGAATCCATTACCGAAAAGACAATTCAATCATTTATAACAGGTATCAATGCCAAGTTAGCAATTCAATAGAAAAAATATTAAACATTTTAGCGTTCATCAAATCAGTATGTGAATCGCTTAAGGAAACGCGTGTTAACAGGCATAACATGATCGAATTATCGACTAACATACTTGAATCGTGCTGCTCTGCACCGATTTTTTCGGTCATGAGAGTTTTCTGTTTCCTTTTTTGTCAGCTACGTCTCATGCTTCTTAGTTCTCATCAGTTGAGGTACATGTCTGATACAATCGTAATATTTTACAGTTCATTGTAAAATCTTTAAGTTTTGATTAGATGATGATTATGCTGGGGTCGCTTCTTTATGCTGCCATCAATAAGGAGACTGCATCAGCTTTCTTCTAGATTGAATGTGCAGCCATCAAAGGTTGTTTTCCAAGCATCTTAGCTTCAATCACGCTTATCAAGCTTAGATGATAAACAAAATTTGCCTCATGATTTTTGACGAGATATGGACAGCACTTCAGAAGAAAATCAGAGTGGTGAATTTATCGGCCTTTCCAACGAGGTGATGCTGCGAAAATTTTGCTGCTAGAAAATGTTATGACTAAAGGTTTTCTGATTGACGATGCAATTGTTGACCTTGATTCATCTGATTCTGACAATGGAAAAATTAAAATTGCCCTACTTGAGCTTGCTTCCAGAGGTGACCTTGCGTACTCTTCCTTCTGCTATAAATTTTAGCATTTGTGTAATAGTGTGTAATTTCTTATATCAAATTTGGTCGGATCAACAGCTGATGTCCAAATTTATGCAAAAGGATAAGCATCAATTGTTCATCAAATCCAATATGTCCTATCCGATTCTTGTCCATTATTTGCTAATTCATGATGAGTTAGAGAATATCATTGTTTCCAGATTTTGGCAAGAAAAATGTTTAATTTGTTTTCACGTAACAAATTAAAGCGGCTGAATGTCAACCCTTCTGTAAATAAGGATAGTCTACCAACTGAAGTAAAACATTGAAGTAATAAAATGATGAACAAATTGTGTGTTAATGATGTGATTGCGCTATATTGGAAACGATTTGATTTTATGGTTCCTTGCAAATCCAATATGAAAAATATGTACTACTCATATTCACAGGCCTGCGAGGAGAAGTAGTACTGGCATCTTTCGCTTCCGCTCCTCTAGAATTCCGTGGACCGTTCTAGTCCTTCGTTATTATTGAGCGTCGGACCTCTATGGTTAGAATCTACGGCAAGAATTCAACTATATTTTTGAATGTCTAAATGTGAAACAAAATGTGGATTAGCTCAGTTTTTTGGGTATGATTTGCTAAATTGAAATGTATTTTTTGTGTGAATATCGTGAGCCCATTTGCGTGTAGGTCTTAATTATGCATGTGTAATTACGGTTATTGTCTCTATGATTTTATTTACTGAGAAAGTTTCAGAATCGCTTTAATGGATCAACCACACTGATATGCGTCACAACTTTTATCAGTCCGAAATATTTATGAAACGCAATTTACATTGGCTGCCTTACTTACAGTCAACAAATTAATTTTCAATTAAAGCAACGTGAGGCCGATGTAACATTGCAAATAAATTAGAGACAAAACAACTGTTTAATCATTAAATTCTAATCCGCGAGGCCTTTCGACGACTCTCGTCAAGCGGTGCGTCCAGCTATTGAGCTGACGGTCATTTTCATCACCAGAGGAGTTCCGGAACGATCCTTGAAAGACATGCTGCCACTCAATTGTTCGTATGACGTCATCTACCAATTCAATTGTAACTCCGGAGACAGTTATGTTGGACGGACTGAACGTTGGCTGGCAAAGCGAGTGGATGAGCATCTTCCGGCATGGCTGATGAACAAAAGACCGCTACCACGATCATCAGAGCCTCCCAGCAGTACTGAGGCAAGACACGCTCTCAATTGTCCGCAGTTTGACACACCCACAAAGATATCGTACTTCAAGAAGGTCGCCAAAGCTCGTCATACAGCGTTACTACCATTCCTAGAGGCGACAATCATCAACATCACAAGACCCAAATTGTGTGTACAAAAGCAAACACTGATGACGCTCGCGCTACGGTGGATCTGACTTCTAACTTCTGACCTTTGACTTTAACTCACTTTCTTTTATTTCATTTTGTATATAAACGTTTTTCATGATTTACCTGTAAATACGACGCACCGCTTGACGAGAGTCGTCGAAAGGCCTCGCGGATTAGAATTTAATGATGAAACAGTTGTTTTGGCTCCCATTTATTTGCAAAATAATTTTCATGAAGCGCAATTTAGGCCTGGTCTTTATTTTTCACTATTGGAAATGTTGCTGATGCCTATCAAACCCCAGATGCAGCATAACTGATTTTCCTCGTGAAAAAGTATCACGTTTCAGCAAAGTCTGACTATGTCAACATTTTATAAAATCCCGCAGCGAAGTGACGTTGTCCTATTTCACTTATTTTATTTCATATTATTCTCTCGGATCTGGTAACAAACACCGAATTTTGTGCAAGTTAGTCTAGGATCGCTAATATGAACCGCCAAAAGTACTGCTTTGTGTTCTTTTTTTGTAATTTCTTCTCTGATTGTCATCATTAACTTTCATATTTAGATCATTCCGTGGATATTCATCAGCTTTTCCTCGATTTGAAAATTGGATTTTTGAATATCAGAATTGATATCGATGCTTCAACCTATCCAGATGAAATTTGCTCGTTCTCAATTTCTTCTTCGTCGCTGAACCGTAAATGTAGGGAAAAAATAATTAGTGAAATCAATGAAGAAGCTCAATCAAGACGTGGTTCTCCGATATTGATGGATGTGATACAATGGTTAGTGGATAAATACAATCATACATGTTATGACTCTAAAGCCGAGGACCTGGAAGCCATTGAGGAGAGGAATAATCATCCTTATGTAATAATGCTGAGGTACGATCACATGCGGGATCGGAGACGGTATATAAAGACAATATCCAAATGGACAAATGAATTGAACTTAGGAGGATGCCTGTTCTTTGCCAATGACAAGCCATTGATTCTGAATTTTCTTTATGGAAATGAGGAAGATTGTAAGGTAAGACGAAAGTCTCACTGATAGGAAAGATTCTCATTAAGGGACCATTCCGCAAATACGAAATTGATCTAGGTTTATCGATGCGATAGAGGGCGATCACAGAATGGGAGAGCATATCTAATTGATAAAGGGCGATTGCAGAAGGGGAGAATTAGTAACGCAATCAGTGTCATTTCGCACAACAAAGTTAGATCAAAAGTTGCATATTCTGCATAATTTCTCTCTTTGACTTTTGAACCAATTCTTTGCAGTGCAGTCAACAAGCACAAGTAGTGAAGGAGCAAATTCAATAGGAACTTTAAGCCTAAGTTGCTTATGCTGCTCGATCTCTGGCAGCAGCTCAGAAAAAATAGTTTTTACCCAAAGTTATTCGCACCTGATATTTTAGTTTATGAAAAGCATGCTTTTCATCATCAGTAGGGCTCGGATTATATGCTTTTCAATTTCAGAGAAATATGCTTTATACTTTTACAAAATATGATGAAAATGTGCTTTGTGCCTTGATGTACTTGTGCAAATGAAAAACTGCAACAAATAGTACAATAATTAATTATGTATTCAAATCTAGTACATATCATATCGATATAATCAAGCTACAGCATTTTGTAACTCGAAAGATGGGAAATTAAAAAACGATGAAAATGTAATAGAAAATCAATCAGACACAATTACAATACACAGTTAATTTTGACGAATGGCTGTTCGATTAAAGATTCTTCTGTGAAAGATTCTTGTCGAATGGTAGGTAGATCACGATGCATAGTATTTTAGTCTTAATTCTGAGAACGTCTGCTAAGATAGTGAGGTTAGCATTGATGCTCAATATGCTTTTTGATAGGAAATATGCCAAAATATGCATTCTGCATTGAAAATATGCAAAAGAACAAAAATGTATGCTAAAAGCATAAAATCATAGCTCTAATCATCAGTTACTCAAATGACTGAAATTGTTGATAGTAAAAATTTTTGTTTCGTGCGTCATTTTCATTTTTTAATCCAATGCCATATTCACTAAAATTAGCAAACACTTTAACTCGTAGTTAAACAGAGATTTTTGTAAAGACAAGAAATCCAAGTATGTTATCAACAAACTACAAGTTACCATAGCAGTCGGTGATGTACAAGTATAACTCTCACATTGGTGCTGCAACTAGTATGTTGTATCATGTTGGTGGTATTCCGAAAAGTGATAGAAAATGCACATGCTTGTCGTAATAGTGGCATGTTGAAAGTATCCGAACTCCACTAACCTCTATAATTATTGACACAATAAAAGCCCTCTCTGACTTCTGAGAGTCCAGCAGTAATATAGCGGCTACTACCTTCTGCTTGTTGCACTAGTAGCCACTACAAAATTGTAACAAAAACAGTAAGCAGATAGCGCATCAATGATGAAATTGTGGTTGTGTCAATTTCTAATGCTGACTGAGTGCTGCTCTTGCTTTTACTTGAAGAGCATTGATAGGCATAATTATTACTGAATTGCATACTCATTTTCATTTCTTATTGTCTTGATATGGGAACTCTGCCAGACTCGCCTCGAGTTCCGGCCGACACAACTTGACTCAAGGTTGGCAAAAGCACGACTCACAGAGGACCCTGAGGTATCCGGTATCCACTGAGATTTGTTTAATGCATTTGGATAGGAGGCTATCCAACCGGAAAACTGTGCAACACCGCTAGTCTTTCTTTCATAAAATAGCAAGGGTGTGGAAGAAGTTTCATTCGGAGCCACTATATTTCCAACATTTGTCAGTGCTGGAACATTCAAGAGGACTGTCCGTAAGCCTCCACTTAACTTCATAGAGAGTTGCCAATTGCAATACCTTTTTCTGTAGTGAACTTTTGCTATGAGAATTCGAAGGAAGCTACTTTAATGATAATAATAATAAACGCTTATTGAGCAAAAAGCCTCAATAATGAGAATCGTGAGGCTTACTACCAAGTTTGACACAAAAAATACATTACGCAATTGAACATTAGCATTTTGGGCAGACTGCTAAATAGAATCTTTTCAATATATAAGTGATAAACATAATTTTGAACAGAACGATTTACTCGCCAATTCATTACACATGAGGAGAGGAGAACCGTTGTTTGTCCTTCTAGTAAGTATATTTAAATTTTTAGACATTTAATGATACAAAAATTTTCTTTTAAATCATATTTTGCACCTTTTAGAAATAAACTAGTTGTTAGCTTGTTTTTTTTAAAAATTTTGTTACCTTGACGCACTTTACTACGTTGACTTGTTTTTGCAGCACGTCTTGAGTTGAAGGTGGATTATGTCCCCGCCTCTTGACCTCTACTGGCTAGACTCTGTCCTTCTATCAAATGCCTGAGGTACAATTCAGTGAATAGTGACTCTATCTTTTTTTGATAGATGCTAATTGTTCTCTACTATAAATGTAATTTTTGAGGCTGTGCATCTTAAATGTACAGGACAGCGCTTGGTCGGGTTTGAGCGTCCAGGATTTAGCGGTCGAAACGCGATCGTCCTGACCAAGGACCTGTTGATGACCTCATTAAAAATAGTCAAATAATTTGTTTGCACATTATCTAGAATTTTATTTCACGCTTTAGCTTAAGGAACTAATATTAATTCTCTTACACACTTGGTAGATTTAGACAGCACAATCCCGCTGTGCTAGCTAGATCTGGTATTTTGATTGGAAACAGACCTGTCCTCTTATCATCTGAATGGGCAGACTGTTAAAAAGAATCTTTTCAATATATAAGTGATAAACATAATTTTGAACAGAACGATTTACTCGCCAATTCATTACACATGAGGAGAGGAGAACCGTTGTTTGTCCTTCTAGTAAGTATATTTAAATTTTTAGACATTTAATGCTACAAAAATTTTCTTTTAAATCATATTTTGCACCTTTTAGAAATAAACTAGTCGCTAGCTTGTTTTTTTTAAAATTTTGTTGCCTTGACGCACTTTACCACGTTGAATTAACAAAAAAGAGTCAATAGGTATATTTTTGATAGCTATTTTAGTGGGTTTATTGAAAGAAGCTCTCCGAGGACTTTCGGTCAACCTTGGTCGACCATCGTCAGGAGAATGAACGCAGCGCGCAGTCTCGTGCAACATAACAGGATGAACATGGATCAAACGATCACATAACGGCATTCTGCACATTAAAAATGTGTAAGACAGATAATACTGTCGGGTACGAGTAACCAAGTATACAGACATTAAGAGCTAAAACTGATTAGAGAAGTTAGAAAACAGAAGAAGTTAAAATCACTCTCAAATAGATCCAAAAGAATGATTCGTGCGATTAGAAGAGTGGAGCTTTCTGACTCCTAGCGATTTTTCACCAATCAATTCCTCCAGTTTGGTTTCAGTTCTTTTATCCTCACAGCAGATAACTCAATGCAGTGATCACATTCCAACGCCTGTTGTGCGATCTCAGACCGATGGACATCCACCGCGCGTTGATATTCTTTCTTTCCTTCAGGTATGGAAGTTTCTCCATCATAAAAACAACTGCAATCTTCTTCCAAGCAGAGAACTTGAATATAAGTATGTCTGTTTCTAAATGCTTTTGTCTATTATAGTTCCTGATGTCAATCTAACTATTTACTATTCGCTTCAGTATTATCTATCTTAGCTACTTTTAATGTACATAATGTTGCAATGTAGTCGATTGATCTACTCGTATGTTCATTCGTATGCATAAGACATAACGCGCGTTGCTTTTATTCTCCTGACGATGGTCGACCGAGCTTGACCGAAGGGTCTCAGAGAGCTTTTTTCAAAGTATAAGCATCTATTTAAATGATTTACTAATTTTACCTTCGAATTCTCACATATATTGTCCTGTCCTTTATTTCCTTTCTCAAGTTGCTGGCAACAAAGCGATCTCCAAAGTTCCATTTTCTTCCTCAACGATCTGCTAAACGTTCAACTTCACAGTGTGACAAGTAATAAGCATGCATCGGCTCGTCATTTCGATGCTCATATTGCCTCCTTCATTTTCTTTAGTTCTCAAGCATATGATGACATGAAATGAGCGGCATATTAGCTTACTTTTTATTTAGTTCATGACTATACATGTAGTAGTCAACTTCCAATAGCAATTCCTGATCTTGTTGGATCAACTATGTGTATCTTTAAGACAGAATGATGACAATAATGCGCCCAAATTGCGCCCAAATATCCGCAGCGGAGCATTTTAATTAAAAGAAAGTCATTCCATCAACAAAATCTTTGATCATATACTTACAAAAAGTGACATAGTGGGTAATGTATGATGAGGAGCATAAAAATGAAGATAGTAAGCTATAGCGATGAATAATACCATGATCATGATCACATTATGCATCTTATTTCAGAACTTCTTGATTCGACAAAGAACTTCAATTGTCGACGTTGACTCGAAGGGTCATGGATGTAAAGAGAAGATGATGTCTGTATTATTTCAAGGATTTGTTGAAGTCATTAAAAAGTAAGTTAATCCAACGTTTTTTTTGTACTGCATTTGCGCTGCACTTAATCAATCTACACAGAATGTAACTTCTACGGTAATTATTCAAATTTTCAATTAGAATCACCATATTGAAGTAGTAAACTGTACTGTCCTCTACTTACACTGTCTCTGATGGTCTGATGTCTCATGCATGTACATATTCTACTATTTACTTTAAGCATAGGCATCACGAAAGTGTAGCCATAATTGTAAGATAGCCGGCTCTTCGGGCCCCAACCAGTCATTCGAAGGCCTTCAGCAGGTCCCGCCCGATCATAGTCTTTACAGCAGGTTAATAAATGATTAGAATGACAAGATCTCAGATTGATATGAGATGATTAAGGTTAACTTTTTATCAAGTGCTTTACGCCCTATCAAGACTTGGCATTATTGTCAGTTACTCAAATATTTTGTGTGAAGCTGTTGCTGAATGCATGTATTCTATCAAGAGAAATTTTTCAATACTATATATAAATTCAAATCTTTTGGATTATTTACAGCCACTTATTTTAAAAATATTTTGATGTGTTACTAACAAAATATAGAAGTAAAGTGATAATGATGAAAGATAAATTGCCAAGTAGAAAAATCAAAGAACCAAACCATGACAGTCTTCACAACGATGGCGTGGCGAGTCGTATGAGTTCCGGAGCTCCAATGGAGTTTAGCAGAATTTGACTCTAAACTTGTCCCTTGAGCCATGATGAAGGCATTTCAGGTGATGTAGAACGATGACTGCTTAGGTCTTGTTTGGAGCATGTTGTTCTCATGTCATCTTGGTACTTGTTCGCTCTTGCGATTGCCAAGGGATCTTATCAGCACTTTTAAACAGTATCTAAGACAAAGTTGCAGTTCGATTTCTTCATGTTTATCACACAGTATTTAAATGAAAACAATCGGTGACTAGGATACCGAAAAACCTGCAATAGACCGCCATAGCAGCAAATTCCAAATTAGCAAGCAGCAACCTGGCCATGAAATAATGAGACTAGGCCAACTATATTGGCCGCTTTAAAAGATGAGCGGAAAATGATGATTGGACGAATCAGGAGCAGAAGACGAAGAGACAGACTAAAACCACTAGAAAGTGATGCGCGATATCACTTACATCAGCATGATGGACACCGTGTGGTCGGCGATGGGTCGGACCCAGTGTCCTCTTGTCACCACATCACCATGGACCGCCTTTGGTCTGATAGATTTCGCCCGTTGCATAGGCTATATGAAATTTGCTGTCAACCAATTTTATTTTTGCGTGTGCATTGTTTCACCTAAATATATCACGTTTTGTTGGCTATGAGAAAATATTTTTATTATAAATATGTTGCATATTTTGCCTTGCATACTTTGTTTATCTGATAATTCTGATCCTGTTCTCTAAAACTGAAAACGAATTCAGCACTTAGGTCCCTAAAAAGCCACATTGGAAAATTTACTTTCACTAATTTGATTGCATTTTACATAACTGTAACATTGGTCGCATACATTGTATTGATGAATTATATAATTGGTTGCATGCACATGTACCATCATGGAATGCAAATTGTTGAGACCTGCTGTTATTTAAAATTGTAGCTGATCTCAATAATGTCTCTGCACGATGTTCAATAACTTAACAATTTACCAAAGTAGTCTGCTTTTATTCGGAATCATTGTAAGATACCACTGTCAGAAAATCTGCTCTACTCAATCGATTATGTCAGCAATTTACTATTTGTTTGTCAGCTAAGTTAGATTATGCACCAATTAGCATTTTGACGGCAGTTCATTCGGTCAGACTTTTTGCTCATTTACCATCAAGCTAAGTCCTACATACTCGTATACTATGTCGCAGAATCAACGAAGAAATTTGGAGTCGGAGCCAGAGCCTTTGAAAGGTTAGACGGTTCCGCAGCCTTGGTTTATAGTAAGTGGTAAACAAAGGGTACATGGGACTTTCCGGTGATGGCGTGTCACCAGAATCTCACATAGGCGATGAATGATTAAACGTCACTACTCCCCCATGCTGGGGGCTTGGACGGTGCTGACATAGTCAGATTTTAATCTGGAGCGTTTTGATCTTTTAGTCCGGATGCCTTTCCGGACGACTTCCAATGACACTTTTGGGGCTCGACCTCTGAATCAAAGATCGCTAGGCCGAGCACTTAGCCACAGTTGAAACGGAGTAGAAGAACAAATGCAAAGACCTAATGCGTCTAGCCATTGTCAAGATGGTGTTCAGTAAGGAGGTTGCATGCATACAATCGCTTCACCGATGAACTCAACAGCTCCAGTGCCATTATGCTATCCAGCGATGGAACCCGGTCACGGTTGCGTGACCCAGTGACCCGAAATCTTTATTTCTATTTATCTGAGTTGCATGTTGAATCTGGGGGGTGGGGATGGGTAAAGGTACGAGTAGCATGTATGGTTCGCTGTACTTAACAAACTGAATCTTATAATAATCTTTATAATAATGAATAGTGGCTACATGTCGGGAACTACAATTTGCCATAAACGGATTTGCGGAAGCTAAACAACGGCGTGCATTGTAGTCGGCCCATTGCCCTGTGTTTGTGCTTTGTGTTTTATAATGGAGTACTTGTTGTGTTGAACCTTTTAGCAATAATGTGTGGCCTCCTAATTTGATTAAAAATCTATTGTCTCATTTATTAATACTTCCTCATTTCTACATTGCAATGTATCAGTAATAATTCCCGATTGTATCACAGTTGGCACCTACAGTTATTACAATTGCCATACTCAATGCTCTCCACCTAGACTAACTAATTATTGATATGACCAAAATGGTTCATAGACAACTTCTTGTTCAAGGAATAATGCAGACTATTTTCATATAGTCTTGTTTACAGCGGACACTGGAGTAAATCGTAAGATACATCACCCCTTATCGATTTGTAGTTGAAAGTTCACACACATTCTCTCACCGCGTGATTGGCTTCCATCCCTCGGATTGGCCATGAAACACTGTCATCCTGTAACAAGCACGGTAAAATAAATATATGCAGGTGCTGTAGAAGTTAATGAAAACAGCGAAAATAAAAAAGAAACGGTTCACCATTTTTAACACTGACCCGGTGGTCCGTTGCAAAACAGTGACCTAATTGACCCAGTGACCCGGTTCCATCTCTGAATTGCTATCTATAGCCTACTCGATACTGGACAACATGATTAAAAATGTTCAGAAGAATATACAATATTTCTACTTCATATTCATTGACATTGAATAAACGGCCTTTTCCAGTACATCATATCATCAGGCATGCGAATTTTTTTAGCGTTTTAGTCGATTTATGTAGGGCCCTTTCAAATGACAACATGCAGTTTGGAAAACTTTCATTGAAAGGACAAATTGGCCCTAAAGTGCCATAAAGTCGATCGTCTTAATTTTTCATAGCGTCCAGTTGCTGTCACCAATCGCTAAGGACCTGCCGCCTTCGACCAATTTCATTTAGCTGGTGGAGATTGTTCTGCCATCTAGGTGCACTTGTAGTGTTTCATATCAGGTATCTTAGGTAAGAGGCCATCTCAAAAACTTTCCCATCTTGTGCATTTGAAAGATTCCCCATTTATAAAACTTCAGCACGTGCATGACAAACATACAGGACGCTAAATTATTGCGATTTGAATGTTCCTCTATGATTGCAAAATTGTATTTTTCACTTTCAGGCAGTCGACTTTTACAGTGGAAATGGATATTCCTGTCGACGATATTAAGAAATCTTTTCGTAATCATAATATTCAAGATTTGTACGACTGCGTCATCTTTCCGCTAGTGAAAAGATGAACATCAGATGGATTCTGACGTCACATATCCTGGAGGAATTTCTCCGTGATGAAGGTAGAAAGAGAAGGAAGACAGTGTCGATGCATTTTGAATCACGTTTCTGTTATGAACTTAGATCAAAAGGTAGTGCTTCAGTAAATATGAAGATGCAAAATGAACACTTTTAAAGTAATTATTCGGCTCGGAATTCAGATAATGGAGCGCAGCATCGGATGTTGACTCTTTTTATTTAGAGTGTTACAGAGAGAACAGGATGATAAGCTGCGGAACTTGTCGGGTGTTTGTTATGTCAAATTTATTATTACTTTGATGTAATTGCAAATGCACTTGAGTACATCGTAGTGATTTGATTTGACTCATGTAGTGATTTTAAAAAATGAATGATGGTTTAACGTCACTTCTTCCCCTTCCTGGGGCTTGGACGGTGCTGACACAGTCAGACTTTAATATGGAACGGTGTGATCATTTGATCCGAATGCCCTTCCTGGCCCTTTCAATGACACTCTCGGGGCTCGACCTCTGGACCGAGAGATCGCTAGGCCGAACACTGAGCCACGGAGACCAACAACCGATTTTAAACGATCGAAAATCGAAATTCACTTAACACAAAATAATCGATGCTTGTGATCTGATTTTTTAGCAATGGACAGTCTCTTCAGAAAATGAGCGATTGTCGTTGTTTCGGTTAATACCGAAAATATTCGCGCAAATTGCGTGTGTTATGTATTCCTGCGGCAAAAAATCGAATCATAGTGTGCATCATGTATGTATCAGGTGACGTGTATATTCGCAGAAACGTGCAAATAGTGACTAATAAATCTATCTAAACACCAAGACATTTACAGAAGCCGTGAATATGGCATGAAATTTAATGTTAATTAGTTTGCAGAAGTAATTCTTTTATGAAATTTAATAATTTCAAATTTATAAAAGCATGTTTTTTAACAAAAAACATATTTTAAAACACGCCATGTCTTACTTGAACCCGGCTTTGTGTCAGCCAAATTACGGTTTTTTGCGATAGGGTTCTTCAAAACATATGTTTTAGACATAGATTTTTACACTGACGTATTATGATTTAGTTTTCTTTGTGTTTTCAGATCCTAGGCTAAACAAGATTTCTTGATTCTTAAGGTGATAGATATCTGTAAATTTTACATTATTTATATTTAGATTTTATATGTTATGCTCTTGATGTTTGTAAAGCCTGACTTGGTTCATTTGTACGTCACCAAGACTTCCGAAACGTTGTGCAATTAAAAATTTTATACCTCTTTTGATGCGTTTTTCACAGAAAGGAAAAAGAAGAAAAGTTCTTCAAAACAGTCAAAGCAGCAGTTGTAGTTTAAAACTGAAAACTAGTGAAATCATCATTTCAAACTAAAGGGAAGGGGGAGGTATTCATTTCCCAAACTTTCAACCCAGTTCTCCAGTTTTTCTAAGCATTTCTTCCCATATGAAAACTGTGCAATGTACGGTAGCAGCCTGCGCATGTCGGCAGTAAAGATAACTTTTTTGTTTTGTGCATGTGTTTTTGTGCTTATTGCGTGAATGACCACCATTTTGTAAAAAAAATTATTTGCATCTGTACTATACGTTTCTCTTCCATTTCATTTTCTGGTCGGATAATTCTATGGTTGATTACAATAGCTCCCTTGAAGAATAGACGTGCGTTTCTGCCATTGATATTGATTTACCGCTCTTCACTTTTCTTCCTCCATGTTTCGCCTCACATAATTGCTAAGATTCAGCACTGAGATATCGAGGCTTTGTCTGTGAGAGACTTTATCAAGTTTGTACTTTCTTTTATGCTAGGACTTCAACTGTGACTTGTGGAAGAATTTCTAGAAGGAATCTTGAAGAACTTCTCTTAATCGAGGGGAGATTGAGATATGCGCTTTTATAATTTACTTTTTCCGATCAGAAATTCAGATTGGGGGAGGGAAGGATATCATCATAACAGCAGCGCTGCTTGTTAAACCAACGGATTTGCAAATACTGTTCACAGAAATAGGAGTATAATCGGAAAATGGGACAGCTTTGGTCGATGCACGAGAATTCGTTAACTGGAATAAATGTCAAGAAGTAGAGATTGGAATTTGGTGTTAGTTAAACATATTTAATGTACTGTTCCTTATTTTTTAATGTTAATCGAAATTCCATGTTGATATTAAAAGGGGAGACACTAAGCAGCATTCATGTAATATATTCCGTTAGGAAGATCACTTTGATAATCACAACTTTCTGACAAAATGTGATTGTGATGTTAGTATGCATAACAATTGAAGAAAAGATGGTTATATTAATTAACCTATTCTCGCAAAAGTCTAGGGAACAGCCTGAAAAGTCTGACCCGCTTCTGATTCAGTCTGATTTCAGTAAAGCGGAAAAAACCAGTTCTTGTTTCTAATTCAGATATACAATGTTCATGAGTTTTTTTTGAAATTAAAATCAATTAATTGTTGGCCTATTAGCCCTTCTTCCGCAAACAAAACAATTAGGTAGTTCTCCCAAATTTTCGCCGTAGGCTTTATCAAGGGGATTCTGTTCCTTTAATATAATAGAAGTAAATGTTCATGAGCTAGCTGCAGCACGCTTACTTTACAGGATGTTCCTGCTGTGGCTACAATTCCAAAAGTCTGTAGCAAGAATAGCAAAAAGCGAAATATCTCGCTGCTACTGAATTTTTAGAAGACTAAGCATCACATGTATTGTATAAATATTAGGGTTGAAGAAAGACTCGTTTTTTAATCTACGATGTTGTATGTCTTCAATGATTTTCATTTTTTGTGTTTCCCTGCTCTTCTCGTACTTTAGTCATCGTTATATTTCATTATTTGGCCCAACCTTCATCTGCTTACAATTTTATGCCTATATTTTCAAGTTCTCATAATTATCATTCTCACGTCATCATATCTCTTCGTTTTCTAACATAGAAATTAACAATGCCATAGAAAGTCCTAGATACTACAGGTTTTCCTACACGACAACGGCAACTACCGAATCAAGAGCGGCACTTTAATTTCTAAAACGCTAAAAGATGAAATATTACGTCATTTCACAATTGAGAGCGACAACAATAAATAAACTGCAGGAAAATAGTTCAATTGTGTCTCTATCAGATTAGTGAGCGGTATTTCACGTGAAGAATAAATGATATCTATTCGGTTTGATCCAAAGCCCTATATAGATGTCTTCTCATCTGCTAAATTAACTTATCAATATGGAGCGCCAGCGAATACCTTCTGATGTTAAACGCAGAATCATTATGGCTCACGAAGCCGGAGATGATTATATTGAAGCCGCTCGAGTTCTCGGTGTAAAACGGGGTACTGCGTGTTCAATAGTACATCGTTATATACTTGGAGTCATTGAGCGTCCCAGAGGAGGAAGATGACACCAAAAGATGGACGAAGATATGGCAAATACTGTGGTAGAGATTGTTGAATCCCAACCGGAATTCACGTTAGCCCAAATCAAAGCTGATCTACAAGCGCGGATGCCGGACAAGCCATCTGTCTCAATTCAAACTATCAGCACATGTCTGAGAAATCGTCTTATCATCTTAAAGAAAATGGAGACTGTTCAAGTCAACCGCAATAGCCATGACGTCAAAGTGGAAAGGGCCGAGTATGCGAACTGGTATCCGCACACGATCAACGCAAACCATCCGCCAACATTTATTTTTGTGGACGAATCCGGCTTTAATTTATGGATCAGTCGCACACGAGGTCGTGCCAGACGGGGAGAGCGAGCTGTCAGGATTGTTCATGGACAGCGCGGGCGGAATTTTACTCTCATCTTGGCGGTCTCTAATGAAGGTGTCGTCCATCATGAATTCTACGAAGGCGGAACCTCCTGTGAGAGATTTAACTCCTGGCTGGAAGAAGCATCCGTTGCGGCTGGGGCTGGACCTCGTGTATTCGTCATGGATAATGCTCCGTGCCACAATATAGAGCCCGTGAAGTCAATTTGCGAGAGGGACACTCTATTAGGTACCTACCGCCCTACTCTCCATTTCTCAATATCGCAGAGAACGCGTTTTCCATGTGGAAAGCGGCTTTCAAGAGAGAAGTGGCTGAGATTCGTGAGCAGTTACACAACTACACTGGACAACAGCGGAATTTGACCTTACTGCAACTCGCCTCCCAAAACATAGTGCCATCACTGCAAATAAGATGGGAAGGTCTTCCAGACGTATGGGCAGATTGATGCCTAGACTAATTAATCGCGAGGATGTCTTACAAAACCATCAATGAATATTACGGTACTTGTTTTGTTTCATAATGGAATAAAAAATTTCAAGATTATCAAAACTTTTTCGTATTGACTTACCTTTTCGTAAAAAAAGTTTTTAATGACTTACTGTATTACCTTTATGAATTAAAATAATTGTCAAAACTTTTTGTATTGACTTACCTGTTAAATAAAATATAATTGAATATGAAAAGCCGTTTATGATTTCAGGTTGCCGCTCATTAAACTTAAAAATCCATTAATAAACTCACTTATTATCACTACCGGTTAAAAACAATATCATTCAATTGAAAACACTGCTGATTAACAGAAACACCGTTGTTGCATCTTAAAACATATTCTTTAATCTGATAGTCGCATTGTCGAACCGGAAAACCTGTATTATCTACTTCTATGTTTTCTAACCATGGTATTTTTTCGATATCTACTGCTGCGATTTCTATGATTCGTCACTGTTTACCTCGATGTACAACGGTGTTGCAATCGAGAGAAAATTTGCTGATCCACTTATCAACAGCACATACATTGTTGAAATGTGTTCACTGCAGTCTCTTAATCGACATTTGTGTCTACAGGTCTTCATGTTTTATCCGCGCATCAGAAAAGTTTTCTGATAAATTTTAATTCTTTGAAAATCTTTTGTAGGCCCTGATGGAGACTAATAGTCAAAATATTCGATGTGATAATGTGTTTTATTCGTTTGCTTTGTTTTGTGTCTTCACAGAGCAAGTGATGTGCGATCTCGCTTTAATTTCTCAACTATTTGAAGATAATTGCTATAAACTTAAATAAAATCTTAATATAAACTTGCTATGAACTTAAAATAATAATAACTACCTTTAAACAGAGTTGTTCACTTCCCGATTGCATACAGTGCGCTCTGTACAGACATCACTTTTATACTTCTCAAAAAACGAGTTTGGAAACATCCTGATGTAAAACAAGAAATGTTCTTTTTCAACCCTGATAAATATGTCGTGAAAATTTTTTTATGTTTTTGTCAGATGCAGATCGGGGATAAACTTGGTTTGGGTGGATTCCGATCCATGGATAGCATAGCAGGTGTTGCTTTAGGACTTGAACACTGTTGGTTGGAATGGCACATCGTCGAACATGTACGGAAACGCGATGATCTAAGGCATAATTGAGATTAACATGAATTCTGCTGAAAATGTCCTCGTGATTGAACAATATGTCATCAGGGTTCTGCGACATCTTATCATGTTCCATTATACTATAGGAGACCACATATCGTCGATCATTGGGTACAAATTGTAACGCGAATTCGTAGAAGAATGCAACAGACGGATCGGCTGTACCGCAATAACTCAGTGACTGCCGTCGATAACCCTTCTGCTTCATAGTTTTGTGTTGTATTCCACCGATTAGAGGGCGATACTCTATGACTGGGTCTCGTTTCTTCCATAAGTAAGAATTTTTCTTTGATGGAGGAAATGGGCTGTAACAAGGCTTCCAATCTGACCATTTGCCCAAGGATATGGCTGTGTGTTTCATTATCTCTCTTTTTCCCTTCTGTAGCCTAAGTAAGAGATCAGGCGTTGGTGCTCTTGTAGGAAAAGTTTTTACTAATCGTACAACAGCTGATCGATTGATTCTATTTCTGACTCTGCCATTAGATGCTTTCCTTTTTGATAGTGCATTGTCTTTTTGGTTCTTAACTGTGCTTTTTGGATTCTTCGCGGCTGCCCTTGGCTTCCTGGCTGCTCTCTGCGGCTTCTTCGCTGGTTCCCGTGGCTTCTTGGCTGCTCCTTGTGGTCTCTTGGCAGCGCCTTGTGGCTTCTTTGCTGCTCCTTGAAGTTTTCTTGCAGCACCCTGTTGTATTACCGCGCCTCCTTTTGCTGTTTGAGGAGCTCCTCCGCCGAGTCTTCGACGAGCTTTGAGTTTAGGCCGTTGATTTACAGGAACGAAAAGCGGCTGTGCAGGACGCTCTTCATCGGAGGATGACGGTGTAGATTCAATGCGCCCTCGTTTCAATGTCATTTGTGGACGCTGAGCTCCATGAGGTCGTATGTCATCGAATAGTTCTGGTCGACTCCTAAGCGTCAAATCGTCTTCGCGAGCTTTGGATTCAAATTCCTGTAAAGAAAATTAGAGTTATAGGAAGCATAATGTGTAAATAGTTGTGGCATTGTTGAAAGATGAATATTTCATGTCGGTTATTGGTTAAACAAGCAAATACATACACTGTATGTTTGATTATGACAATCAATGGACGTCAGTCTGAAGTAAGACTTGTTCAGCTAGCAATCACCCATATAGCAAAATTCATGTACCTCCTTCACAGAGAGATCGTTTAGGTCCAAGGAGTACATTTTAGGAACGAATCGAAAATACTCTTCCTGAACTTTGCGTACAGCGAAAATCGCATTATTCGTCGAATTTAATTCGAGAACCCAAATTGGCGCGCATCTACCTGGACGAGCTTTTTAAGTCTTCATTCTAGAACCTATTTGAACGATTTGAATCCATGCTCCAGAAGTCGAATGCCTCTGCGCGATCCACAGTTGAATAAATAAAGTCCACATACTAATTAAAATGCAGACTTTTACTGATGATCGAAAATGCTCAGAATGAATATAAATTCACAAAGTTATGATTCGGTGCCTTTTTAGACCCGATCGAGGGCTCTTCAAATGCGGTTGGGGAGGTACTGTAAAAGTGGAAGCTCTGTTAACCGAGAGGGCGACTGTTCTGCAGTGGCCATTTCAAGTTCTCATGCTGGATCTAATGCTGAAGGACAGAAACCTGTGTGTGGAGCTTCCTACAACAAATACACAAAGCGTATGAGAACTTGTAATGAACCACATTTACGATGAGAAAATGGGAACTTTGAGCAAAGCTCATTTAACGGGTCGCTTTAGTAAATCATTTACCGTGTTTGTGCAAGCTGGGATGGAAAGTAGCAGTTCAGATCATTTGATGCATAACAAGTGCGAGAAAAGGCCGCAATAGTGTAGTTAGCGGTTATTCATGATAAACACCGTAGCTGAACATTTGTCAAAATTCTTCAAGTCCAACAAAACACGAGTCCTTTCAATGCTCAAGTCTATCTTCGAAAACATCCCATTATACAAAAAAGTCGAAGCCCTTTTGCAACCACACTACAAGCAGTAAAAGACGACATCCCAAAGTAAATAGAGCAATTACATACTATAATGCAAGTAACTTAGACGTCTGAGTTAGAGACAGGAGAAGTCTGTTTGAAGTAAATGAAAGGATGTGGCTCTTATGTTCATTCGCCCAAGTCAACGAAATGATCAATATTAGTATGGTTGTGCGCTGGCCGCACCGGTGCAGTAGGCATGATAACTTATAGAAATATGATAAATATAAGTTGAGCTTTTGAAGGCACTTATTAAAGTATAACTGAAATGTAATTTCGGCATCTATACCTTCTGCAATAATTTTTTGTATCTTCTAGAATCAAATGCGAGTTCTGCAAAGTACTAAGAAACTTCCAAACAATTTGAAAAAGACTTGCATTGGCCTCTTTTCATTCAATTTTGTTAAGATGTGCAGGTGACTCTCATCATACTTAACCCGTACGTCTCTATGCTAATGGAATTCTTTTAAACCAGATGAAAGTTGAAATTATTATTATTGCGTCTATTTTTCATCAAATGACTATCAATACTAGAGTACTTTCGATTGCTAACACTGGTTAAAGAAACAGTAATTGACGCATATAAAGAAGAGACAGGTCGTAAGGTATGATAAGATGGCGATTCTTAACGTGAAGTTCTAGTCAAATCTTCACTTATCAAGGAGGTTTGGAATGAAAAAAACAGAAATAAGAGAGATATGTAACAAAAAATGGTGGAAAGTATTGAAATACATGTATGCAATTATTTTACAATCATGAAAAAAACATAGGCACTTATGGGTTATCTCCCCCCCCACGTTTTCAAATTTGTCTAAAATCTGCAAAATGAATCTATCGTCACAAAACTTTAAACACACACAAGTGAGGATATTCTCTAGCCACATACCAAATTTTGGGCAAATCGAACTATTCATTTTTGAATTAGAAACGATAACGTGAAGTGGAGCGATGTCTGCAACTTGATCTGACTTCTTCTGACCTCATCGTCTGAGCAGAAGGCACTGAGGTCAACAAAGTCATTTCCCGACAACTCGTGAAGCGATGATGACCAGACCACGCCCCTCACATTAATATGTTTCTTAAAAAGGTGTGGCAAAGTAGTGGTCGTGGGGAGATTTCAAATGACAGTGGATGAGACAAAGAGGGAGAGAGAAAAATGCACACACGAGTAACAATGATGCGTCGAACAGACGAAGTCAGATCAAGCTGCAGACTTCGCTACACTTCACGTTATCGTCTCTAATGCAAGAAGTACTTTTCTGATCTGCGAAAAAAATTATCTGTATGGGCAGAAAATATGCTTAAGAGTGTCTACCCGACGTTTGGTGACAATTGATTCATTTTTAAAGATTTTAGACAAATTTGAAAACCTGGAGGGGGAGATAACCAATAAGTACCAAAAAACCTGGGGTGAGATAACCCCAGGTGACATTTTTGCCACGCGCAATTACGGAGCACCCCAAACATCCGCGGTCAAGGACAGTTTATATTTCTACGCACTGCACTAAGAGTCAGCAATCACGTGATCTGATACTGTCAAAACATGGGGACTGTTTATAAATGCGCGGGGGCAAGCTTCTGTAGTTTACGTGTCGTCTACGGTTGTCCGTGTTGCTGCTTGAACCACGGATGAACCGCTTTGCATATTCTGTCTTCCCTGAGCATGAAATTTAGGTTCTATCACATTGTTTAGCCTCTGATACATACAGGCACATGAGACGCAAAGTCTACATAACAGGACTGCCGACATATGTTGCAGTAATGTCACGCGGCAACCACGGATGTTTAGGGTCATGTGCAATTACGCGTAGTTTACGCGTGAATTACGCGTAATTGAGCGTGGCATGTCACATAGTGTAAGCGCCAAAACATAATCCCTGAAAACATCAAAGCAAGAAGACGGAAAGATCCGAAACAATGTCGCCTCAATCAAGAAATTTCCGGTGCTAGCAGAATAACCGGTGCATCGCGCACAGACCTAATTATCAGATTTCAGATAGACATTGGATCTTGGTAAATAGTGATTGATGTACGATGATAAGAATCAATTATACAAACTGATAGACAGTAGATTTGAATTTATATTCACAGCCTTCATAGGTGTCTTCTGTGGGGGTTGAGATGGCTTCGATGGTCATTAATTGTACATTCAGGCAACAATGTTCATACTAGAAGTCTGCGTCAGTGACAAACAAGATCGTGTTTCTTGTCATTCGTGTTCGTGTTTTGACAATTAGAGTCATGTTTTCTTTTCGTGCTGACAAGGAATCCTTGTTTAGGATCGATTCTAAATTTCAAATCGAGATAATTTGATAACTTAACCTATTCTAGGTAGAAGCAAGTTGTCCAGTCCAAGAAGATGAAGGATAAACAAACACAATCCTTTTAATGTAGTTGGAGAGCTAGATCTGCTAAAGACCAATTCATGCATGTATATGTGTGCAGTTGACTCATACATGTACGTTTTGTATGTGTACAGTTGACCAATACTTGGCCGAACCACGAGGATTTACGACTACTGTGGGAACCCTTACTCTGGTGGTGGACCAAGGGTGCTGCTCAGTGCCACAATTTTTGCAGAGCAGTGCACGCCATTGTTGCCACCCCAGCCACTTCCACTACAGCTGAAAGTGGATTTTCAACAGAGGGGTTGCTACAGACATTAAACGGTGTACTGAGCCCAGAGCAGCTTGATAAGAAGCTGTTTATGACATGTAGACCGCTAAAAGTTCTACAGCTTTTGAAAATAATACTGAACTTTTGATTTAAATTATGTATATTACTTCGTGTCGTGTTGAGGGCAAATTTCCGACAACTGCAAGCCTTTAGCTCATACACGGATTTTCATATAGCACACTTTGACATAAAAACTAAGCCGAGTCTTGCGGATTCGAATGTGCTTCTATTTTTCGTGATGTTTTTCTCACTCAAGCAAGCCATGCCATAGAGGCATTCTTTAGTTTACTTCGAACATCTTGAGCCATTAGAGGCATTAGTGAGGATCGGTTTCACAGTTGGAATGTTGGAAATGGGAGACAAGAAGATTTAGGAAGTGGAAGCAACAAGACAGACAACTGCTGAGATGCGGAAAACTGATAAAAGGCCTTTTTTGATATGTTAGAAAAGAGAAATAGCTACATAGATGCCGCGGTAATGGAATTGCTATCTTAGACTTCAAATGATGTGAATGCACAGTATATGTTGAGGGAGAGAATGTACAGCATTTTGTCAGCACTTACATTCAAACATGCCATTCCTCTGCAGATGCGCAGTGACATGCATGTATATTGTATTATTGCATACTTTCTATATGCGTCGTCTAAAATACTTTTAAGAAGTGGTGTGTTTCAAAGCCTCAATTTCTATCAACACTAGAACTCTCAAAATTGTGTTTTCATATTTCAAATTGTCGATAATGTTGGTTCTGTGTCAGACTAGAATTATCGTATATATCGCGTTTCTTAAAATGCCTGTTACCCGTGTTGTATTTCGACCTTCAATTTCCATCGACGAGTATGTTCGTAGAAGATGCCCGTATGCATTCGCATGTTAATGAATAGGAATTTCAAATTATATGCCATTCACACAGCTAATTCAGTTTTAGGATGCAGCATGCGAGTATTTGGCTCTTCAATTGCATGCAGGTTTATAATAGATCTTAAAGAACAGTTTTGATAACCACTATATCGACGAAGAAATTATTGAATGACCCCAAGTTATACTTTAATATCTCTCTTTTCACATGTCCTACGGAAACCTCCCACGAAAAGTACAAAACAAAAGACTTTTCATTCTGATGTATACATATGTTCATGATGTTGTACATTTCAGTAATGTGTTCATTACAAAATAAAACATCTGCCATATCTTGCATAAGGCAAAGCTTATTGCTGCCACTAAACTGTTCCAAATAATACAAATCTTAAGATGACACTTTAATCTAAAAAAGCAGGTTTAATAAAAAACATTGTGCGATATAGTTAATCGCTTGTGAATAACACGTCTTGGATAAATTCCATGAGAAATGTTGCCGATCCACGCGTAACAATCAACATCTTTCAGTTGTAGCCGTTCAACATACTCAGCTGGAATGGCACATCGTCGAACATAAACAGTAAGTCGTTTAGCTAAGGCGTGGTTGAGATTGATAGGAATTTTGCTGAAATCGTCCTCGTGATTGAAAAGTATGTCATCAGGATTCTGTGACATTTTGTCATGCTCCACAACACTATAAGAAACTACATACCGTCGATCGTTGGGTGAAACTTGCAACGCGAATTCATAGAAGAATGCCACAGATGGATCGGTTGTACCACAATAATTCAATGACAGACGTCGATAACCGGTCTGCTTCATTGAATACTTATCGTGGTAATATTTAAAAACTGGGTCTCTTTTCTTCCATAAGTGAGCCTCTTTCTTTGATGGAGGAAATGGACTATAACAAGCCTTCCAAGCCGACCATTTCCCCAGCGCAATAGCTGAATGTTTCATTTCTTCCCGACTTCCTTTACGCAGCATTTGCAGAAGAGCAGGCGTTGGTGCTTTTGTAGGAATTCTTTTCAGTAATCGCCTGACAACAGCTGATCGATTGATTCTGTTCTTGACTCTCCCTTTAGATGCTTTCCTTACTGAACCCATCTTTCCTCCATTGTTTGCTGTCGGACCGGTCCGTCTTCCTTGTGGCTTCTTGGTAGGTCCCTGTGGTTTTGTGACAGCTCCTTGCGGTTTCTTGGCTGCTCCTTGAAGTTTTCTGGCTGCCCCTTCCTCACTTCCCGCGCCTCCGCGTCCTGCTGGAGGTCCTCTAAATTGTCGACGTCTTCTGAGTTCAAGTCTTCGTTTGAGCAACTTAGCTGCAGGATTATCATCGGAGGATGAAGATGAAGAGCTATGTGTCCGCTTTAGAGGCGCTTTGGGACGTAGAGCTCCATGTGGTCGTAGATTGTCAAAAAGTTCTGGACGACTTCTGAGTGTTAAATCGTCATCGCGAACTTTTGATTCGAAATCCTGTAAAAAATCAAAGCGGTATTGCAAATGTGCTGTACCAAGGTATCAGTTGATGCAGAATATGAATGAACATTTTAAGTAAGGGTTTTCATGGTTGTTCAACAGTATTTGATTTCAACATATTTATGGCATCAGCAATCAATGTCACTTTCTTATCTTCTCATTTGGTTTGAGGAATCTACTTTGTAGCATCCTTCCCTATGGTAATATCCGGTTTTTCTGTTGTTATTGATAGAACGTACAATTATGTTTTTCGCTCTTCTGATCCGCTTTAATATCACAGCTGTTTAAGATTGTCAACGATGACTGAAATGCCTCCGTGACGGAAATATACCATTGCTTTTGAATAGGCCACTGAGATTTTAAAAAGATAATTGCAATGTATATGCACTTTTCAACCAATTAATTGAAATTGGTATTCGTGAACAATCATTTCTTTGCCTTAAATTACAATTATGAAGCAATAAATTATTTGGATTTGAAAGTTGAGCAATCAATTTATTGATAATCAATTTTCGACAATCCCTACTGATTCTTTACCATAAACTAGCGATGGCTGCAATCATCTGTAATAAATAATTGGTTGGACAATCCTAGACAGTAGATGTTGAACACCTTGCAGCAGATGGCTTTGTTGTTTGTTGTAATAAATATTGAATAATGAATAGACTCCAAGGTAGTACATGCAGAGGTGTGTGCGTTCGTGTGTCGAGTCCTTCTGGCAAATGTGGATAATGAGGGCGTCCGTGCGAGTAGTGGACTATTGAGATTTCAAAAACGTCAGATACTAGAATTCTCAGTGTGAGGTTCTGCATATCGGTTGTGTCCTTCAGTCGATTCCGGACAACCACATCATTGAACACAAATTTCTTTGCGAGCAACCAAATTATTGTAATAGGAATATGAGTTAATCAGTTAGCGGACATAAGAAAATGATGCAATCAATGAATTGATCATTGAAGTATCATGCCATCATCTAATTGAAATTGGAATTACCGAGGAACTGAGTAATTGACGTTATTCTAGTTGATGTTCAATTCATGTTTGGTAATCCCTGTTTGGTCATACTTTCTTTCATATTTTTATGCGAAAAAGCATCAAGATAGGTATGAAATATTGTATTGTACTATGTGTCGAGAATTTCGATCACGTACAAATTTGGAGTGCCTTAACCCTCAAATGCATGAAATATTTTACTGACAATGGTTGAAGATGTCTTGCCAGTCATTTATTGTTATATTTAGTGGTTGAGCTATTTGATTTAACAGTTTTATTAATATTTAACTTCCTCTCCATTTAGTGATTTGATCTTTTCTAAATCTCATCAATAGTCATTAAGTCATTTTTCGCATTACCGTATTTTTCTACATTTGTATGCATATATGTATTTTGTATATTTTGATAGTAATATTTCTAGTCAGATCAATTACTATTGCTATTGGTAAGATGCAGCCCAACACTATCTGTCGCACATTTCTATTCCTCCTTTTCCCTACTGAAGTTTGTTGACATAGTTATATACATTTTACTATATTTTTTATCTACTCCCTTATTTCCTATGTTAATGTGAAATTTGAATTCATGACTTTTACGTCTATGTTTAATTCCTTTTATCTGATGATAGTTGCCGAATAACAATCGAAATTAATTATACCGTAATTAAATCACAACATCGTTAAAATTAAAACCTTGGCTCTTCCTCAACCATTAAATATAACAATATTTTATTGACGCTTTTGCATGAGATGGGTCCCATAGGACCCAATGTGTTATTTTCAGTTGTTAAAGCCAATATAAATCTGTTGAATGTACGAAACCACGTGATATTGTTAGAATATCATTAACATGAACGTATCATGTCATGAAACATAATCTATCATTGCAATTTAGCCTCCTTCCAATGAAAATTAGACACATATTTCTACAATTATTCTAATTTCTATTTTTCTTATGAATCTACTAAATCTGTTATATCTTATGCTTCTTTTTGTAGATATATTTTGCCATCTTAAAGCCACACTCGGTTATAGTATGAGATTTATACTATAGTGTATAAAAAATGAATTACAATACAATCTTCACAAGAGCGAAATCTGTAGGCTAGTCCTACATCCAACATAGCGTTCAGTAAAACTATCTAACATCTCGATTTTTGATGTTCAGCGCACACAGTTTTGTCACAACTTGTGCATACACGCGAAGATTTTCGGTCAACAATACAGCGATGGCATCTCTTCTTTGATCTTGAAACGACTGAATTTACTTCATCAGATTCCGCACTTCCCGATGGTAAGTCAATGCCACATGCTGAAAGTGCATTCAGTATCGGACGCCTCACGCCGACAAAGGAGGAATCAGCTCTTCTTCTCAACAAAGGCTGGACTAATTCTAATCCCAATTGTTCAATGGACAGCCTACTTTTGAAGCACTTACCACGATTCCATTCCGGAAAACAGTGAGAATAAATTACAAAAGAATTTATAGCACCCAAATTCAGGATACTCATGAAATAGGCTAAAGGCCATCTCCCTGTCTTGCTCTGTACGCTGTGAACATGGCAAAGCTGGTCAAGTGTATCAACTACTCCTTTGGTCTGATCATAGTACAATATTATATCTGGTTTACCACTTTGCGTATCCACCTTTTGGTCATGGTGCATCGTTGACAAAAGAAATACACTTTTTTTTTCTTCGGAACAAGCGACGCGAGAGTTGTATCTTTATCGAATCCGAATGAAGATGAGCCAACTTCTCGTGATTTGTTGGTCTGGAATTCCAAGGGAATATCAGCTTTATTTTTTCTCAAAGTTCCAACATATTGGACAACAGATCTGTCGCCAAAGTAAAATCGGAAAAGTAATTGTCAGCAGTTACATTCCTGCCAGAGTGGTACAATGTCTCACAAAGATTCGTAACAACTTTCGCGGCCAGACCTGTATTTTGCTCATTCCCAATCTTTCCAACATAAGGTAGATCATCATAAATGTATCCTGAATTGCAATCAACGAGTAAAAATAGTTTCATTCCATATTCATCCGGCTTGGATGGTAGATACTGACGAAAACCGCACATACCTCGAAAAGGTGTAAGTTGTTCGTCGATACATACCTCAGGTGATGGCGTGTTTTTACCTCCTGGCATCTCGCAATGAAGTTAGTGCACACATCTCTAAATGGAGCAAATTTGTCTGTTGAAGCCCTCTCGGTGCGATCACTAGAATTATCAAATCTCAAATGATACCGAATTGCTTCAAATCTATTGACAGGCATGGTAGCTTTGAAAACAGCCCCTCCAAGCGGGCCATCGCTCCATAAGTTCCGAATGCTTTCATGATTTCCTTTAGACACACCAAGAAGATAAAGTAATCCAATAAACGCTTTCAATTCAACCATATCCATTTGTTTCCACGTAGAATAATTGGATCCATGTTTATTGGTAAACCGAAGAATCTTTGATAAAAGTTCAGAGGGAAAGAACAAATCAAAACTCTCCTCTACATTGTTTACTCTAGATTTAGGACCACAACTCATATTGAATATATTGGCACCGCTAGTTCTCGATCGTGGTGGCGGTATACGCGACCATTCCCTTCCAGATTTGCCAACGTGACAGTCTCGTGTAGAATTATCTGCGGACTGGTCAGCTGCTTCAATATTCTCGAAAAGAAAGTTAGAAAAAACTCCCCAAAGTTTTGGTCGATGGTTTTGGTAAAAAGATAGTCAGTAAAATTATAGAATATTAACACTTGAATTGTGTTTAATAATCAATTGTTGAGGAATACATGAAGTTTCAGTCATATATAAATCGTATAACCAATAAAAAAACTAAAGAAACAGACCGCTTGGGTCCTCGAGGACCCATCTTATGCATTTGAGGGTTTTAATGAAAAGACTGGAAAAAAGGATTGAAATTTGCAATTATCACTGTGCGATAGTTTTCAGCAAGAAATTGGTTATTATAATTATCTACATACTGACAGAATCAAGGCGGCACCGTGGTCGAGTTTCCCCATGTTAGCTTGCTATTTTTCTAACAATTATTGCAGCCATCGTCCAGTTTATGATAGCCGGTCATAATGTATTTAGTCAGCAAACAAAGCTAGTAACGGTGTCTCAGAGCTGTCGCTCAGGGAAGCGCTTTAGGAACCCACATGCCCTCTTTGGAGAGGAACGTTGAAGTGACGTTGAAATGGCATCGTCCTGAGTCAGCTACTCGTAGTTGGAAGATAATTATTAAACGTTAATATAATTACAAAATATCAAAAACATCGCGTAACTTTTAATAGAGCGCCACCATCTACTACAGGGTGAGTCAATTTATGTGGCCCTTTTTTAGAGTGCTGTAGATCAGTGAAAATCCAACCAATTTTTAAATTAGATGTATCATTCAGAGAGTCTCAGTTCAGCAACTCTATCATTGTCAAAACTGCATAGATATGTTAACTTTCACAATATCCAGCGGTTTTGAATTTGAAAAGTTTTCCTAGTTTTACATATTTGTATGATGTATGCAATAGTTTGAATTGTTGATCTGTGAATTTATGCTAAGACGAAGCTGCCTGTGTCTACAAGAGATTTCCTGTGGAAGTCAATTGAGGTCTTGTATGGCCTTCATGGTAGCCGGGAGTGGCAATAAAGTAGCCAAATTCTTAAAAGAAAGCAAACAGTATGAATTAATTAGTCTACTGAGTTTTAACTCCATCAAAAAGGTTGTTTTGCGAGCTCAAAAAAGAATTCATACTGCAGGAGTCGCTGAACGAAGTCACTCTCTGGTGGACTTCGCGATGCGAGGTCCGGTGAAATGGCTGAAAAAGTGGTGGCCACAATGAAAGACAAGAAAGGACAGTCTACTCGGTCAGTAATGGCATCAGTCTCTGGCACATCTCAATTATGTGTGTGCAGGACTCTTGAAGAAGCAGGACTGGGGCCTTATCATAGTCGAAAGACAAGTCGTCTTACCGAGCGACATCAAGTGACTCGCGTGCGATTTGCAAGACATTTGTTTCGTCACTTCGGATGCAACCCCTTCACCCAAGTGGAGAGCGTTGGAATCGAGTTTTCAATACTGACTTTTCCAAGCCGTACCGAGTAACCGCCTCCGAACACAGAACGAGATTATTTGGTCGTCATCTCGTTAAGATGCGGAGGCAGCTGGCGCTTCAGTTGGAGTTGATAAGTTTTCGCGAGGCTTTATGCTGTGGGGAGCCGCTTCCTGGAATGATTTGATGCCAGTGAATAGACCGATCTTTGTGGAAGAGTGGTTGGAGCCTTCACTTCCGAAGGTGTGAACGCAGAGCAATGACTGGAGCTCGATGCGCAATTCTTCTGCGTGAAGAAATAATGACAGTAGCGCGCTGGCATCCCCGGGAAAATTGCACTTGGCAAGATGATGGTGCCTCAATCCACCGAACAAGGAAAGTACTCGAGGAAGTTGATCGGCTATTTGAGGATCGAATTCCCATCGACATTCAGTCCGCGAAGTTTGATGACTGCTAGCCTATTGAAAATGTTTGTAGAATCATCAAAGAGGATTGTCTCACCGAGAATTTAATGATTTGACGTTAGTGAAAAAGACTTGAAAGTGGAGAAAGTGGAAGCTTCGTGATGGTGGATGGAAGTTTGTTCCACGTGTGTGCAGCATTACACGGAAATGAACGGCCACCAAGAGTGTGGCAACGGGATTGAGGTGTGATGAGTTTCAGCGAGCAGTAAGAACGGAGGCGAGTTGGTATAAAAGAGTTGGATGAGAAAATGATTAAGATAATGTCGCTCCTGACTCTTAAGATAATGTCTCGTTTTTTGCCTACCAAATAGTACCAAAAAGTAATCTTTTCGTCCCAAGATCAACAATAATTAATAAGAACAATAATCGACAGCCACCAATCAATATAATCAGCCATAATCAACAACAATAATTGATGAGCACTAGCGAGTGCGTTATTTGCTCGTTTTTTAGACATTCGACTTGGGTCTTTGATCATCAAAGCCGAGGTGAGTAGCACCAGGCTTCAGTCATGGCCATTCATTGCATTTACCGGTATCTGCAGTTTTACCCCAACTTTTCAACCAATCTTTCTCACACGATGGCACTATCAAAATGATGCCACAAAATGGATCGATTTACTCTAAAAGTAATTCTTTAATCTGATGCTGCTGCGATGTGTGATGATTTTAAAATGTTCTTGAATTTACTATTTGATTTCTTAGCTTCTTGACCTTCGCCTCATTGGGGGATTAGGCGAGTTTGTCAAAACAACTCGATTGAGAGGAAGTTAAACTATCTACAAAGAGAGTTCACGTATTAAAGAGTGATCAAGCATTTCATTAAGCATGCCGGTAGCAATTCGTTCGTCTTGTGCGAACATACTGCTGTAATTATTTGTCGACAACAGAAAATATTCAAGTAACTGAGTACACGCTTTTGTGCTGAGGTATGGGTAGCACATTTTTCAAAGACGTGCGGGAATATGAGATGAGTAGTGCATGTAGAAACAATATTATACAACCTTAGAGAAGAGAATATGCACTTAATCACTTCGAGTTAAAAAATTAATCGCATGGATACATTGATCTTTGTTGATTAATTTATAGATTTAGCTTGCCGTCTTGTGATGTTTGGTGTTTTGATGAATAATTGTCAGTTAAAGATAAGAAAATTATAGTTGGCAATGATAAATAGTTATTACATGACGATGCAAGTAAAATATTTATTTAGCAGTGCCGCTAATGAATTAATAGATGACCTTGACCATTAACAACAAAATATCTTCTATTAAAGGTATTTCATTCTCTGAGCTAATCATCACGTCCGAGATTATCAAACGTCGATTGCAATTTAATTGCTCTTTTCAAGCAATTAATTGAAACTGAGATTTCAGAGCAATCAGCTAATTGAAATTAAAAACAATATCAATCAAAAGTGAAATTGAAATCAAAGCAGGCAAATGATTGAATTTGGAAGTGGTGAATAATCAATCAACTAAATGAACTAACAATAGTATTCTAACAATCATTATGATATTATGAATATTATGATACATGAATATTATGAATCCATAATTCATGTTTATCATGAGTCATGAATGTTTGCGCCCACACAATGATATTGTGGAGCACCATGAAGAAAAATCGTCCAACCCAACAGAGGTGGAGAATAGGACGCTAAACGGGTATAGGACCTATACTGAAAGTAAAGGGCTACTTACGGGTGCGGACCAGGGATTAGCAAACTTGCTTGCAATTTAATTGCTCTTTCCAATCAATTAATTGAAATTGAATCACCGAACAATCAATTAATTGAAAGCGCAATTTCTGAGCAATCAATTAATTGAAATTCAATTAATTTTGGTTAATCCTGCATCACACCATATAAACGTACAGTAGAACACTTTTTTTAGCAGCCATTTATTTAAAGCGATTGGTTTGTGACGTTCCCCGTTCATATTTGTCCCATTAAATTAGACACTTTGGTCGCTTAAGAGGGATTATGTCAATTTTTGATGAATAACTTAATATTAAGTCATTTCGTTGATTTGCAGCAACTTTCTTACCTGGAATACTTCTGGCCCCATCTCCGCTGCACACATCGCAGTGATCATTTTTGAGGTTAGGTGATGATCTCCACCATTGAGTAGAACATGATGCCCTCCGGTGATGCGCAACCACTCTCTCCAAAAATCAGCAGAATGTGGATCCGAATACATCTGGAGTGCGTAGAGTTTGACGCCTTGGGCCAAGAGGCAATCGGAATGAGTCTTCCAGTCAATGATATCTCTGTCGTCATGACCTTGGAGGTAATGATACACGTCATGTGGCATCACATCTGCGACCATGATGACTATTCCACGTCGGAAGCAATCCCAGTGAAGTTTCGACTGCACCTGGAAAAGATATCGGTAAGTTGAATTAGTCATGGGAGTTATGTGCTTGAATGATTATTGATTAGGAGCTAGTGAGTTTGGCTCTCGACACGAGCTGATTCTTCGACATAGCCTACTCGTAGTCTTCTCATAATTTTTTATGTGCGTGCAGGAAAATCCTCAGCTACATATACTTCGCTTTTTTGTGACAATTGATTTAATTTTACGAGTTTTAGACAAAGTTGAAAACTTGTGGATATTACCCATTCGTAACACGAGATAGCCGTCGGATAATATAAGCGGAATCATCGAATACTGTAGAGTAATTTGCTATATAGGTCCCTCTATGATAGGTCCTCTAGGTTGGGCCAGATGAAGGAGTTGTCAACATTATCACCTTGGGTAATTCATAGTAATTGACGATTCGTACGCGCGCCGTCGGTCAAAACTAGGTATGACGGTCATCAATTCCCAATCTGCTGTCAGATAAAATGATGGAAGCCCCTTTGGATACTTGTATTTAGCGCAACGCATTTCAGCAAACGTATCCACTAACACTACAATCTATTAATGAAATTAACTTGATAAGCATTCACCGTTCGTTGCTTGCATCTCAACCCTTAATTAAGATGTGGTTCACAGAACCACGCTACATATTTCTTTGACAAAAGGACTTTTTGTGTCTATTGTGTGTATGTGTGTGTGTATGTGTGTGTGTGAGAGAGAGAGATGAGAGAATGAATGAAGCAGGCTACATTTCGTCTCCATTGCTTGCTGTTAAGCAACAATAACTATATCTATGACAACGCTAGCGATAGCGGCATTGCATTAGTTAATGCAGCTATTTCTAAGGTTGATCGAGGCAAAATGTACGTTGGAGTTCAATTATTTAGCAGCTGAACTAAGACAATTATAAAATTCAATTTGCTGAAGAGTATGAGAATAGATGGTCTTTAATTTTCAATTTATCGTAGTTAATGCGGTTTCATTGGGAACAGTTTCAACGTGAAAAATGTTGAGCGACTGAAGTACTAATGATAAACTACATATTGCATGAAACACGTGTGCAAATGCACTCGTACTGTACTGTCGTATCGGTACTGTTTGCGTAACATGACGCTCCAATAACTTAACTTGAAATCATGAGAGGTTTATGTCAGATCAAGCTATCGATGAGATAATAAGTAAATGTTATAATATGCAAATCATGAAGATCTTTACTCACTATTTCGATCACCAGACTGTCCGTTTTGAACCAGGCTCCATTAACGTCTCGCTGCATTGCACCAGTCTTGAGAAATTGCATCAATTCTGCTGCATTGTGACTGAATTGATGAAGACAAGCTCTGTACTCGGAATTGATGTCAGCATGCAAAACGATTCCAACTCGAACTCCTGGGTGATGTATGAAGAGATTTTGTAGAGAAGTTTCGAATTCCGGAACATTGATCAGTCGACCATTCAGTGTGGGATGCATTCCTTCAGTTAGATCAAGGACTAGAGCTATATCGAGCTGACAGGCCTCCTCTGGTAACATAGCGGCACCTTCGGGAACAGCTGATGAGGTACCGGCTTCATCGGCAATTCTCCCAGTCCTGCTGCTTCTTGAGCTCAATCGTGACTTCAGAGCTGGTGCAGCCATGCTTGCATCAGAATGTTCTGAATTAAGCGACAGTGGTGCCCTTGATCTCTTCCCTTGCATACTGTCCACTGAACGAAGACTAACGTTCGAGGGCTGCGTCCTCAGGAAAGCCGGTGCATGAGACCTAGCGCCGCGAACGCTGTCAGATGACATAAGACTGGTATTGGAGGGTTGTGAAGACAACTCAGCTGCAGTTGAAGATCTATTACTTCGGGCGCTCGCGTTTGAGAGCTGCGGTTGAGGAAGTGAACGTACAGAAGATCTTTTACTCGCATTGGAGAGTTGAGGACGACGCAAGGTAGAAGAGCTTTCAGATACTTTTGTGGTGACTGTGCTGGTCGATGACGCTGCAGAATCGACATGTATGCTTGCATAGGAGAGCAATTTAGAAGAGACAGAACTCTGCTTTCCGCTATCGCCTCGGACTGCTTTGATGCTACTGCATGATACAGACTTGGAAAGAGAAGTTCTTGATGCGTTCGACCCCTGTCGAGATGCAGTAGGAGTTCTCGACAGTTTTTCACTCAATTGCTTTGTCAATTGGCGCTTCAACAGAAGTTTCGCTGCAGATGACTGTTTCTCCATTGATCACGTCGCCTTGCTGCTGCAATGACAGAATCAACCACAGATTGTCGTTTGCCATCGACGTGATATTTTATAGTCAACGCTGTTCCATTTTAAGCTCAAGCGAGTGACGACTGTGCCAAAATTAAATCTGATGCTAGAATGACGTGCTAAGATTCCTACACTACTAATAAAAATATCAATAGTATGAATTGCTTGCAATATACTGCTTCGTTACAGAAAAATTGCATGCGACGAGAGAAAATTGTGTTTGAACATACGTCGCACAAATGAATCATTTGCTCTCATTCACAAGCTATGTAGTGATACATTGATTGAGGAAATTTGAATGTTCACTTACAAAGCAGCACTTTAATAGAAAATCTGGTACTTCTATTCCCTTCCCCACATTTCTGTTGTTGACACCCGGAAGTGTTGCATCGTCAACGATCTTCTCTTGCTCCTACGGGCAGTCTCACTAACGTGCCATAGCGTTGAGTGTGTAAAACTCCTCTTATCTGACTTGTAGAACATTTACAGCCTCAGAATTAGACAACTGCCCGTCATTAACGTCATAACAGTTACACGAAGTTCATGATCACAGCTGCACCTCGTATTCTAACTGAGTATCCAAGGGACCGATTCTTCATCCCATGGTTCAAGTAAGACTTCTCAGTCGTGTTGTGGTGTCACTCAGTGACAGATGAAGTCTACTATATACCCAATGTGACTAACTTTGGCGAAATTTGATGATCTTGGAAAACTTGAAAAATGTGGGGGGGGGGAAGAATAGAAGTACCGAAAACCTTTTTTAAATACGTTGCTTAATTGATGCTCATCGGGTTTCAAATTTTCGAGGCAAGACAGATTTGGTCGATTTTTTGAGAAATAGACTGCTGTTCTTTTCAATGTCAGTTTTGCTTTTTTTGAAATGCCGATTTCAATTGAATATGCGGAGTCGGAAGACTTTCTTCCTCCAGATCATCACGAATAAAACTTCGTGCGTGAAAATTTTTGCGACTCCGGGTCAAAAATGCTGAATTCGTCACTACCTCCCTGATTTCAATGAAAGTGCACATCAAAATCTGTGCTGCCACTTAATGTTGCATGTGTGAGATGTGTGGCATGTAATGTTCATTAAATTCACAGTAAATGACATACGTATTAAATAGCCTGCATTCATCATCACGAGACGCAATCGATGATTTCTATGTACAATTTATCCTAGCCTTACGGCGACAAGTGTACTCGTACATGTACATGATGATGGAATAGTTATTTTTCACAAAATTAATTATCCTGCACATTTGTCACATTTATCTTTTAGTTTAAATATATTTTAACGTTTTGAAACTTATGACCCACATTTACCAGTATTCACTCTTGTAGCTTGATATCGATTATCTATTTATTCGAATCACTTTGAAAATTGTTCGTACGTTTAAGAAAGCATTTGTATTTAATAATAGGAGTAGTTTGTACCTCGAAATAAATATTTTAAGCCATCGAATTTTTTCATTACTTGGTTGAAACATATAGCTATTTCAGATTGTTGAAAAAATACATGTTGGTGTGAAAAGCAACATGCTGTCATCTTTATAGAAATAAATAAAAAGTGATTATAAGCTTTGATTTACTTCACGTCCCCTTGAAAGTTGGGTCGACTAGCCGCTGTAAGTATTATGCATCCTACTCTGTACTAGGATATGGTTCTCCATGTTTTAAGTATTAATTCACATTTATGCGCACTGAACTTTAAGTAATGTTGCACGAATTTCCATTATGGTAGTTGCTTTAATTTTGTTTCCTTCCGCTTCATGGATTCTTCGAATATTTTAACCTAGTCGTGATTTAATTTATTGCTTATACTCTTTTACGCGTTTGCACGCAAACGTCAGCATGAATGAGCGATACATGTATTTGATGTTAAACCGGGCCTATTCATAAAGTTTCCGGATTACATAGAAAAGGTATTACAAATTTCTATCAAATAGTCAATGCACATCACATCTACATGTACAGTATTAGAATACTAGATGATGTCGCTGTTGATTCACAGTTACATTATGATATTTCTCTTGAAGCGAAATTGTATGTACAGAAACATAACACCAAACTTAAGATGTGTGGAGTGACAAAGTTTATACATTGCGCATATTTGACTGCTAAAAATGATGCATTTTACATGTAGCAGTATATTTTAGATTAATCGATTGAATAAAACGGCATTTAAATCAAAGAAATTAATTGAAAATATCAGAAAAAAATAAAAAAGTTGAACCCGCCAAAGTATTGCTGTTTCAAAATATGATAACCTTTCACTGTTATCGAAGTATCCTTCAGCCATGTATTTTGAAGGTATGTTTTTGGTACTATAGTTCCACAAGCACAAGGCTAACCAAAGGCTGAAAATCATTCAACTCATGCTATTTCGATTCCCCAATGAACATACCTTTTATTGTATCTCGATATTTCCAAATTCATCCATTCCGTCAGTTTTAAATTAGACACGTCTGAAATCCCTGTTTCGTTCGATGAGTAAGATGGAAATATGGAAATTTAGATTTAGGAAAACAAATTACACTCTCTAAATGTCTAAGATATTCTGAGCATTTCTTTCATCACAGTGACCTCGTAGACTTAGATTGATTGCTGACTGAAGCATAGAGTAGGGATATATACCATCGTGGCCAAAAAATTAAGCCCACCCAAAAATTTTCTACACAAAATGAAAAGTCAAGTGTTTAAGTGCTTCATTTATCTTTTATTCTGCAAATCACATTCTAAAAGATCCAGAGCACTTGTTTGAACAAGCTTTGCGAAAAAATCACTGCCAGTACTCAAAATTTGGTCGGATATCCTTTGTTTCTCAGGACAGCTTTGATCCGGTCAGGCATGCTAAACACCAGCCTTTGGCAATATTCTGCGGTAATCTCTTGAGTCCATACAGTCTTAATGACGTTTATGATATCCGTTTCTGATGTGGGGCGATGGGCAGCTACTTTTGTCTTCATGTGGGACCAACAGTTCTCAATTACGTTGAGGTCAGGGGAGTTCGACGGCCATTATGACAGCAGAGTTACTTCATTTTCAGAAAACCATCTCCTTGTTGCCTTGGAGACATGGCATGGCGCCGAATCTTGCTGGAATATGCTTGTTCGATGGATTGTCATAAGAGGCAGCACTTTCTCGTTCAGAATTTCGATGTATCTGGCCGAATTCAACCTTTCAATTTTTTTACAGACGACCAATCCAGCGCGACCTGCTGCACTGATAGCACCCCAAATCATTACTGAAGGTGGGTACTTTACAGTTTTATAGAAAATCGCGGATCGTACCTTTTGCCGGAAGGCCGACGAATGTAGTTGGATCCACAATTTCGTACCTGTTGGAAGACTCTTTCATCGGAGAACATGACCTGACTCCAGAATTGTTTGTTTGGGCTTGTCCTTATAAAGATGGCAAAACTGCAATCTAATTCGACGCTGCTTCTCAGTCAACATGGGCTTTTTTGAAGGTCGACGGGCGGGAAGTTTGAATTCTTTCTGCAGTCGTCGAATAGTCCGATCACCAAGCTCAACTCCTGCGTCACTCAGCGTTTTATTCAGATTTAAGGAAGAAAGAGTTGGAGCTTTGTCGATCTGGATCTTCAAGTAGCGATCCACCCTTTCAGTTGATACTCTCGATCGTCCACAGTTCTTCCGACGTCCGAGTGGAAATTGCAAAGCATTTCTTATGGCTCCCCTGGATAGACCCAATTGAGATGCCACCTGACGCTGTGATAGCCCTGATTCAATCAGAGCGACGATTTTTCCGCGGTGAAACTGAGAAACGTCCTTCGTCTTACCCATTGTTCACTAAAATGTCAGAAGTTGCGTGCTACAGCAGTTGACACTATGATTTGAATTTTAAACTGTCAAAAGATATCTACAATTCGAATCAACTTCAGCTATTCAACAATCATAACGCGTCAGACAATTTGGTAGCCTGTTGAGGCATAGCTTTCCCAACAGAACCATTCTTCATGACATTTTCACAATATGTCAGAAATAACAGAAGTGGGCTTAATTTTGTGGCCACGATGGTAGGTAGAGTGTCGACCATACGAGTAGAGTAAGTGTATTAGGTAGAGTGGTAACTCCGCATTTATTAAATCCCCAATGTGTATACACTTTCGATTTTATTGAATGAACTGGTGGGGGATATAGTTGGTAATTGTCACCAAATGTGAGATATGCAAATTTTTGCAGTTTTGCAGAAATTACAACGGAATTGGCCTATCATGCAGTAATGCAGAAGGAAATGATATTATTTTGCAGATCGTCCGTGCCATAACAGCCTTGGGTAAGTCATGTTTGTTAAATTAGCAACTCGATGACCTGGTATTGCTTTCATGCTCAACCTCAAGAGAATCTTCTTAAGCGAGATCATGTCACAGACAACCTGCCACTCAGTGGTCAGGCCAGCTGCAAAAATTTTCGCACTGCGAAAATCTGCGAAAATGTTAGAAAAATGAACTCGCTGCGAAAAAATTGACCTGGTCCTGCGAAAAATTGGAACCTTGTAATGGATGGAAAAGGCAAACTAATGAAAACTAATTATCATTTAGTTAAGGCTTCATATTATTCACAGTGTCTTACATCTTGTAACAGGTTCATCAAAATAGAAGAATTGCAGCAAGTTCTCGGCATCTACTGAGTTGCTATAGATGTTGTAACCTCATGCGAAACTTTCGAAAAAGAATGAAAAACCGACTTGATTTCAAATAATTTTTCAATTAATGTATAGAAGAAACAAATAAAATTCAAATTCATACGAGTATTGTTGTCGGATATATGCATTGAAATTCATTTTGTACAGTCGCTCGATACCTGAAATTCTGAGCGCAACTGGAGTCATTTGAAGCGCTCGACATCCACGCTTTCCATAAGATTTACTCATATTTTTGATATTCAGCTAACGATGCAACGGCCCTGATGGATGCAAAAAATAACACAATTTTTAGACTTGTGTTATCAGTTGCATTGACATTAAGTTGTCATAAGTATCATTGAACACCTGGTGGTTTTGAAGATCACCAGAAAAGATCAAATCAAGCGATGAGTGATGTTAAATGAATGCACTCTCATCTTACAAACGGCTCTTACCTTCCATTCAGAAAATTTGAAAACACATTTTAAAGACGTGGATGCTGCGAAAAATTCACGCAATTCTATACCAGATAGTCAGAAAAATTCATAGCTGGCCCTGGAAAATAGACTGCTATGGAATTTTCGCTTATATGATGAAAAGTCCATAAAAATAAAATATCCGAATTTCGAGACATCTGTTTTGGATCAACATAGCGTGTAAGCGTTGACCTAACTGCCGACAGTCAGCTCTGCCACACGTTGTCGATCACAGACAGTCTTCGTAAAAAAGCGTCGTTGGCCAAGTGGCATTGCAAGCCTTGTTTGAAAAAACAAGAGGAGAAAGACGAAAGAAGCCGACAGATGATTATCAGAAAAAGTTGAAAACAGTTACATCAAAAAAGGGAAAATAACTTTGCTACAATAAAGTCGATGCTTCAGAACACTAAGAGATAAAAGATAGAGGCATCGGACAAAAAGAAACACACGATGGAATGGGAAACATTAATATGATATAGAACTATCGAGCCGGAGTTGATAATATTACAGGAAAGCACATTTTGTTCTGCTCGAATTAGATTCATCCTAAAACCTTCGTTTGTTGCGAAATAATGTGGTCACAAGATTAAGTCGGCTACCAGTTATTCCTGCAATTTCCTGCAAACAGATGTCAAAATTTGATGCTTGTGCAGTCGCCACTGATCGACTTCCGTTCCTCCACGTGCCGGGAAATTTGGGTTGGACCTATACCATCAAGCTCGATGCATTCCGAGACGGAGAGAACTGATTGGAAATATCAGTGCAATATTAGTGGAAAACCAAGCAAGACAGCTGCGTGAGGAGCAGGATGAGTCAATAGAAAGAGAATATCATGCTCAATGTTTTAATGTACAGGATTGTTGCATCTTCACAAGTTAAGATTTCCACAGCGCTGAATTTCTACATCATACGTTATTTCTCTTTCAATCCGTAATTATCACTTGTTTTCTTTTGATGAGAACTTCTACTTTCTGTCAATTGCTGATTGGTTTATTTCCTTTTGTTGTGACCTTCCTGTCAGCGCCTGTTATCAACTGGAACGGATCATATCCTAAATGACATATAGCAAGATTTTTTGTTGCAAAGTTTTTGTTGGTGTTTTAGTTGTAAGGCTAATGACTTTTAGCTATATTTGCTACATGCACATGTAAGTACCAGTTGATAAGATGGATTCGGTAACAAAATGCCAGTTTTATAATTTAGGTAGTTTAGTGTTAGCAAAATGGCTCCTAAGAAACAATAGATGGCAGTAGTAGCGAGTTCATGCAATCAAATATTTGCGAAAATTCTTTTGTGAGTCATCAATGACGGAGCGTGCTAACTTTCGAAAAATCTGTCTTATTACAAGAAAGCACTTAATTGCGGAGTTTTCACAAGACATTTTGAAAAATCAGTTTTTCCGGACAGATATTGGGCGTTGGTCAAGTTTTGATAAGAGCAGTATTTTACTCTTCATAATTATGAAATATGATGCCATAATTTACTGGTATTAGTAGGCCTGCAAAAATTTTGTAGAGCTGCGAAAAAAATGGAAAAATATCTGGCCCGACCACTGCTGCGACTTGCAGAGCAAAATTACATAATCAAAGACAATGATTTCATTTAACTTTGAAAGATGTAAATGGTTCCACATCACTATTCAGATCCAAGAGATGAAACATGAATTTAGTGAATCAGAAAATCATGCCGGTGAAAACTCTATTGAAAACTTGAAATTTCAGCCAAGAAAGCACGAAAAACTGAATCTCTTCATATAAAAATTTTCACTGTATACAGATACTTTTTGAAGAGATACTATGAAGAGATTCAGTTTTTTGCGGAGATTACGTTCCCGTGGTCCAAAAAATTATCTGAGCACTTTTGAAAAAAGTCAAAATTTGCCAATTTATATACTACCGAGATGACTCTTCCATATAAGTAGTATGCAACAAGTTGGATATCAAAAGGAATGAATATTTGATAATGAGCATCCTAACTAAACGGAAATCAAACTGATTATCAAGGGAATTTCATGAATTGTATTATAATGAAAGTCTTCATGAAAAAGTCGCGAAATTATTCGTGCTTTCTTGGCTGAAATTTCAAGTTTTCAATAGAGTTTTCACCGGCATGATTTTCTGATTCACTAAATTCATGTTTCATCTCTTGGATCTGAATAGTGATGTGGAACCATTTACATCTTTCAAAGTTAAATGAAATCATTGTCTTTGATTATGTGATTTTGCTGTGCCAGTGGCAGGTTGCCTGTGATATGATCACGCTTAAGAAAAGACTCTTGAGGTTGAGCATGAAAGTAATTGGAGCCCATCGAATTGCTAATTTAGCAAACATTAAATCTCCAAGTCTGTCATGAGAATCTGTGAAATAGCATCATTCCTTCTGCAATACAATCATGATCAGTCAATTCCGTTGTAATTTCTGCAAAACTTCAAAAATTTGCATATCTCACATTTGGTGACAATTACCAACTATATCCCCCACGAGTTACTTTAATAGAATCGAAAGTGTATACACATTGGGGATTTAATAAATGCGGAGTTACCACTCTACCTAATACACTTACTCTATGGACTGAAGGTTGGAGCACAGATATGTAACCGGTCTGCAAAATTTCGCTATTTTTTCCTAGAAAGTCACTATCATATTCTATGCATGTTCTGTCGACGGTATGCCGGCACTGGTCACCAGACTGGTCCGGTTCAGTCCGTGAAAGTTTCGAATCGTTTGCTTCTCTGCGAAAGCCACTATTCCAGGACTCTACTGTCCTGATAAACGAATCACTATTGCATTTACTCATCGGTCTACTGTTAAAGTCGGGATTAATGATTTGATAAGTCCTTCATCATCAGGCAACAGCAAAGCCAAATATAGACATCATCATGAGCATCGACAATGTGCCTGAATGGTTCAGATATACATGTACATGTAGTCAACTGTAGGTAGATCGTTTTTCGGCACCCTCTGGTACCCGAACATTAATGCACACGGAGCCGAGCAGCGAGTAGTCCGGTGCGTGAGCCGGCAGCCAGAACAAGTTTCTGGCCCAAAAATGGCCGAAAATGAGACTTCGCACAGAAGATGTAAGCACTCCATGCGACCTCCCGTCGATTTCCAGCGTCGAGATATTTTTGTAGTTTCCTCTTTTTTGTCAGACAAGATCAAAGAAAGACACAGGTTTTGATCCAATGGCAGAAAATTGTTTTTCTTTCTTTTCTGGCAAAAACTGAAAGTAATATTTCTATTCAACTGAATTTTAGTATGACTAGAGTTTAGTAATTCATTTACCATCAGGTTTGTGATATTATCATGCCTTGATGGATCGGTGTATTATCATGCATTTGATCGGCGGTGAGCGTATTCAGAATGTGGTTCAGTTTGAGGTTTGTGAGCCATATAATGTTATGGCTTCATGGAAAAATGTTCGTGGACATTGTAAGAAATGACCTGAAGACATTCCATGTCAAAAATTGTGGCTCTAGACTTTTCTTTTAATAAGAGAAAACATAGAAAATTTCATTTTGCTGAAAACTGCAATCTGCGTCACATTGGATTAGAATATGTTTTCCTTGATCCTGACTGACAAGAAGATGATTTAACTAGAACTCGGCAGACGCGCAGAATCGTAGTAGGCATAAAATGTACATTATTCTTCCAAAGTCTCATTTTCGACCTCGTTCCTTAAGGAAACTCGTTCTGACTGCCGGACTAATAGACATGTCACAGGTGATTTTTGTTTATTTGTATAACACGATGACTATTATATTGAAAAAAATATTATTCCCAATTTTTACTTCGGTCATCATTATTTCTTTTAAGGTCATCGGTCGGAATAATAATAATATGAAAGAAAATATCCGTATTTTTCCTTCGACCGTTTTATTGAAAATAGAGATAAAACGAAAATACAATTTCCAGAACCTAGATATTCTTTGTAACCTTCAGCAAGTTGCTGACAGTTGGATGTGAAATTCGTCCGATCATTTTCACAATATTTCATCTCTACATATGAATTGAGGGTGAGGCACATGCTGGCACTTTTCAAAGGAGTGGATTTGCACCCTTGATTTGACTGGCAAAGCTGACTTTGAAAATTGCCATGTTAACTCTGCAGCCCGGCCATTTGAACGGTTGTTAATTCTTTTCCGATTTTTATGAAATTAAGTGTTTCACATCCATTTCAGAGTGATTAGAATGCGTTAGCGAGATTTGATTGACGAATACTGAGTATTTGCAGAATTGGCTGCTTTTTTGATCAGACTACATGCAACTCTTCAGCTGGCCACTTGAATTTATCAACTCAATTTTCTCAGCGATGGATGCGATTTTGTCAAAAATAAGTGATGGTACATGTTGGTACAGCTCATAAATATAGAATCTCATGCTTTTCTACAGTGGGAAAAACGAATATTAAAAATTACTTTCTGGGTGGCTATATAGGCTATCTTCACAGACTTAAGTGCATTTTCGTTTTCCTGACATATCTGCCGACTACTTTGGCAAAAATGCTTGGAAGTTAGAATATGTAGTAGAACATGAGCAATTTGGTATGTGGTTAAAGGATGGTGTTGCTGCATGATGTTTCGACTGGCGAGGACCTCGAAATGTCACAGTAAACTTGTATATCGTTCAAGGTGGACATTGTTTATCTTTGTTCTTATTTTCGGATAGTGCCACCCAAGAAATTGAAAACTACAATTTTCGCGAGGCACCTTTCATCTGATCAATCAGACATCTTCAGGCGTTACGATGTCTGTCTGTTAACGCCTGAAGATGTCTGATTGATCAGATGAAAGGTGCCTCGCGAAAATTGTAGTTTCAATTTCTTGGGTGGTACTGTCCGAAAAAAGGAATAAGGAGCAAACTTGTATATATCGTTGTTTACAAGCATGTGAAACTCATGATTCCATGGCTGCATTCCATGTCAGCATTCTCAGTTTCTTTCATGTGTAATGGAATACGCCGTAAGTATGATATTGCACATGTTCATGAAGTAATGCTTGTCATGTGTCTTGTATGAAATTGATGCATAATTATGTGCATGCTGAAGAAAAGATGATGAAATATGCGGTGCATTGCATTTACGCAGATAAGGTAGATTAATCGAGGTCATTTATCTCTGCTAAATATGTGCATTTATTATTTGAATTAGTGGAGAATAAATAGATTTTTGTGTCAATTCATCTGTGAAACAGACACTCGAAGTTAAAATACTGCAGTTGCAAACATAGCATTCGATTGAAATGAAATGATACCCAATTCACAATATGGCATGCTATCATGACTTGCGAAGTGTGCACCTTTTCTGCACAAGTATCACAATGCCTTCATAGGAAGATGTCCGCAGACTTGAACAATTTAAACACAAAATCCCCGTAGATCCTACGTTTCTCCGTACAAAGGCTCACCACTGCATTTTTCTGTTCTGTGCCCAGGTAATCTGGCACTCTGCGATCTTTATGATTCAATGTTCTGTTTTCAACAATTATGTCAGGGAGTAATTCACTTTCTAGTTTTTATATCGTTTTTTGTAATATAAAATCAAATTTGCATCGCAACTTAAACATCTTGTATCGCAGCTTCTAGAAGTTCTTGAAAAATCCCAAACCGTCTGCGCTGGAATGGCATTACATTAATCGATCGAAACAAAGTCAATTACTTAATTAAATTAAATTAAAAATCCATTACATCTTTATAATCGTCATGCCGACGCATGCATGGACCTTCGCACAAATATCTGATTGACAAGGTTGGGTAAAATCTCTTAACAGAATCAGAACGACTAAACTGACTGCAGGTTGCTGCATCAACACTGATTTTTATCACAGTATCTAAGCTGCTTACCTTCAGTATTGACCTCCAGTCGGACTGGGGGTCAACACTGCGGCGCATTCTGCTGAATCCACGCTCAACTTTTGCATTGCTGATAGGAAACAGTGAGAGGAGCTAGCTCCACTAGAACTGCTAAGTGAGACAACAACACTTATTTTGAGCTGTCAGGACCACAGCTCCATATTTTCGACTTGAGCTGTACCAGTGCAGTAGTCCTTGAATGAAAGTCGTCAATGATGTTGGCTGCAAGTATGTCACGCTGAAATGGTTGATGAGGCTTGACACTTCCTCAGCACCAAATGTGTTTGATGAATCATCAGGATACGAGAATTCGTGTAGTGAGAGTGTAATAAGATCTTGTACTATCCATACTGTGTTGATATATAAATCTGTGCTTGACAAAGGTTTCGGCCGGGTTATGCCTGTAATACATCCTCGAACTCACCAAAGCCGTTCTCCCTACTTTACATGATCTAAAATCAATGCCTATATCAGGAGTGCATTGATTCAAAGCAGTCCAAGTCATCTCATCGTCGACCTCAAACGCTTGCAAGTGTCGGCGCTGCTATCGGTGAAGTTCCACCGTTAATGATAAGATTTGTCTGTGTCTCCCAGCTGCAGCTGCTGCGAATGCAGCTGAAGGGGAGGAAGTTTGGAGATGCAGCATTCTGGCTAATCTTTTAATATTTCCATTAATGGCTGTTGAGACGTACGCTGGCATGGAGGATTCCGCCAAAACATCGGAATCAATTAGAAGGCGTCTGACGATGACAACAGGAGACAGGCGGGGGAGGGCGTGGCTAATGCAGAGAATTAGCCTCGACATCCAGCGAGGGAATGGGCCTCAGTTTGTTAGGAGCAGGAAAATAGGTTTTCTTTTTGTGAACTTAGTATTACTTGCAGTGTATAACCTCCTGGAAAACGTGATTTTATTTCTGAAGTAGATAAGTTTGTTTAGTAGCTTGAGTTCTACACTAATCATCCATCTGAAATTCTGACGAACTCTTCGAAGTCTTTAGAGGAAAATGTCTGTTGTTGAATCGGTGGCAACTATCTGTCTTAGTTATGAATGTACTTATATCGTATTGTTAAAATCTCAATCGCGGGATTTCGTGATCGCGGTATTGGAATCGCATCGCCGTTTTTCGCGATGTAGTTTCGAAGTTGCATCGCATGATTGACCTATTCCCTGTATAATGATGTTTCAGCATAATTCAGACATTTTCCAATTTACAACAAAAAATGAATTAATTTTAGTAGAAGATTTGACTTTCATTAAAATCATATGAATCTATCACATGGAGTTTTCAGATACCGTGGATAAGAGGTTCCCGTGCTTGTCAGCAGAGATGGAAGCGATCCCGGGCTTTTGGCTGGGGCCTAAAAAAGGTCTAGTACCCGGGCCGATGTTTATTACGTCTCAAATCAGTAATATCTTCCTCATTTGATCATTTAAGGAAGAGGAAGATTCCAGGACCGGATCCTCTTCCTTTCTGGATTTATCGGGACTTTGCACATCTTCTCGGTCCCGCAATCACCAAGCTCTTCAATCAAAGTATGGAAGAAGGTCATGTTCCTCATTGCTTTAAGAAGTCCCATATCACTCCGATCCCAAAATGTTCCCATCCAAAGGAAGTGAATCAGTACCGTCCGATATCCAACCTCTCCATTCTCTCCACGTGCTTGGAAAAGGTCGTTGCCAACAAATGGATTGCACCTCGTATTCGTGAAAGAATTGGCTCAACACAATTTGCTTATGTACCCGGCAGAGGAACCGCGGTTGCAACGACTCTTCTTTACAACCGCATGTTGCAATATCTGGATGGCCACTCTGGTGCAGCTAGAGTCCTGAAGATCGATTTCGCGAAGGCATTTGATTTATTGCCTCATCAAACTGCAATCAAATCGTGTAGAGAATTCGGCATCCCTTTGCCTGTAATTTCATGGATGGAGGATTTTCTTAGCGGTAGGCAGCAGTCTGTCAAATTGCACACTTCAATCTCGAGCTCTACTCTGCCCCGTCGGTGTTCCACAGGGCAGCATACTTGGTCCGCTGATTTTTTGTATGGTGGTTAGCAAATACTCAGCGCTTCATACCAACTCATCAATCGTGATGTACGCTGATGATTTAAACATTACTGCACTGTTTGCGATCAGCGAGAAAGATTCGCTACAATCCGAATTCGACAATATCGTTTCTTGGTCTAACTCCATGGTCTTCCCATCAACTACTCCAAATGTGCCGTTATGAATGTGATTACGCGGAAAAAAATCTATCAGTGGAGCCCATCAAAACTAGCAGTGGTGATATTTTAAAAACTGCATCGTCCATAAAGATTCTCGGCGTCCATTTCTGTGACAATCTGAAATGGAACATCCATATCACTAAGACTGTGTGTCATGCTTCGCAGAGATTCTTTGTTCTAGCGAATTTGAGACGATTTGGCTGTCCATCACATTTGATTCGTAGAACGTACTTTGCCTTTGTGAGATCTATTTTACTTTACTGTTGTCCAGTTTTTATTAACGCCCCAAAATACCTCAATGACAAAATCGTTCGAACTGAAAAGAGAGTCGCAAAGATGATTGGTGAGCAGATTCATCCGGACGTTTTGAGTACCATGAACCGTTCCTGTGAGTCACTTTTTCAGAAAATTGTGATTGACGACAATCATCCTCTGCAGGAATGCTTCAATTCTCGTACCCGATGCAGTCGTAGTATTTGTCCTCTACGCAAGCCCTTTCTCGCACTTTACGCTACAAATCCTCATTTATCAAATTTTGTAAATAGTATTGGCGTTGTAATGTGTACCTTGATGTATATTTTTATCATTTTAATTTTTTTTATCTCTTTGAATTGTGATGCGTCTACCGAATCTGATCGTATGTGGACCAATAAATTTATCCTATCCTATTTTAAATTCTCAGAATCAATTTCATATGATGGCCTATCAACATGGTTCTCAAGCAATATATTGAAATAAACACGGGCATAATGCTTTCACTTTCTCAAATAGACAGCATGTCTTCAGTGCATTGGTTTTCCCTGTTTTTATAAACCTAAATACAACTTACAACAATTGCAGCTATCTGCACATCAAATGAGATCCAATTTAATTGTGATGGACAACGGCGCTATAAAACAACATTTAAAACTATGCATTTAAGCTATGCAACATTCAAAACAAATGAAAATTCACGATGGATTAAATGTTTGAAAATTCACCTTACTGTTCAACAGTTATCAATGTACTTACAGCTGGTACATAGGTGCTACAGCAGGCGATCATGTTGTCGACAATTAGATTTTTAGAATGATTCTTAAGGCGATCACGTTCAACTAACGTAATTGATTCCTTCATTAAGGATGGTAAGGTGCTCAATGCGATATAATTTCTCACCCTTGCCCAGATACCAAATTCATCCGGGTCGGACCCGGGCCGGGCCTGATATTCTGTGGTCGATGTGGGCCCGGATCCGGGCCGAAAAAAGCGGCCTGGATCCAGGTCTGCTCGTCAGGCAAACGGAAAGAATGTTGTAGAAAACATATGTTTTGTGAAAATTCGGCTTCTATTTGTCAATTTTGTGTCTTGAATGTTAACTTTGTCTTTGCTACTGTGCATGGTGCCCGCCACCTAGGGTTTGAGTGTGCAACATGCAAAGGAAGCCGAAACACGACCTAGTCGGTCACTTTGATAATGAACTATTCGTTGCGCTTGACTTTTTCTGGACTGTTCGCATCATATTTAGTTTAGTTGCATCTTTGTACGCCCATAACGCTGATCAGTCCTTTTGAAGACAAAATGATAAATAATCCCTGTTTTTTCATCGTTATCAGTGTGTAAATATAGCTCTTCATGTAAAAAGCGCACGAAAATGACTTTCTTTCGATAAGCCTATTCTCCGAGGTCGTCTGGAAGGCGTTGCTACTGTTATCATACATCTATATCATTGTATATCTATATATATTCATCCGTGCAAGAACCAAGCGCTTTCAGAACTCTTTTATTCGTTTTTGTAAATAATTTTCTGTTTGTGGTACTTTTTATTTCTTTTTTATGCTCCTCTGTGACCATCATCTTTTTTATTGCAGTTTGTGGAGTTCACCGCATGCAAATAAGTGAATCAAGTAAAGAATTATTCTATTCTATTTTATCAGATTTTTCCACTTAGTGACTAAAATTGATTGCAAAATATCTAACAGATAGCATCTTTTCAAACTTGCAACATTTATAATTCAAAACTGTAGCTAGACATGTTTATCAATAAGTCTTTGATGAATCTGCATCAGGAGTTCGATTCTCCGCTCTCAGTGTTTTAGGGAGCCTGGTGGATGTGAGGATGGTCAGGTGTAGGTATGGGCTTGGTCGGATTCTGACTTTTCTTGTTCTTGCTGTGCACCTGCTGGCAATGAGCACATCAGCTCCGTCTTCGAATGTTCCTGCATTGTGTATAACAATAAGATTTTGAAATGATTGATTTTGATTGACAATGCACTTTTCTAGTCGCTTGAAAACTATGATTCAGTATTCAGTGTAATGTCTGCCACGTACAATATCAATATCTAACTGAATCGAAGCATCACTCCTTTCTAAGAATATAGTCAGGATACAAAGCTTTGCTGCTGCGATACTTCAGTTTTCTCGGTATAAGACAAACGGATTAGATAAAATTAAACGTGTGATCTGTTAATGAGCGAAACATGACTACCAAAGCAAATCGTTGAAAATATCTGAATTAGATATTTATTAAATATCAGAAAACATTCAATAAATTTTTAAGAATATTTGAATAATGATTTGTCTATTGGCACTCCTCATATCAATTATTATTATACTAGGAGGACATCAATACTGTCTGACAACTGGTATGACATCCTTCCAGTTTTATGTCTGAGAGACATCCGTGTCTCAGCGATCTGGAAAATTTGGGAGCACTGAAATCACATAAGAAGCAATAATTGTCAAACAGCGCACTCAGTCAATCAATCTCTCATAAGATTTTATTTGACTGAATATATTATTATACTGTATATATAAACTCAATTGTGATATTCAGTGCACAACTTCTAAGTAGCTACATTATTATATAAACAAACCCAATATATTTATCAGACGTTAACTATTATAGCATGTCTTCTTGTTTACGTCTCGCTCAAGGGAAAGCGAAAATACTCCTTTGGTGCACGTCAATCTACATACGACATTCATAACACGGAAGCTCATTCTAAGTTATATTATATTTTGCTCCGATATATCGTACCACGCTGTCTCTTTCAGAGCGAACGACAGAATGAATTACAGATAATATAAGCAGTCAAAGTTAGTTAAATCACGAACACAATTCACGGACATGGACATCCAGAGAACTAAGAAATACATAGAATAGATGGACTGATGCCAACTGACACATCACAATACTTTTTGCTTTGTGAGTAGTGAGATCATCAAGTTAAAATAAAACAAGAGAAAAGTCTCGGCATTAAACGGTAGGAGTAGACAATTTCTGTCTCTACACATAGCGTGGGTTTAGCCAAACTTATGAGCACAGACTCACCAATTCGCAAATCAGATTTGTTTCGGCACTGTTTCACAACTCCGACTTTATGATTGCCAGGTCAGATGATGTTGACTGATGGAGGAATTTGGAGTTAGCCTTGATCTAGGACGCACTTTTCTTCCTCGCACCACTTTTGGATATACTCCTTCGCACGAGTTTCCAAAGGTCTCTCCGTCCTCCCCACATTACTTGCTCGGCAAGCGCAGTCGCACGAGTATATGACGAGGGGTTTCTGGAAAGGTGTGATTGAGACCTTGGGAGCGTTGCTGGCCACTGTTCGTGTAGGACTTTGATGTGAGGATGTGTCCTCTCAACAATGTCTTTGATCTTCCTTGCCTTGGTGATCGAAGCCTCACCTTTGTATCTTTGTATAGGATCCCCAGGGTGTCCGCGCCCCCTGGAAAACCTGGAAAACACCTGGAAAACCTGGAAAACCTGGAAAAGTCCTGGAAATTTTGAGACTAATTGCAAGTTGTTGAAGTCATGCTCCATGGTTGAAGTGTTTTCTATTTTTTGCAGATTTTATTCTTCATATCTCTACTTATTTGTTACAATTGTAGCCTTCATTCGCATACAATTTTTTGTTTTTAGAATATTTCATTGACTAGAATCTCCTATCATAACGTATACAACATGAATGAGACTGAGCTGCATGGTATGGTTAACTATGAACTGTTGGCGAATTCCTAATCGTTGTACAGTATGATGAATTAGTAGGTGTGAATTCCCTCACAAACGCTGCGCGGTATGGTGTACTAGAAGTTGTAAATTCCCTCATTAACGTCATGTGGTATGGGGAACTAGGAGCCGTAAACTCCGTTATTGACGTCGTGCGGAATGGTTGACTATGAGGAACAGACTCACTCATTAACGTCGTGTGGCATGGGGAACTAGGAGCCGTAAACTCCGTTATTGACGTCGTGCGGAATGGTGGATTATGAGCCACAGACTCCCTCATTAACGTCGCGTGGTATGGGGAACTAGGAGCTATAATCTAGGATCAATGCTATTACATACTTGATTGGCGTGTGGCAGAATCTACTGACGCAAAATGGTGCTGAACATTTAAACTATTTAGGAACCAGGCTTGTTCTGAATGATCCGAGGCTAATATCAAATATTTTCAAACACATTTCAAGTAGGTTTTCAATATGTAGATATATTATTCCCGACACGTCGTGTGCCAATGAGCTTTCCTCGGTCAATTCTTCTCTGTGTTATTCTCTTAAACTGATTGTGATTACTCTCATGCATATGTAGCACATCAAACATTATGTTCCTCTTTCTGGCTCTTGGTGTTCCACGTTCCACGGATTAACATTGCTTCAGTTCAAATAGGAGAAAAAATAGAGAAAGAGTATAACAATGAATGACGAAAAATACAAGACTTAACAATGAAATGTGACCTTACAGATATTCCGTTAATGTTACATTTCATTGTTAAGTCTTGTATTTTTCGTTATTTATTGTTATACTCTTTCTCTATTTTGTTCTCCTCAATCCGCAAGCTTTAAATTTGTTACGATCGATTATATTTTAATTTTTTATAAGTATAATGTAACCGTCTGATGCATATATTGGTATTTTTTTATTTAGAATCACCTTCAAATTCAACCAATTTCACGCCACTTTTCAAATTTTTTTCGTCAATAATATTAATTTTATGGTGTGTAATCTCCTTAGCCACAGAACTTTGGGTAGATTTTCCCGGAATTTTTCTTTTAAATTTGACGCGTGCATTTGAGCAAAATTTCCTTGCAGACAGTCTGGAAATTTTCTTTCAAATTTGCGCGGACACCCTGGGGATCCCGAACCGCAACTTCTTTTTCTCGACAGTGGAAATGCTTCTGTTAATTCTAAGAATTCTGCTGTTGTATTTGTCAACAAGCCACGGTGGAAAGCGATTCTTGGATAGGATTGATCTTAGGAAAATGGCTTCCTTCTCGAAATGAACTCCCGAACAGATTCTGCGCCTGCGGTCAAAGAGGCTTCTTACGAGATTAATTTTGCGTCGTCTCGGGCAAAATGCGTTGTAATTCATAAGCAGCCCTGCGAAAGTTGGCTTCCGGTAAAATGAAGTTCTTATTATGTTGGTCGTTCTGTGCAACTTCACTCCAAAAAATGATCGCCATCTTCGATGCAAAACTTCAAGGCACGGTGCATCTTGTAAAGTTCACTCACGAATCTGTCCTGCTCACGTCTGACGATATAACAGTAAGAATGAATGTCAAAATCGTTAGCACCAGTGAGAAGGTGACGGTCGCAGAATCCCACGAAAATGTCTAAGAAGCCACTGAGAGGGCTACCCATGCAGAGTCCATCTGTGAGTGTTGACCTGCTTGTTTTTCCGTTCTTGATTCTTCACATCCATCACACTACTGCATAAAGTCCGTTGAAACTGGTTCTCGCTGTCCGACCAGTTTGTGCTTCGTGACCTTGATTCGATCACACTTTCTATGACATAACAGTTTGATCAATTTGTTTGGCTTGTAACTGATGTGTGATCATTTCTACATGACCGATAATAAAGCGCTCTCTCGCGACCGGAACTTGCATCTGTTTTTTGCTTACACCATCAATTTGAGTGCAGAGATCTCCAACGAATGAGAATCGCCTATCCATGGTTACAGCCTTCAAAAGAGTACGAAGATTCGCTTCGCTGATGAAAGTGTATTCTTGCCAAGAGAAAAACAAAATTTCTCATGATCTCTAAGATAACAACAAGTTTCATTAAGTTTAGTCAGGTTAGTCAGTAGTAAGGTCAGCTTAGCAATCATGCCGCACAAGTCTGCATGAGGTAAGTGGAGAGATCCAATGGCGCATTGTAATTCTTAGCATCGATGCCAAGTGGTCGTGTAATCGAATCGCTACTCACTTGAATGCTCCGAAATCTACCATCAGATAGCAAATATGTCGTCATAGGGAGACCCGTCCAGTAAAGGATCGAGACCGATCTGGCAGACTTTCCAGTCCTTGATGATGAAACTTCCTCTTCTATCATTTCCACGGTACAAGCGAATCCTTTCATGAACATTTCTGAACTGCAAAGACTTCTTCGTGAGAAGATTATTCTAACATTGCAGTCATCCATAAGTAGACATCGTCATGATGCCGATCTTCACAGTTACCGTCCGCTCAAAGTTCTTCCTCTGAATGATGCTCATAAGCTTGTGGTTTGCAGTGGTGCGCCAGCTTCGCCCATGGTCTAATATTCAGGAAAGGCGTCAGTTCATCTTCACTGACGGAAGCGCATTCTCTGTACGTGGCACTGATGGTCGCTTGAGGGTTTGGAGATACATTCGATTCTCCGAATGGAGAGCCATCCAAAATCAAAAGCGTCGAGGTGTGTGCTGGTGGATTAGTGACGCGAAATCCGATCTTTTGATATTGGATTGCTCTGTAAATGGTGACAAGCATTGTGATGTTTTGAATTGAACATCATACCACTTAATCCTTTTGGATTTTAAGTGCTATCCTGTAGGATAATGATGCTGGCCCTCATCGCAGTCGCTTACTTCAGGGATATTTCCCAAGAAAACAATTACTATATTCACAACTGGCCGAGTAGCAGTCCCGATCTCAATCTCATTGAACAAGTATGGGATGAGTTCGGCAGACGTATTTCAAAACGAAGTTATTTTGCAAGATGACCTGAAGCAACATTCCCTGCAAGCAGCGTGTCACTCGGTCCGTCCGTCCACGCTTTCACAAGTGTCATTGGTGGTGCTACGAGGTACTAAAGAACTTAATTTTGATATTGTACAAAATATGTAAATTTGTAAATACTTTTCAGGTTCTTAAGTTATATTTCGCTTAGATTAGGAAGAAGGATATTTTCACTTTGCAGTTTGTGATTTGCACACAATTGTTGCTCTTCAGTGTTCCATGACCAATTCACCTGTATTATGATAGGTGGGCACACGGGGGGGATTGAAAAGTTCGCGGCCCAAGATAGAGGAAGACACATTTCGAAAATTATACTATTATATTTTGCGACGTAATCGCTCCCTCAATCAGCACACTTGGCCCAGTGGTGCTGCTGTGCCTGGATTCCTTGTCGTGGAGGCATGAATCTTTTGAGTGTAAATGGGCCTCCGCTGCTTCCATGACGTCACTGTTGGATGCAAAGTTCCGACCACTGTGAGCTCAATTTCATTTTAGGTAAGAGATGAAAGTTCGATAGCCACATCCGGAGAATAGGACGGATGGGAAAAGTTGCCAAACCCACAACCTTGGATGGAAGACATGGCGGCAGCGGAGGTGTCAGCAGGCCTTTCATCAGCTTCCCTCTCCGTTTGATTTTGATCTGCGCACGCACCTTCTGCGAGAATTATTGAGCGTAGTACTCGCCAGGGATAGTCCGACCCGTCTCCAGGAAGTCCACCGACAGACATCTTCTGAGTCCAAAAAAAGGAGGACATTACCTTGCCCGAGAACTTGATGACCTTGACCTTTCATCGAGCTGGTGATCCTGGGTGCTCCCATTGCTTCGACTGTTCATCTTCCAGGTTCCCTCATCGCTCTGTTCATCTTCAAGACCTTCACCAAGAGTTCCAACCAAATCATCATGAATCTCCTTTGGCGTGAGTCCTTTCAAGCCTAGATAACGGATGACAGCTCGATTTGAAATGCTCATCTCATCCGCAAAAATTGTCTGAATAACTGGCTGATGAATTGATTAACACTAGCAATTTATCGAATTAACTTACCGCTCTTCGTGCGTGGTTGACACATTGCACAGTAGTGTTTGGATCCCTGGATCCCGGGATTCGAAGAAGCTTTGTCCCGAATTCCCGGGATCTGAAATTGTCCCGGGAATTCCAAACACTATTGCACAGCATCTAACCACTTGCGCGATGTGGCCTGGCACGAAGCAGTCTATGTTCTGCCGCGAATTTTTCAATAACCCCTCGTATTTATCCTCCCTTACGAGCTTTCTCACTTAATGTCACTATTTATATGTAGAAACTCAGAGAACCAGTGAGAACTTTGTTCCTTTATTGCTGCAAATAATTGACGGACAGCTTGCTTGTAAGCAGGACAAAAAAGTCAAAGAAATAGGAAGCACTGCTCATCAAAGTAATTTGCAAAGCAGAATAAACGAAGTGGAGCATAAAAAGTTGATTGATGCAGAAAGGATTATGTGATTGTGAATATGCCGTCGAATCAGATGCATCGAAGTTAGGCTCCTGCCTTTTGTCTAAATTGTGTACGACATTATTTGTTATTTTATATGTTTCTTTACACGCAATTAGACGTGAGCTCTCATAACAGCAAAGATGAAAAGTGAAGTGAATCAAGTGATGCGTGACAGGTTGAAAGGAAAGCATGTATATAGAACTACATGTACATGCCTTCGAATTAGATGTACAGTACTGTACAAAAGATTGAAACGCTTTTTACAGTTTTGAAATCGTGAAAATGTTGATTATGCATCATGAATATACTTCATTATTTTATTACGAACTCTGTGATCTAGTGTATAGCTTAATCAGCGATGAATCGTGTAAAATGTTCCATTGCATCACATTGTGATAATATATTATGACTCTTATGCTCTCTCTAAACTGGAAGTTTAGTAATCGGTAAAGCTCGTCATTTTTTGGAGTTAGTGATTCGCAAGCGTTGATCATTTAGGCAATTCTCCAGGCCTGATCCCAAAGAGAATTGTTTGGCCAAAGAAAACAGTATAAACAGATATTATTGCTCTTCCTACAAAGAAATGATCGATGTTGTGAAGCGCGTATTGACTCAAGAAGTGTTGGTAGAATGCTGTAGGAAATTAATTAAATTCATGCCAATGAGACTTTCGTATTTTCAGAAAAATAGGGGCAGTTTTACCGATTACTAAACTTCAAGTTAGTGAGAACATAAAGTCACAATGCTTCGCAGCATCCATTGTTGATCAACTTGCACTCTAATTCACAGAGCTTGAAATAAAATGATAAAGTATTTTTGTAATGCATACGTAGCGTTCCTGATGATTTCGATACAAATGAGAAGCGTTTCCAAAGTTTGAACAGCACTGTATTTCACTGATGTACGTATGTATGATGGTTTATTTCACAGCAATTACACACATGCCACACGAAATCTTTGTTTGTATTAATAATGTTGACATCGATTTGACATTTAAATATACTTCTGATTGTGTTATATCAAACTATCCTCAAGTCAAAAGTCGTGATGGCAATTAAAGCTTGATAACATCAAAACTAACGTAACCATAACTACAACAATTGAGTTATCATGAAAGGAAACAAGAGGTTGCTAGAATTTATTGTTATCAGTCTAAAATAACTCGACTTTCATCTGCTGGTAGTGTTTCTTAATAGCACTACATTGAGATCAGCATGTTGTTGATATCATTTGACCAAACCACTTGACTATATCAAGAGTCATTTGCTTTATCGATTGGCGATGCTTTCAAAATCCTTAAGTGCCGATTCTATCCATTAGCAACGTAAATTCACGTCGTGATGATTTAAATGAGCCTCCGTTAGACGGTGCTTCCAATATGGAAGTGCAATTGCAATCAGGGAACAACTGAACCATGTTCAATCAGTGCAGCTTTAATTTCTGTAATAATACATCGCCTATTATCAAAAACTATTCACTATGCAAACTTGCAAAATATATTTCATGAAAGTTCTTGTTCATTGTTAGGCAATCGGTCTTTATAAGGTTATACTTCAGCTCTCAACATTTTCCTCATACGTAACACTTCTGAAGAATAATGCGCGAGATGAGTATGCACAAGCTTATATCATATTTTTTATATTTTTTGTATTCAATGCATTAGTAGTTAGTAGGTTTTTGATAATGCAGCAATGGAGGCATACATTCTAAAATAATGGAAATCCTAATTACACTTTGATGCAGATGCAGCAATTATACTTTGATATAGATGAATGGTGCAAAAAATTAATGTGCTACTCGTATGGTGTAGGTGGTCACAATTTTGTGCCTTATTTTAATTGATACAATGTTTTGTATCTCATGCATGGACAGTGAGCTTCAGGAGTTCCACAATTTAGATTTGGCTATTACATTGTTTTTATACATTTTCAACACATTTAAGCAGACTGCTTATCAATCCGTTGGGAAAGGTCGGAGATTTTGTTGTATCAACAATTCATGATAATATCCGTCAGGTGACAGTCCCATTCGATCCATCAAAGTTGGGCCTTTTATTAGGATATTCCGTTACTATCAGAAGATTCTCCGATTCTATTGCAAAGTTATGCGTCAGCACTTCAATTACTATGGGTAGGTTTCATGCACATTCACCCTCAGATGACCTTATAAATACTTGATACCGTCAAATCAGGTCATGACGACAGCTGTTAAATCTCCATTCCACCACAGTCCTCACCTAACAGTTGACGCAGACCAAGTGTGGCTGTGGAGTTTATTTTATTGCATCCAATCCTAAAACTAAATGTCGTTAACTGAGCAACTCTTTGCATGAAGTAGCAAGCTCTGGATTCTTTCCGCTATGGAAGTCCGCTGAAAAATCTGATTTTCAAAACCAATTTGTATTTGAGTCGTTCAAGATCCTTCATACGCAACCATTCGAATTTCCTGACTTCCAAAAGTAACCTCTGAACGTGGTCAACAGAATCATTGTTGCTGATTTGCAAGGCCCTCTGGCATTGAAATGCCGGTATGCTTGTATAAAGAAGCGAGTCGTCATTTCCAGGTTCATTCCGATGCATTTAACGCCTTGCTTCTGAAAGGGAGGACATCACGTTGGACAACCACAGATGCCTGTTCAAAAATGTCTAATTATGCATTTCGCCAATGCGACATTCACGGAGTCTCCAGTTCGATACCTCGCTGCGCGGCGTCGTCTCAGGATTTTGCTTAATTGAAAACTCATTCTGAGGCTCCCAAATGCACAGAATCTCTGCTTCGCTATCCCTAAAATACATTATCATTCTCAATTTATGAGTATCTATGGCTGTCCACTACAATGCTAATCAGATGGATCTTCAGACAACATCTAAAACGCATTGCGGTTTCAGGTAGCACTCTTAAATAATTAAATATGCGTGTTTGTACTTCTATCTTTCATTACAAATATTATTCTTTTTCATTTCTCCGTATGTAAATCTCTCTTTTTAGATTCTGATCTTAGAATGTGAACTATAATGAACTTGAGTGAACAATTCACTTACCTCAAGATATAACCAGATGAAAAATGATCATTGTTATTCAACATGTATTAGTCAAGAATCGTGAGTAAGACTCGCCTAGGGTAAAGACAATTTCTTCGAGAAGTTGGCAATATTTGATTCCAATTAGCCAATATCGTGCGTACAATCAGGCAATACGGAGGTATTTTTTATCATGATTGTAACCGGTATCGTATTTTAGCTTTTCTTCAATATCTCACCGTCTTACATCGCACACCCGCGCACCGACGATTCGATAGATTCAGAAATTATGATTGAATCCATAGCAAATAATAGGTACAATGAATTATAATGATAGATATCATATATGTGATATACATATACAAAATTACGAAAGAGATGTAAATTTTATGTAAATAATTTTTGTAAAAATTTCTGTAAATATATTATGTAAAATTTATATGAATGATAAATTGTTATTGGAGTACAAGTTACCTTGATACTTGAAACAAGATGATCACATCCTGCATAACTAGACTGAGAGCTTATCTTTTCCATATTACGGCTTCGGTCTGAGTCAGTATGAGCAAAGCAGGCCAGACTGGACCGCTGTAAGTCACGTGGCACCTGTCCAAAGTAGGTCATCTGTTTTCACAGGTCTTCTGCAGTTCACCTGTCTTCAGGAGGTGACAGAGACGAAAACAGTTACGTGCAGCTTGTACCCACGTATTGACGAGAGCGAGGAAGTTATTAAGGAAGTAAGTGAAGCAGTTGAGGAGGTGGTTCAGACAGATGCGTTAAATTCATCAAAGTCAGTAGTTGCGAAGATCAAACAAGTATTAAATCAAATACATAGCAAACACCTTAGTAGAAGAGACACTTTCATTCAAGATAAAGGCCTACTATAGAGGGAGTCTTCAGCAAAACAAATATTGCCTTCTCGCTAAACTCATTTGGGAAGTGTAGATGGGTGGGAATAAGCTCTGTTGTGGGAAGATCCCTCCATATGATCGCAAGGCGACCGACAGTCTTGTAAGTGGTGCAAACAAACTGCGAAACCAATTAATCATGGGATGGAAGGCTGCACGAAAAGCTGATAGACTACGCGGATAGGAAATGAAGCAATACGACTCGAAAGGACATCCCAAATTCACACCAAGGATTTATGTGGACGCTGTGATCCTTTCCTGTCCCTTACCCTTTCCTGTCCGCGTGAGCAGGGCACAGAATGCAAGAGTTCTTAGAGAAATTAAAATTTTTATAAGCTGGATTGATTTTTTAGTTGTTGACTGCTGCTGCTTGATGCATGGTAGCTTGCATTTATAGTCCGGGAGCTAGCGTGAAGTTGTGCAGGGAACGAGGCAGTACATAAAACTTTCACATAGCATAGTACACCTCTAACCTACTGCAAAACTTCGCGTCTGCCGGATCAGATTATTTGCTTTTCAGAAATAATAAGGATAACGCAATCCTATGTATTTCCAATGGTAAAATTGTGACATTTAAGGCGTTGACTCCATTTTTCGAATTTTTGCTCATAAAAGTTACACAAATTGGTATTTTGTTGAACTGGTTATTATAGAAATCATCTGCAGATCATGATCTTTCAAATGAGTCATCATTCAGTGACAGAGGATGAAGTAAAGTGTACAAACAGACACTTTTCGTTGGTATAACTGCAAATTTTAACATAGAAATTTCAGGAAAATTGTTGATATACTTTAACGAAAAGTGTCTGTTTGTACACTTTACTTCATCCTCTGTCACTGAATGATGACTCATTTGAAAGATCATGATCTGTAGATGATTTCTATAATAACCAGTTCAACAAAATACCAATTTGTGTAACTTTTATGAGCAAAAATTCGAAAAAATGGAGTCAACACCTTAAATGTCACAATTTTACCATTGGAAATACATAGGATTGCGTTATCCTTATTATTTCTGAAAAGCAAATGATCTGATCCGGCAGACGCGAAGTTTTGCAGTAGGTTAGAGGTGTACTATGCTATGTGAAAGTTTTATGTACTGCCTCGTTCCCTGCACAACTTCACGCTAGCTCCCGGACTATTACTTGCCTTATGATCCACAGTGAAGAATTATTCACTTGATTTTTAATTTGTCTCTGAAGCTTTTGCTTCAATGTCTGCAAGAACAAGAAGATCAAGCTATTTGAAGATCAAACAAAATCGCTCACAACTCAGGTATGTATGGCAGTAGAGAATAAACCCGAGTTTCTGTAAAATTCAATGGAGATCGCTTCCACTGCTTCTGGAGTCATAGAAGCTCTGACTTAATGATGTTATAGATGCATTAAATGCAGACAGTCTTTCGGATTCCGAGCTCCAAACTTGTAGAACAAACACGGAGCGTGCCACAGCACACAGGAAATTCCTGTTTCCTGCTGTACCACCATTCAGTAGTGAAAATCCTAATTTTAAATTGATTAAAACTTTCATTGAAAAGTTGGTCAGCACGGGCGACCCGCGCCAAAAATAGAGACTCGGTGACCAGCAGATCAGATTCAGCTCTATCTCCAGCAGTCGAATAGTTTTAATAAACGTCTTTATCCATAAATCGAAGTGAAACTGCACTTTAGTGTATATAATTGACACTAATAATTATCAATAATTGCAGTCAGAAACTAAGTAATCATCGTAAAGAAATTTCAACAATCTAACATTAATAACAATGGCATAGAATTGAATTTGCTTAGTTTCTTGAAATTTTGAGAACTAAAATTGTTCAACTCACACGGATCTAGAAAGTTGATACGCTACAGAACCAGCAGCTGACAATGGTAAGTGGCAATTGTTCTCACTTGAATATTTCGTTCAATTTTCCTTGCTAATCATGAAAGTGGTCTTCAATAGCGAGCATCCCTCGATCAAATTGAAGCTGAAGTACTACTATTTGCAAAAAATACTGATTATTTAATGAATTTTCCTTCTCAGTTTTTTGTGTTTATCCGAGTTATGTACCGAAACTTGTATTTTGCTATGGCTTTTCAAAGTGTGAAGTTGGTGACTAAAAGCGAGGCTCTGTAACTAAGTTGCTCAAACGAAACTGTAGCTTTATGCCAAACCAACTGTCAATCTAAAGGTGCATGTAGTTTCTGACTTAAAGTGCGACGTCTTTAGTCCGGATACAAGACGAGATGATCAGTTTTATACAAGATTTGAATTATACAACTGAAATTTAGGATAGCAAAAACATACGATTGACAATTACTTCAATGTACAGATCAAACAAATACAACTAATTTACGTCTTTCTTCTGGTAGTAAATCTAATTGATTGCTTGGCCTTCATAATTGCTATTAATTTTTTGCAACCCCTACTCTTCTCCACTTTGATTGACCTGAATAAACGTCGACGATTTCGCTGATCATTCTGTTTACAAGAAGATAAAAGTATTCATATTGAAAGAATATCTCTTCAATATAAACCTCATAATCAAAATATTATTTACAAAGGTGAACATTTGGGTATGAAAAATCGTATAAAAATATCATGTGTATGATCAGTAGCCTCACAAAATCTTTATCTAATTTGCATTCGTAAGTTTTCTCATCCGGCCCCTCCCAAATTATTATCCTCGTCATCCGCGTTGCCGAAGGTCAACATGGCGCCTTCCAGTGATTCCTGAGGTCCCTCTTTCGGCAGCCATTGACCATAATGTTTTCTATTGGCTAACTTCCCACGACGAAGGCTCATCTCACCACGAGTTTCACTTTTCAAGCCGTAACAGGTCTTTAGCTCAAAGCTTGAATGTAGATGAGGCCACTTCCTTTTTATCACAGCATCGAAGCGCCGGTTTCGGTTCACATTGTTACTGTCCGCCAAGAGATTGACTCGATGAACAGGAAGCGGCTGCATTGGAGGCATTCGGGGTCCATTTCGTGACGGAGCCGGAGTGTCGATCGCCGACTTTTTGACGCATGACCCATTGGCGTTCCCGCGACTGTACAGCGCCTTCAGATCGCTGGTAGAAGAGGAAGATCCCCAAGGCAGTCGTCGTCCCATCACCCCTAGATGACGATTATCCATTACGTTCTCAGGTGTGAACCACGACGGGCCTGCATGGGTGAAAGTTCGGCGAATCCTGGGTGTCTCAAATCGCACCGGACTGGAGTCTGTACTGCTTCCAATGACGAGGTCGGTCACAAGTCCGACTTGCGGGATATGAAGTCGATCCGCCTCCGGTTCAGTCCTCTTCATAGGCACCGGTTGAGGCGCAGATTGAGAGGAAGTAATTGGCGGTGTGGAAGAAATCTCCGGGAAGCCGTTAGAATATGATTTACCACGTTCCCACACACAACTGACGAATGGACGAAGTTCAACCACAGGCAGTTTATCTGACTCCTCTGAGACCGCTTGGGCCGGTACTGTACTTGGTGTGGTACGGGACGTCTTAATAACGCTGTAATATGACTTCTGCCGCTGCAGTTCCAGTCCACAAAGCATTCTGATAGAATCTGAGGAGAATATCTGAAAGCTTTGATCTGTGATCTTCTCTTGCTTTGCTGCGCGTTCGCAACCCTCTCTGATTGGTTGTTCAGGAAGCATGCGAGCGTGAAACCAGAGAAGAAATGAGCCGTGTCTCCGTTACTAAGTTGGTGAGTGGTGAGGGGCCAGCTAGGACCGGATCAACACTGCTACTAATCTCTATTAGCTTGATAGCGACCCGGCTTGAAACCTGCTCGGGAGGTGTACGAAGAGATCTGTGTTGCAGTTGATTCGCATCTGCTGACAGACAGACTACTTGACGGTAATGACAAGTTACAGCATTGCTATCTGTGACTGAACGACTCTAGGCGAGTGGCCTGATCACTGATCCAACTGAGTGCGTCCACCTAATGTTCCGTGGTATTGTTTGTTACACTGTCAATTGTCGTGTAGAGTGCAGAGACCGTTGCAATAACCCTCCACGAGGGCGGATTGTTCGATACAAAGCTAATTAAAAGTTGAAGGAGATGTGAATTGACTATCACATTTTACTGCCTAAATAAGTGACATTCAATGAAGTTTTATGATGTTAGGGCGTGATTCATCAAAAGTTTGCTACATATGCACCAATGCTGATTGAAGCTATAAGGTGGCTTTGTTTAATGAAGATAATGCAAATCTGCGTAATTAGTGATTCGTCTAATTAGACATGACATGATGGTATGTGAAGATCTCATAACGATTGACTGCCACTATTGACTGTTGGTGTAAACATTATCCAAGTTCAAGTTTGATTCAAAATATGGTCGACGTCGAAAGTAAAAAAGCAAACTGCTCCCTCCCGCTCTCATGTGGCATTACCTGAGGAAGATGAATGAGATTATAAAATGTGGACATTTAAAAGTATTTAGCTGAAAAATTCATTTTTATTTGTCTATTACTTCATAATATTTACCAATATGCTCATATCATTCTACACTAAATATTTCATAAGGGTATAGTTCGATATCAATGGACAGGAAGGAGCAGATTGCAAAAATCCAACTTTCTAGTCCGAGAGCAACTGACATTTTCTTCCAAAATTCGTGCACGAGTTTCAAATTATTTCAAATTTGTAGATTGTCACCCAACATCAGTATCCAGTCGTCTTGCAAGATACCGATGGTCAAACATCGCAAAATCCCATTTAGATCCATGTAGATCTTTGCATTTTCGAGTTTGGAACACTTAATAACGTAATGATCTAATATTCATTTAATCATTCAAAATGAGATTTGTCATTTTTGTGAATGTCAGATCAATATCTAGTAGTGACCAAGTGTCCTAGTTTTCAGCATTTATTTCAAATAAAAGATTCATCCATAGAAATCTGACTTTTCGCGTGGCGTAAATTAGCGGGACTTGACTGGACAATCGATGTTGTTAGATCTTAAGAAGAATCAGATTACCAAAACCGGGCTGCATCTAAAAGAAATTATGTGAATTTAATTTTTGTGAGCCGGAAAATGTACATGTTTGACTACAACAATAGATCTCGCTGTCATGACGCTTTCATCAACACTAACAGAAATTCCAACAGGCCACCTACACCCACAAATGTCTCATTTCAACGAACTGCAAGAGAAATCTGCCTGAAAAATGCCATCATAATCACAAAGATGACAAATCTCATCTCGAATGATTTAGATCATTACATTATTAAGTGTTCCAAACTCGAAAATGCGAAGATCTACATGGATCTAAATGGGATTTTGCGATGTTTGACCATCGGTATCTTGCAAGCAGGGATGCGGAGTCGGAGTCGGAGTCGCGGAGTCCTATCATTTTTGCTGGAGCTGGAGTCGGAGTCCTATCAAATGATAGGACTCCAGACTCCGGTCTACAACTAGACCCGAAACATAATACAAACGAATTATTTATTCTCGTACATGGCTGTCACTGTCTTGATGTCAACTTTCTTCATCAAACAAAAGTACAGTCGAGACAGCAGTGCATGCAATGCTTGTAATAGTTGAGGGAATGAACCGTGATAGTGAAAAAAGGATTGTCTTTTCACTAGGTGATTTAGTAGAGTAGACAAGCCTTCCTAGCCTCGATCACACATACGCGCCAAAGGTCACATTAGAGACAAAAATGAAATACTAGTTTGCTTGAGAAGATTACATCTTACCCTCGCGTTAATCGTGTGTGATGGCTCCTCTAAAGCGCATATTAAAATCGAAGGTACTCCTATTTTTTGAAGAAGGGGTGTGATTTTCCTGCCTGGTAGAGAGTGGAGAAAAACCAACCACATCAACAAGATGGGAGGAGCCGAGTCGCATGCATTCAACTGAAAGCGACATTTGATCAACTTTCATCGAAAATGATTGACAATCGGTACAGCAATGATCACTAAATATAGGTTCAGGTAATGGTAGATGTAATGAAAAAATAGACGTCTTAAGTCAATAAATCATGTAATACTCCCAAATTTTCAAATGTCTCTTTCTCAAGGGTATGAAATCACACTGACAGTGGGCAAATTATCTTACAAACAACTGAATTAGCATAGTACAAAATTCAAACACAAATAACTCAGAGGTCCTACTTCTCATAATTAAGATAATTTGCCCACTGTCAGTGTGATTTCATATCCTTGAGAAGAAGACATTCGAAAATTTGGGAGTATTATATAATTTATTGACCTAAGACGTCTATTTTTTCATTACATCTACCATAACAACATAGGTCAATGGCGAATTACCAAAATTACAATAGGTTCAGGTAAGCCCATAATGATCTATGATGTAGGTTGCCAGTTAATTTTTCAAAAAATGCTTTATATACTTGACACCCGGAGTCGGAGTCCTATCAAAAGCCGGAGTCCTATCAACCCCCGGAGTCGGAGTCCTATCAAAATGATAGGACTCCGACTCCCTGCTTGCAAGACGAATGGATACTGATGTTTGGTGACAATCTACAAATTTAAAATAATTAGAAGCTCGTGCACGAATTTTGGAAGAAAATGTCAGTTGCTCTCGGACTATAGTGCGTCGCCTCTGCTTCGGTGCATAGAAGTAGATTCCGTCAAAATAGTCGATAAATTCACCTGACATGCTAACTTATACGATTTGCATCTTAGCGTCTGTCAAAATGCTTGTTTGAATTCATGAATTTTGAATACCATAAACTGTCATTGACTAAACTGTTGTCCATCCCGACAAAGTGAACATTTTGGATTAACTGTCATTGTGAACACAAGACAAGGTTTAATCTGGGTCGGGTCCGCGGGCCCGTCCGTGCTGTAAGGGTGCATGTTTGTCAGGGGCCTCCGGGGTACATGGACACGAACTGGAAATTTTCTGTTCTGTCGCAATTTTGTGAAATTATTGTGGAGAGTTGGAGATTTGAATGCAAAAATTGCATGTACAGCACAGGGCATGACACGCTTAAGAACATGGCCTGCTATGACTATAGGCCTAATGAATGTGACAAAGCTGCGCTACGTGCGACAAGCTTTTATTCTAGAACGATTTAAAAGCTTATTGTTAAGGGTGATAATCTTGTGAATAGGTTGTCATACAAGCCTAAATACACGCCGAGATGTAAAGCGATATGTATGTGCAACGCTGATCCGCCCTTTGCATAGGCACAGGCCAACTGTACTTTTTTTTAATCATGGAAATGTGGAAAAAAATTCCGTGTCAGCGGCACCTACGGATTCAGGTTTGCCCGGGTGGCCGGGTTTGGCAGATCCGAAGCCTCCGGGTCTTCCGGATCGAGGACCCGGATTTAACCCTGACTCGAGACACGATGGAAATCCTACTCTATTTTAAAGGTCCATTCACATCGGACGCGGAGCTGCGCGACTCACGCGTCCAGAATGTTCGTTCAGAACCTTAACAAACCTATGGGCCTATTCACATACAGACGCGCGGGACCACGCGTTCAAGTAATTTCAGAAAAAAGTTCTGTAATGACGTGCGGTTTGCTGACGAGATAGGAAAATCCATCCCGCGCCAAGCCGCCACGCGACTTGCTCTACCTCCGCACTCCAATCACACGTTGCCAAATGTTAGTGCAGATAATTGACTGACTTTCGACATAGCTATCCGACAATTCTGACCTTCCGTGAGGACAAATTGACCAAATAAGCATTAAAATCTCTTATCTGTGCACTTTCATACTTTGTCAACTATGAAATCGAATTCATGAATGCATTTGGAGATGAATAGCATTATATGTGCTGCAAAACGAGTATCGAAAACGAAGATGAGAAAGTTGTCATTGTTCTCAACTTGTGTGATGATCTTCAATAGAGTGATACTTTAGAATAGACAGTGTAAGTTAATAAAGGTCATTTTGTGAGCTAAGTTATGGCAAAGTCAATCCGTGGGTCAATTCTATTTCATGATCTGTCACCTGTGTCTTGTTGTCACCTTATGAGTGAAAATGTGTATGTGTGTCCTTAAACACCCTATTCTTTACAAATGAGAAATATCTTATAGCAGTCCCCATAACCTAACGATTAATTTGCAATGTCAATCACTCAAAAGTGTGTCGTATTTCAAGTTTGCAATTGGAAAAAATAATTTTAGCAATGTCGGTCTCCTTCGCCACTCCTTCAAGGATTACGATGAAGTCATCAAAACGCTGCATATCGTTTATTTGATGCAGGTCGTGGAATTCTTAACCAATTTAGTTGAAACACACTTCATTCAAAAGAAAATTTCGCTAAGAAGGTGATGTTGGTGTCTGTTTTGAAACCAGTAACAATTTATTCTCCTCAAAAATGCTCGCTTGTATCGCTCAATGCATAACAACAGCCAATTAGATTATAACTGATGACAACTTGACAAATGATGGTCTACATTTTTGATTTTTATGCATAGTATTGGCAGTGAAAAACTGATATGATATTCCCTCAATCATGCGACAACCACAACTTACAGATTTTTGACATTCAAGAGAATAATTCATGTAGATTTGTATTTACTTAACGAAAATTGACAAGACGGAATGCCTTTTTATCACCACATCATACAGACCTTTGCAATCTTCTGAGATTGACCCTATTTTCTAGACCGTTGGTCGACCAAAACTCATCATACAAACAAATATGCGGATATTGCTCTAAAATGGACTGAACTTAGCAACACTTCAATTAATAACTTGCAGATCTCACACCTGATTACCATGGGTTATCAAAAATTAATTGGTGAAAAATTAATTGCAAAATACTGATGCAATTACAACTAATTGAGTTTGCAGGATGAAATTATAGCCATTAATTTCTTGAGAAGTTTACCTAACTATGGCTATGTCAAGTAACAATGCTTTTTCCAGCTACGAAAATCACATGAGTACACAACACAATGTCTTAAAAAGCTCGTGCATGCTGTACGAGTAGTTCGTTTTCGAAGGAAGGTACAGTACATAGCATTCATATTTCACAACTTGTCCTGAGTTTGAACTCTGAGGTTGCTAAAAGGTGTAGTCAGTGATGGTCTATCTGACAAGCAACTCAGATGACTCATCTACATCAGCATTGTCTTCATACGGCTTGTAATGAATCTTTCATATCATTGTACGTAAGATGTGTCCTACCATTATTAAACGCTTTTATAATATGACAAAAACGTAACTAGGCCATTAGGCTATGCGTCTAAATATCTATATGATTTCAAGCTTACTTAATCTTAAATTTAGAGAGCAACCAATCTACATGTGAACAATGAGCATGATAGATATGAACGACCAGCCTATTCAGTATACCCAATTGAAAAGGTTGACAAGAGGCTCTTCATAGCACAGGACACAAGAATCGCTAGGATAAAGATGAAGCCAACGTCAACGATATAAGAACCTTTATCCGAAAATAATTGCAATTAATTGCAATAATTGATTTTTGCGCATCACCAATTAAAAATAATTGATTTCTGCCCGCACAATTAATTGCAAGCATCTAAATTAATTTTTAATGGCCCCTGCTGATTACATCACACATTGTTCACGCTCATAAATCCAATAGAAACTGTCTCTGTATTTCCTCGAAAATGTGTCGTTTACGCATCAATCGATCGAGTACACTCATAATGCTTGAAATACTACATCTGATTTCATGAAAATTCTGAAAACTGAGTACGTCATTTCAGCTATCTCGGGAAATGTCATATTATGGTGTCTTGTTTAGGCTCATTCGAATGCATGTAACACAAGGAATGTGAATATGCTAACTATTTAGAAATGAGAAGTGTATATGTAGGTGCATATTTCGTTATTGTATGACAGTTAAAGATCCCCCCGCCGTAAGACGCGGCTCGGTAAGGACGCGCCACTCCTTGTCCGGTGTGAATGAACCTTAAATCGTGTAATTATTCCTTTTATATTGCATTGGTGAATGCGCATGATGCACACCCATCGATTGAGGGCACTAGTTTACCCAAATTCCTCGCAGTATTACCACGCTGAAGCATGACTGCTATCAATATTTTCTAGTTTCCTAGCGAACTATGTCATCAGCGGAGAAAACCTGTTTCGGATAGAAGACGATCTATTGAGGATGACGACAGCGATTGATCGTTAAAGTGAAATACTTTTATGCACAATTTTTCTGCATAAAACGTGTTTAAGATAAATGTTTCTGTAAAGTGTGGTCCTTTAAGTTGAAAGAACTTTCCTACTGAACATTCGCGCTCAACGTCTAGATCGACGCTGATTGTGCATTAATTGTGCATTTAATGCGCGACCAAATATCTATACAGCCTATGTTGGCAATGAAGTTGTTCAACACTTTTACCTTACATGTTCATCGATGAATACAACAAATGACATGAACAGCGAGCAATAATTCCTCATTTCTATTACCCTCGGTATTACCAAAATTGAAAACGAATGTGTGCATATGGTCATGACTGAAGGTACATTAAATCCGATGTTTAGTTTAATGCTAGTCTAAAACAACTTCCAGAGATTCTTGATACATAATGTATTTCAAGATATACCCGAGATCCCGAGATTCTCCTGGGAGTTCAGTTCTTAAAAATGAAGAACTTGAATACAAATCGTTATAGCGCCAAATTTGAAAGATCGGTGATAATCCACAGAAATAGGTTCCAGAGAAATAGTCCCTATATATTAGTGGTAGACAGATGCTCTGGTTAAATAGTTATATCAAAAGCTGTGACAAGAGAATGCAAGACGCGATAATCGCCACTGACGTTTAAATGCAAAATGCGATAAGCGCCAATAAACTCATTTAAGACTCCAAAAGCAATATGATATCGTCTTCTCCATTTCTAGGATTTACGCAGGATTCATCTTACCTATCTGCTCCGATTTCAAATGCGTAATAATCTTAGTTATGGACTGTGGTCAATTATTCACTCATCGGATACTGGAAAGACGTCATCTTTCTCTACTCACTTTGGCGATGTCTAAAGATTATCATGATTTGCAGCAACTGGAAGGAACCAAATGTGCTGAAATTAGATTCAAAATGTGATTCTAGCAAGCTGCAAGCATCAGTATCATTCTTAAATTATGTAATCGCAGCACACCAGCAATTATCGCATATTTCATCAAAAATGAAAGGCGACGTTTATCGCGATTTGTATAAAATCTAGTAGATTTCTGATCGTAGTAGAGCTCCTAGTTCCCGGACTTCTATTTCAAACTGTTTGACAGGTCCTTCAATACTTCCTTTAGTGACTTTTCTTAACTTTGTTTTGACTCTGATAAGTGGTTGCTACTGCTTCAATATTACGGCAACAGTATGCTCTCAAACTCTGCAACTTGTGTTAAATTAAGGCATTTCTTTATTGTGTGCAACCATTTGAAAATTGGACAACCTTGAATAAGTAAATCGTCCTGCCAAACAATCTTAGTCATCAAATTTACAATCATCAATAAACTGAAATTACAATAGTGAAAATTCTGCAATCAATTGTTTGTAAATTTGCTTTATTCATTGTCTGACCAATTTCCCCTCCACAACTTTGCTTTTGTCTCAACAGAAGTAACGGTTCTGGTTTCTAATGCACGTCAATATTTGTTGCTTTATAGCAGAATGACTATTTCAAACAATTCTGAATATTTACTTTCAGCGATAACTGGACTACAATGACACGATTCTATGCATTTATGTGAAAGGGAGCACATTTTCAAGTTCTGTAACACTGCACGGTTAAGTCTGACTGATGAATGTCCGAAATTAATGCACAAGCCAATCTGACTGCAATGTATTTACATGTTTCCAGTTTCTCAACTATTTACACAATTTATGAAATGAATTCTTGCATAAACAGTTGAGTGAAAAAATGTAGAATTTTGTAAGGGAGTAGATGAATGGAAGTGTCGTATAGACTACCGAAGACAAGCAAATTCAGATTATTTTCTTTATGAATTTGATGATTGCAAATGTTGACTATCATCCGAAAATTTCCAAATATTTGACACGTTGTAGTTTATGTATTCTTTAAGCATTGCTTGCATTCTTATATATACAATGTTTAATTAATAATAGACACACAAGGCGTCTATTTAAAATATAAAATTATTCAAGAGTGGCGTTTATTGAGGGATGGTGTGGGGAAAGAGGGAGTGAAGTGTGTAAATTATACTGCTGTGTGCTTGAACAAATCGCCACATTTCTTGCTTCAAACTTAGATTAAATGTATTAGATAGAGATTCAACTCAGTATTTACTACATTTCCACTATAATAGCATTTTCGATCTCACTAAATGAATTCCTGTTGTTGTTAGCACCAAATCTGAGATGTGCAATTTTTTTACTGTTTTGGAGAAATTAGCACCTTGACTACCATCATAGCAACACAAATGAAATAATAGTATTTTACAAATCCTTGAGGCTCTGATTACTTTGGAGAGGCAATGTTTTTTAATTAACTTTGAGCCTCAGCTTTGTTAGTAGGAGTATTTTCTTGCGTTTGATCATGTCACAAACTATCTAATTCTGAAAGAGAAAAGTTTCATAATCAAATTCAATGATCATAATTACCTTTAAAGGACATGCACGTAAATGGGTCCAAAGCAGTATTTGGATAAATATTAATCTGAATTTAGTGAATCATAAGATCTGAAAATTGAATTAATCCACATGCATGAACATAATGTTGACTTTCTCCCGCATATAGAGTATTATGATTGCAATCATGTACATACATAACTCAATTCTGCAGATATTTTTATTAACCTAATGCATTCTATTAATTTGGACGTGTCTCAGCTTTTCAGATCTATTTAGTTAGTAGACGAAAGCTATTAAATAAAAATTTGCTAAGCTGAGCAGTGAAAATATCTTGAATAATCTAAAACCTATGCATAAAACTTTGTATAGGCTTTACATAAATAGTCTACATCCACAAAGTTTAGTAAAAAGTGTCCAGTGGATGTATACCGTACGCTTGAAACACAGCTTTGATACCTCTTTCTTTGTAACTGTGCTAATTGACATGTAATATGTGCTAACATTAGCTTATAGGCTTACATCGTTTTCATGCTCTGACTTTTTCTTGTCATTTCTTGAAAGCTAAATATGGCACAGTACATTTTCCGGATATAGGAGCTTACACAGCTTTTATGTTTGGTACTCCATATTGTGTACCATACTTACGGGCCCAATAATTTTATAAGCCTCATGAACCTAATTACTAGACTACCTGCATAATCAATATGAAATATCAAATTTTCTCTTTAAGTCAACAAATAGTGCGTATTACAGTCAAAACATGGCTTGCGCGCATAAGTGTCAGAGTTCAGCTCGAGCGTCATATGAGTAGGGCCTACTGTGTCAATGAATGCTGAAGTTAGTGATCATTGATTCAAGTTTTCTATATGATAAATTCATCTAATGTAATTGTGATTTATATCGTTTCACTCCTCACGACCTAAAATTTACTTCTATGTACAGATGAAGTTGAGTTTATGTTCTGTTTCGTCAGAAATTGAGCTTGAATTTAGACGCAAATCATGTTCAATGTAATGACATTCCTGCCTCCCGGGAATAGTTCTGACCGTGACCATCAGTGTTCCCCGGTGTTTCCTGTAGACCCAAGTGCAGACACGAAGCGATTTCTGTTTGTTTCTGCTTTTTGTTTGTTTTCTGAGTACAATGCATTAATAAATGAAGTTGAAATAGCTTTCTATACAACAGCAGGGAAGTCTAAACAAAAGTAAAGATGTGTCGTTATTGCCTTAGCTTCTCTGACGATACAAACCATGAGTTTTGTTGATTCGATATCAAAAAGGATTGACAGTGAAGTGACGTCAAGAGAAAAGTATGAGAAAGAGAAACAATAGTCAATGACAATGTACACAATCAAGGAAAAGGCAAAATTCGATAGGCTTGATATTTCAGATCATACCAGATTTTGTAAATGCTATAACTTTTTATTGCTCTCATAGAGTGATAAGAACCATATCAGAGTATTCACCGAAGCAACAGCTGATGAAAATGTAATTTTCAAGAATTCAAACTCGAAACAATTCTCCAAAAGTTCGAGAAATCAGAAATTCTTTCTTGTCTCAAAAAATCGAGAATTTTCGAATCATTTCTCATCTGGATTCCTCGTTTCTCAATTCTCGCCCATGCATATTTCTAAAAAATTGAAATCTCAAGTGCCAAAATCGCTGGTATGTAGGCACAGGAATAATTTGCAAAAGCCTACCCTTTAAAAAATTGATCAAATACTTTTTAGACCGTAGAAACATAATCTCCGCAAAAATTAAATCGTTTGATATAAAATGTTCACTGTGCTTCTACCTACTAGATGCGTACCTACTACGAGTGCGAGTTCATTGCGGTGTGCCACATCAGATCAAGGTTACTTTCTTTGTTCATTGGACTTTCAGTTTGCAATGCTTTACACCTTATAAAGCGTTGATCGAAGGCCGCCAGATTGTTCATTATTTGAATCTAATTTCAGAAGTTTTCATTAGCAACGCAGATGCATGGTAACCGAGTTAACATAATTTTGCACAATTCTTCGACCAGTTCTTTTGAAAATATCTCAGCACATTGAGTTTTGGCTTACCGAATATCCATTTATTTAATTAGCCAAATATGAAATCAATCAGTCAGAATAGCAACATCTGTTCCAGACAAAATTGCAGAACTCCGAATCTCATACCACATTAACAGTTCTCGCTCTACTCCTCTGATTACAGACATGCTGAGAATAAAGACTAAATTATTTTTTAACAATGTAATTACAAAATTAATCTGAATATGTCTCGCGTGATTTTATAAATGACACGCAATCTTCGTGGCCCGTTTATAATTTTGCTGAAGATTGACAAGCATCCTACCGGCTTCGATAAAAAAGCAGGGCCGTGTGCGGTGCACTCGAATCTCTCCCCGAATTGTATGAATTGCATGGTGCACCAAATAATGTGAACTTCGACCAACATGATATTTTGCTCCATTATTTCAATTGCAGCGGTAATTGATACATTCCATCATTCATTAGTCACACCAAATATGGAGAAAAAACGATTTTCAGGCACACAATATAATTAATCCAAGTGAAGACATTTTTTCAATAGTGGGCTAATTGCAGACTTTTAAATTTCATCATAAAAGCGAAACTCAGTGGAAATCATGGCTATATCATAGAATAACCGATGCATTTTTTGATGTTGAACAAAAGTGGAATTAGATGATAATATTTCTGTGACGAGAATTGATTAATTCAAGTTTACTCAGAATTTAGGAATCTCATAAAGTCATAACGAATTTCTAATGCGATTATTTCCAAATCGTATTCCCTAGTGAGACATCATTAGATGTTGCACCCACACAATCTGCATTAAATTGCGATTGCCGGGACATGGTTTTGAATCTTTCAACAGTTCCTGCCTTATAGGGCCTATATATGCATTGTGACTGAGGCCGCCTGCTTTGACGAAAGTGTTTTCACACATAAAGATATCATTGTTTTTGGCGCATCAAGGAAGCATCAAAGAACCATGTATGTACCTACTGTTTATAACTGCTGACTACCAAGAATCATTCATGAGAAGTAGGCCATGACAGAAATTGAAAAAAATATTGAAGTTGATAATAATTTGATTTGTATATTTTTATACAAAAAGTGTCAAAACATGCAATAAAAATTACATTTCAACTGTGTTCCTCCCGAAATGATTTCCTGGTTACGCGCCTGGTCCTGGGACTCCAGATATTTGGATTTTATGTAATTGTTTGCTGCTAATAATAGGATGCAGAACTTTCATAGTTCCGGTTTTGATTTAGTTTTGAATTCCCATTGAACTGTCATAAATACGCACGGATTAAAAAAAAACAAAGTCACTTGCAAATATTAGCAAAATAAAATTAAAAGATGCTTGCGTCAATCTGTTTATAATTTTTAACGTGCAGAGATGCCACTAAGCGAAGCAGGGATAACGAAAATGAATTGCATTGCAATTGGTTGGTTTGTCTCAACGAATAATTGCAATTTATTGATTGATTTGTGTTGTAATGGGAAAAGTAATCAATTGAGTGATTTGCTTGTAATATCGTCACCACTCACAATCGTAGTTAAAACATCCCACCTCCATGGTGATTTATTTAGAGAATAAAACTTGCGAAACATGTCTTTTTCACATGCTAATCACTTTCAAGATTCTAGTCAGGAACAATTTGATGCTGTTCAATCAGGAAAAATATAATATCTCTTCTGTATTGCAGTAATTTAATGACAGTTTCTGAAGTTCTATTTTATGTCATGCACGTGCAATCATTCATTTACCTATTTATTGACAATTATAATGAAGACCAAAAACCTTCATTTCAGGGCAATCTACAACACGAACACTTTATTTTTCGGCGAGGCAATAATATGTGTTTCAGCGTAGCTTTTTAAAGTTTTCGATGCACTGGTTATCACACCCGAACAGGAACGACTAGCGCACATAATAAGCATAAGACAAAAATTTTTATTACGCCATCACCATGTCGTATCGTTATTCGCCCACTGTCATAACTGACAGGTCAAGGCGATAGAATTTTATTTTGCACCTTCAGCTATTTTCAGATTAAATTATGAAGTTCTTAACGGTGTTATCAAAACAGTGCCAAACATTCTAAGTCGGATGATTCTAGACATACAAATTTATTTTCAACAACACAAATACAAAGTTATTGCATCACTAAGAATTTTATGCCACAGATTAACCAGGCATTCAAACAAAATCCATTTACCAGACATCATTACAAACTTCTGAACCAGACTGTTAATCCTGTGATAACTCTACCCTTCCGACAAGAAAGCTTTTCTAAAACACAAACATTAATATTTCATCACCATAAATCTTCATAATCCGTAAATCATTGTTAGGGAATAATGTTTAACGAGAAAAGCGCAATTACGAGCCAAGAAGCTAAGTGAGCGTCTAATTACGAGAAATCAATGAATTATGAAAAAATTGCAAAAAATTATGAAAAGATAAGTAAAAAATGCAAGGCACGGGGATCATGTGAAGAGTTAAAATTTGAAAGTGCAAATGTGAGCATTGTCTATATTATTGTGCGACATTTTGTTGCACCCATATTTTGTGTTACCCCCTTTTGCCAGAACCAAGAGATTTAGCGAGAGTTTTATCAAATATTAAGCAAATATGTAATCTTTGACTTTTTACCTTTTTCCTTTACCAATTGTCACGTGTTCATCGATTTTCACCAAGTGAGACGAATAAAGATATTCTATTCTATTCCAACATGCTTCTACCTACGCAAGTCTGATAGGCCTATAATTATAAGCTTATAGGTACTTTTATTTTCAATGATCTGCAAGGTATTACGTAAAGCAATGAAATTCATGTGTCTGTTGTAAAGAATAATTGGTATTGTTCATCGTTCAAATCGATTAATATTTTCAATATCATTGTGAGATTGCAGTTCGAGCGTCAATTCGCCTGGAATAAATGAAAGCAGAGTAACCTGATATTCAGTGCTGTCCATCTGTTGTTCTTCCATTGTAGATAGACTTAAATATGTCCCTTTAAGCCTTTGCCAGGCGCATGGCGAGTTCCTGTAAGACAAAACGTCTTCGGCGGCAAAGAACTTGATGATTGAATTGCTTGAATCTGGACATCTTTATATTTTTCAATTTCTGAAGTTGTTAATCAATTACATGCAGCTGCTTTGAAATATTATAATTTGGGTTACGAATATCAATTTAGCAATTCCGTCTTCAAAATTCAATAAGATTAATGTTCTTATTCTATGATAGTTTCGATAAAACTGGGTTGATGTCAAATAATAAATTGTCTATTAATGAATGGATTAATTGTTCTGAGCTATTTGGAATTTTTTTGAGCGAATTGAAATAACCTGACTCCCTTTTCTTTGTTTTTTGAAATATCCTTTTCTTTGAGATATATTGATAAAAAGGTTGAAAATATAAAAAATAACTGAACTTTTTTATATTCTTCTTTGATGGGCGCGAATTGTTCATGGCTGATTTAATTGATTCACATACACTAGTCCACAAAGTATAGATCAAATTCGAGCATCGCATGTGACGGTTGCTAAGGAAGGATGCATGAAAAATTACGAAATTGATTTCATAAAGTCATGATGCATTTGATGATCTAATGAGGGAAAAGAACAAAAATATCATGTTTTATTTCATCATGGTAGGTTTTCTTTTTATCTCCGATCAATGTCAAATTTTATCAAATAAACTCAAAAGAGTTTTATCAAATAGATTTTTCAATTGGTTTATCATTCCTTTAGTCTATTACTTTATTTATATAGTTACTTTAACTACTATTACTTTACTACTATAACTTTACTATAACTATTACTTTATTTAGTTACTATTACTGGGATAATACAAATTTTGCTAGATGATGTATGCTAAACGTGGAACCGATCGCCGGCTGACCTGTTGACCGATCGATCGGGTCAGGTACCAGTCGAAATTACTCGAAATTTTGATCGGTTAATTTTACTTTGAATGTGCATCAGAAAGGAATTTTTGCCTGTTTTATTAGAACTTATCATTTGTATGATATCAGTAGGACAAGCAAATATGCTGCTGTATTTATGGGACATTGACAGGAACTCCAACAACTTCTTCAACTTTACTGGAATTATAAAAGACCAGCTGCATGATGACATCTTCCACCCACCACCTTCCAAACTTCGTTCTCTTAATGATACAATCTCTTCATTGCGCAGCAGACGTACAGTACAAACAACTGATGAGACTGCCACCAATTAAAAAGCTCCAGTCTGAGTTTGAGGAATACCTTAATGCTGCTATCACAAATCCATCGACAAATCCATTAGAATTCTGGAAAAGAAAGCAGTCAGAATTCCAATTTTTTAGTCAATCAGAAAAAAATATGTGACGCCGACATCTTCTGCTGAGACGAGCTAGTGGTGCTACTATTTCAGCACTGGTGGTGCTCTTGTGCCTCCCAAAAGAAGCAATCTTGGTGTAGCGACTGTCGAAAGTCTGGTAGTTGTGAAGGAGGCGTCGCTGAACGGATTGCGATAATATAATTTCTGTATTTAGTGTTCATATATCAATGACAAGGTAGAAAGAAGATTCGGTGATCTATCTGTTTCCATTTAATTACATTGATTCCGATAATATTCTTGTTTTCTATCTACGTTGTGCATGTACGGATCCATTTGACTGTCTAATCATAGCTATATTAGTGTAGACCTACATTGTTCCCACTCCATTTACACTCTTAGAGTAACTCTGCTTTTCTTAAGACGTTTTTTGATAATTAGTTACGCCGACCCATCCTAATGTATTTTCGCACCTTTTATGTCTATGATTGTACGTGTGTGAAGTTAGCGGAACCACTTTTATCTTTGAACTTGAATTTCTCAAAAACGACTGCTAATTTACGGAATCTTAATTTATGGAATTGTGAAGTATACTGATTAAATATAGGCACCGGTTGACCAGCCAGTCGGGTACCGGTCGAATCACGTGACCGACCGGTTGGGTTGGGTCACAAAAATCTCGGTTCCACCTTTGATGCATACCCGATTTTATCTTTTTGAATTATAGCTTACCATAAAGTTTGATATTTGGAAATATGATAAGTCATAGCCCTTGTCCGGCTTTCACTAGTAGGGCCTATATGAAATGGCGATGCTTGTAACACTTAGAACACGCATTTTTAGAATAACTTCCAAGCATGTTTTTATTTCATTTTGTGTTGATGAACCAAGCACTTAGTTGATTCTCTACAATCGAGGTGTTAATAACACGAACCTTGTTTCTTACGAGAATCTTGGTTTTCTACTGATGATGTGGAAGTATCAAGTCGTACACAAAATGTACATAAAAGTCAAAATTTTGAATAATTTAAAAAACTATTGGAATTTGGAGATAAATTCTTCTTCTTGGTTGTCGAACAGAATTTCAGGGTCCGTTCTGATGGTTTTCTCTTCACTTCGTTCGATCATGAGTTAAAATGGGCACCATCGATCTTCATGTCACTGCGCACGGTGTTCAGCCAGTGTTGTTTATGACGACCTTTTGATCTCATTCCTTCAACTTAGAGGCTGTAGGCCGCTTTTGCATGGTCAAGCCATTACAGCCGGGCCTACTATCTTGTCTGCTATCGGGGCAACACCGTTTGGGCGATAGCAGAACATCGAAAATTAATTCTCCACATCAAACTGACATTCACTAAATATACTGGTATGTTTTTGAGCGAAACATGACGATTTTGTCGAGGACTACATTCCAATGTGATCTCTATTCTAGCATTTGTAAGTCGTAGTAATTGTGACATTCGATGTAATTAAAATGTGACCGCTCTGGGCTGGCATTTCTCTCGCTGATGCTGCATGCGAAATATCTGGAACTGAATTAACGTGAGGTGACTGATTATCATTTATATTAATCAGACAGAAAGGTTCAAGTGTCTGGTTCTACTTTATTCAAATCGCTGCAACGATCTGACTATTGTCGAGCGTAAAATATTGTTAATCAGAAACATAAATAAATGAACACGCTTTTAGGAAATCAGTCACACAAAATTGAAAGCCTAAGTACTTAATGATGGCTTAAATCTGTTCGATCTTTAAACACATCAGTACCGAAGAACTTGGTTAATTAAACTGCGTAGGTATTCCTATAAATTAAGCATCATCCCTGATAAGCTCATAAACTTTGTGGAACATTTTACTCAATATCACTTCATGCCTGGCTGAGAATCATGCACATTTTACCGTTGTCATTGATATTTCATCAGTACAATTATGCAATCATTATCAAGAGTGACCTCAATTCAGATTTTAATAAAGCGTTCAAGTGGATTATACGTATCTTTCATCTTGTAGGATTTCGCAAGATTAAGTGATTAATGATATTACGCATAGGACGGTCAGTGGTCTAAGATAAGAAGCTTTATTTGGCTTACAATGATGACTGTTTACTATCATGTCCGGTGTCTATCCGAATCTGACAGTTTAATTCGATTTGTCATACACACAAGATCACATTTTCTATGGGAAAATGAACAATGTTATGTTTTAAGAGGTTCTTTTGAAGTAAAACATGATTCAAAATCACGAAGCAAATTTGAAACTTCAATCCATCATCTGTCACTTTATCACATCATGGAGTTTATGCGTGCCTACTTGTAGGTGCTCTATGAAGGACTCTCAAAATCATTCATGCCAATAGCTATATTCCTCAAGCGTATATGCAACACCTGGTTTCAGAGTCCAATGAACAGATAAGTCAGTGGTGGGCAACCAAGTTGGGATAGCAAGGCACAAGGAGTAGCCCGCGAAAAGGCTCGCGGGCCACCAAATTTTAAAAGGCAGCAGTATAGGCTTAATATTATTTTATTCCGTGCTTTTAAGTGCAAATGTGGGCTGCTGTACCATACTTACATATGCAGTAGTCGTATTACATAACAAAATTTTGCATGTAAATTTATACGATAGTATTGCACGCAACTAATTTGTCTAATATTAAGGAATCATAATTTACTTTCTGCAATTCATGCGAGTATCAAAGAGCGAATGGGCCTATCACAAAACATGGATGCTTTTCTTTCGTGTAGTTAAACGGCAATTTGACTTTTTTGCGATTTGACCGACATTACCTTATTTCATCGAAAAACAACGGTCTGTAGGTGCAGTGCAACTATCCACCTGAAAGCCGCACAAGATAAAATTGATTTTGCTACAATTATTGATCATGTTACTTGTGCATATACTACATACGTGCACATATGTCACACAAACATAAACCGTGCATGGGCGCCACAGATGGTAGTCGTGTGCTAATGTCAATCGAGTATGCGAAATATACATGCATATTAGTGTAGTAGTATCAAACATAACGAGTAAACATAATATAAAACAAACATGTAAAGCATAACATACTTAGAGAAACATGCTCATCAGGGCATCTAACACTATGTGACGTATGTGAAAGGACCATTAGGGGTAAGGTCCAGCCGCGCTTTAGAAGCGCTGATTGAAAAATGGACTAGTGGGAAGGTCCTCCACACCGATCTCGTCAAGTTTAGCTCTAAAATGTAAGCTTAGTCCTAGGATAGTCAAAAGTTTGACGCGCCTTGAACGTTTAATGTCTGCCGGTGGGAACTCACCACCTGTCCTCTTAAGGGCAAACCTTAAGTCTTATTAAATATAAGTTTATTAAAATTATGAAACATTTAGACGTCGTTATGGGAATGTATCAGCTTCAATTAGCTTAAACTCGCACAGGTGATGACTATTCTGTGCTTATATGAGAAGATATTCATTTCGAAAGGAGCATGGTTTGATAAATCGAATGTGAATTTTTGTGCCATTGTATTGCTCATTTAGTTGTTTGGTTTTGCAAATTCTAAGGAGAATCCATCGCACTAGATGCACCTCCCAAAGGTCGAAGTCGGAATGAGTCATTTTCACATAGTCGATTCAAATAATGTGCGCAGGCCACTTGAGATATGAGAAGGACAGCTGCATGCAATTTTCGAGCACAATTTAATTGCAGTCTGTGTACATTGCACCCAAGCTTCTATTTAGCACACTGCATACAAATGGGAATTTAGTACTGTTGGAAACGACATTTGATCTTCCTCAATGAACCCTTCTTACTTGTCCCTAAAGTCTGGATACACCCTCGATGTAGCTAATGCTGACATGTGCATGAGCGTGATGATATTGCAAAAATCAGCATTGCACTCTTTTGGTCCTCCATATCAGTCGCATTCCATCATTATCATGTAATTGAAAAGAAATTGAAAGATAAGCTTTATTGGCAAGTACACACCAATGTGTAGGTTGCGCAATATTTGCATGCTAATTTTCATTGACTATAGCCTTAGCCTATTTTGCAATAATTGACAATTGTTCTTATGCTATATTTATATTGAAGCTGTCTCTGAAATGCTAAAAGGAGAAGAACATATTAAATTTTTGATGAGCAGTAGAATGAGGCTATACGAGTAGACCTACTGTGAAATGCACAGTACGCTAAATATCTTTGAGTTCATGTGAGTACAATATTAACCTACCGGATATATTTTGGTTAAAAAGTCATCAACATACGACATTTCAATTAGACTACATTGTCACATCAAATAAGTCATCATAGTTTTTACAGACCTAATTAAAGCAAGAATCTCTAGGCCTAATCAATATGGAAGGACAGCAACTTAACACTAAATTGTAAAACTTATTTAGGTATTTATAAAAGACTAATGTAATTCCAACAAAAACATAACAACGCTGCCACAGAAATATGCAAAGGTCATAAAATGCTCATTCAAGTATATTGGGGTCTTGAAGACGTCAAAACGTACTTCTGACAAACTCAGCATCAACGTACTCTAACCGCTAAAGGCATATCCAGACTTTTCTGAATAGGATTACACTTCCAAAACTCTTTGCAATACTTGTTACCTGGCTGCAGGCATCATATCAGCTGCCATAATGGATTGAAGAGAATAAAATTCATTACGGACACTACATAGCATTAATAATTAATGCATTGGTGAATTAATGGGTTTTCACCAAAGATATTTAATATTATAAAGGGCTAGATAGGAAATAGACGTGTTTTTACCTTGTGTGCAACGAAACCAGTGAAAATCAGCTGATATTGCATGAATTTAAAAATATTTGTAGGTGAGCAACAATTATTCCTTTTCATTACCTTTTTTTAGTAATTACAGAACCAAAACGCATTTTAATAAAAAATCAAGGAATTTTTACACATGTCTGGAAACAGCGTCCAAACTACAACAAATAATAGTCTATTCTGCTTTTTCAGATATCTTGCAAAACCCAGTTGTTAATAAGAGCACCCTGTTGATACAATTCTTTCAATTAGACTTCATTGCATTATTTTATGTGAGTTGTTTATTAAATCTGAAGAGCGCATGTTATATAGGAATAGCACAAATGAAAACCAATTGTTTCATTCTTAAATAAAAGCAGAGTGAAGTTCACTTACAATTCACCTAATATATGACTAAATGACTTTTCTGAACAGAAAAATGAACCGCGTCTTTACTTTTGATCATGCAGATTGTTTCTTTGTAATAAGTACGAAGCCTGACTGTGGTTGTACATGTATATCGTTGCTGTGCCCACCGTTGCCCGGCCACGCCAAACGCGATTGCCAAGCTTGGCAATAATCTAACGTGTAAATGTAATTTTGCGGTAAGAAATTACCTGATACAACAGAAAAAATATATGAATTATCAGAAAATTTGATATAAAATTGGCTTAAGCAAATAAAAACAAACATCATGTATTACGCATGTTATACAATGCACATTGACAACATCTTTGACATTGACAGACATCCGATGATCGCTTCCACTTGGACCTAAAATGCCCTCTGTTAATTATTTGCGATACATGGATCCATGTTGTAGTTTCAGCCTGGTGAATAACTCGAAGAGCGTTGTTGACATGGTTGAGCCTTATTAATAGCCAATTGCTCAGTGTAATATTCGGATTCTCACTGAATTTGTTAATATGTAGTCATGAATTCTACAGAGAGAGTTGTGTGTTTATCAATACTCATCAGTCTTCATGTGAATATTTTTTCTTCCAAATTGATAGTGCTGCACAAAATTGCTGTATCACCGCTCTCATCTTTAACAATTTTTTCATGAAAACTACTGAACGAATATTCTTGAAACTTATCATATAGTATCAGTGAATTGTGTTTTGCATCATGTGCCATTTCCAAGACTTTTTGTCGCATTGCACACTGAACAGCCGACAAAACAGCAATTTCGCACCATTGCCGTAATGCTTTTTTTGCCACGATAAGGACCGTACTAAAATGGGTTCAAATTTAGGCATCTATTTCTCATCTAGCCCTATTAAAGAATTAAATATCTTTGGTTTCACATTTTGATTGCCAGTTCTGACTACAGCCATAGACATTCAAAATTGCACCCATTGAAAAAAATTGCATCTCTTGCAAGACATTCCCCATACATGGACTTCTACATTTCTCTTGACAGATAGGTTGAAATTGACTTCCTACATGATCAGGCCAGAAATCCTAAATTAGACTACCTGACAAATAGACTGTCATTAAGCATTGCCAAATTTTTGCCAGCACAATGCATGTCAAGCACAGTATGTATGTATATTTATAAGCATTAGGCTTTGGGACGCATGGGCCATGCATGCTTATGCGTTAAACACATGTGGAAGACCTCCGCGTTATTTGGTTATTTTGCGATTTTTCTTCTCACAACTTTCTCAGAACAAGAGGCATCTGAGATTTAGGAGCAAATTTCTTCCACATACTGTTGAAAAATTTCGCTGAAATTTCGGAAACTGATCGTCCGTATGCACAACGAGTTTTTCTAAAGAAGAAATTGGAAAAGTCATCAAGAATCATTAAATATTGATCGATATTCTGAGCACAACCATTTCATTTTTTTTAAAGCAAAAACCTATTTTCTATTACTATTCATCAGTTTGATCTCATAGATCACCCTCCAACAAAAGATGTATAGTTGAAGAGACTCCTTTGGTAGAGAAAAAGAGAAGACCCCATGATTAATTTCATTCAAAACTTTTGCAGTTTCAGGGAAATCATCAATGTCGAACATTGTACGGTGACGCATGGAGACAAAATAATTTTCTCCACTCTTTTGACCCATCCAGCCATTACAATTCTCAGGATAATCCGACTGTTCTTTTCCGAGTAGCCTCAGAAGATTCTCCAACACATGTCTGATTGTTCAACATCTGTTCAAACGTCCTCAGATGTGGCTGCTCAGGTTGGGAATGCTTATTGTGTCTATCATCATTGTTTTCATGAAAGTAAATGAAAAGAAGGATCCCCGTACAGTTCACTTCTGTCCAAATCTCGTTTCTGTTCCCTTTGATTTCAAGACATTCATAATGTATAGGAATCGGCCGCTTCTCTTCCTCTCGAAACTGTTCCTTACCATGGTCAATGCTATGGGTGGATCAAGAGTAAATGTTCCATCTGTTGACTTCGGCTTCATCAGCAACTTTGTCAGCCTTTCCCAAGTATAAAATAATTCAATCCGATCTCGAATTTCTATTTCTGGCTGGTCATCCAGAGATTGCACAGAAGTCATCAGATTGATAACTTTAGAAACTTTAGATGATATGTGCTTGTTGGAATGGAATTCTCTCTGTTATAGATGCGAACATTCACAGATTTCCCGACAGTCAATGATGCGACGACACTGAAGGAAAGATTTCAACTCATGATCGCCATATTTAGTCTAAGATTGTTTTGAGATATCACAAACCCAGATAGAATGGTTTCTTTGTAGATTTTAGACAAAATCGTCGTAAGAAGATATTTGATCTATTCCAATAAAATCTTCCGAATGTGTTTCCATTGCCAGGACATGCACTTGAAAATATAGCTATACCGGATCGCGTCTTTGGAGTTGTTCCGAGCAGCATCTAGACAGATTAAGGAAATTTGTTGATACTGTCCTGTAGATTACACGTTTTCATTTTTTCCACTTTGTTTGCGATAATGATTGACGTCCCTCATAGTAGTATTGAAGTCAGATTCATGGAAGTGAAGGTTGCACAAGACGGAATATTTAGTTGTGATATAATGCATTTTACTAAGTTGATGCAACTGTAAATTCAAATTTCTTTATCATGCAGAGGATTGATGTGATACATTATCATTTCATTTCGGTTGGCACCCTGAAGCCGTCTGTACAATGTACATGTAGGTTTGGTATTCTGCATTGAAATGAATCGCACGGGAGACTCATTTCAAATAGTCATTTATCACTGCGATTAGCTACAAAATTCGATCTTTTGTAGCACGAACGTTATGTTTGGCCTGAACATGTAGAAAACGATTTCAAATTTTGCTCACCTATCTGTCCAGAGAAATTTAGAAGTATATGCCCTTTTGTAGTGTCACTGTTTTATATATGCAATCCATGTACCGGTACATGTCAACTAAATATTGAAATTCATATACATAGCTATAAATCAGGGCTGTGGAGCCGATGCGTTATCTCATCGGCTCCGGTTCCGGCTCCGGCTCCACAACACTGATGTGAAAGGCTCCGACTTCAAATTCAGGTTCTATCTATGCTGGTTATCCTGGATTCGTTGAACGGGTCATTTGGATAATGGTGTGGCCTTTAGAGGCTTGCTACAATCATCAAATTAGTTTTCATCAAAAAGCAACGATTTAAGTTAATAATAAAAATGTCAATAGCCTAATATAATGATAAATAACATATTTGTCAAATATTTTTGCATGAATTGACTACTCTGAAAGATAAAATAAAGTTATAGCCTGGATTGGTTAAATTAGATAAAGATCTCCCGCACTGACTAAATATGAATTGGCCTAGCCTGCAACCAGTCTACTACGAGGCTACATTAAATAAGACCACATGAGTGATGATGATATACCTAATTAGCCGGCACAGGGGCCGAATAGTAGTATAAGCTTTTTAACAAAGCTTGAATATGAAACTGGATAGCGTATGCCTCTAAATAGCTTATAGGGCCTGTATCTACTCGAACATGGAAAGGGTATAGGCTATATAGCCAAATATACCGTATCAATAAAGATATCAATTGCTTTATTGAATATTAAAGTGTATATAGGCTAGCTTAGGTTGTTATTGCTATTTGTTACTGCCTTTATCCAATAGTCTTTTGGTCCATGAATAATATGATCGGTGGGTAGCCCACGACTCATCATCTGTAGAAATTGTAATTTAGATAGTCTCATTGCAGTGTAGGCTAGAAATGTACAATTGAAAATTATACTTCAAAAATTAAAAATATCTAATTTAGGACGAGTTTTGAAATTCTATGCAGCATACTTAATAAGTTAAGGCTTAACTTACATTATGTTAATTTCGTATTTTTCATTATGGCGTAAAGTTGCAATAAATAATTCATCAATGATTCATGTATATTATTATATTCAAATTATGTATAACATATTACCACTATTCCTCTGATGATGGTTAGGCTGATGAAACTGAACTCGGAGTATCACACAGCATGTTGCAGGGTGCAATGCATAATAAAAATTTGACTGCGAACACCGAGCAGAAATCCCATCTACTTTGCTAGCTTTCGAATGCGCGTGCGGTTTAATGTCACAGACAATAGAAAAGGGAGGTCAAAAGGCGCCTTTATTGAGAGCGTCTCAGTCTTTTTTTATTGTTTAGGCTACATATAAGTCAGCATGATATCAGCATAAAGTGTTGACAGACGGAAAAAATAATAATGAAAATTCTTGAATTCCACAGGTCTATGACATTTGGGGAAATATTATTGCACAATACGGCTCTTGTGCAGTCCCCCCCCCCCATTTTTTTCTGGTCAAAAGATGCAGCACCATTGGATGTCCGTTTCAGCATCACCGGTTTGAGTGAAGCATTCCGTGCTGTTGTAAAAATCTACGTGGGTAATTGCGATGTCATAGTCGCAAACTTCGTCAGCAAGTCAACATTGTAATCTGCCTTCTGGTTTTTTCGCATTGAAATATACCATTTGAATTTTGAAGTCAAAGGAAATTCATTGTGAATGAGATACCTTTAGAATAATAAGGCGCTGCTAGAAGTGGCTGGGTCGCTTATTCTATAGCCATGCGAGGACTTGTAGTCAGGTCATTCGTGTGAGTGTGAAGAGTTATCCCTCCAATCAAAATTGATCAAATTGAATAATCGATTGTTTTGAAAAATGTAGGTGGGGGGACTGCACAAGAGCCTACAATACAATCTAAGGAAATTGACATTGTCACAGATGCCAGTAGCTTCTGCCAGTAGCCATACCGATAGATGGCAACCTACATAGTAACCGTATTAGATTTAAGACATTGCGCATAAGCTATATTATCTTTGCTGACTGAACTGGAAATGTGTACATAAATGACTGGCGACTTGTCTCTAGGAATCTACAGTCATCTAGTTAGCATGCATACAACAAGTCTTCAAATTAATGGATTTTGGAGAATACGTTGTCACTGAAAGCTATGGAAATTAGTCTTACGAAACTTATGTAATAAAAAAATATTACACATGTGTGTAAATATAATACATATAATACAAAAGAAGGCGGCAACTGCAAAGAAAGATATCGTGGAGGACAGATCATTGGTATACTTAAAAGACATATCTTTAGATTTCAAATCATTTAATTTTTTTATGATGCCAATTAATACCTTTCAAAATTCTAGATTTATATCAAAGCTCAAATTATCAGAGTCGGAGCCGGAGCCTTTGTGATAAATCGGCTCCGGCTCCGACGAAAACCATCGGCTCCTTAAGGCTCCGGCTCCACAGCCCTGCTATAAATAACGAGAAGCTGAAATAGAAAGATTTCCGAATTTCATCATTTGGTATGCAAGTAGGCCTGCAGTGCATGTGTTTACAGTGGCCATCTTCCAAGTTCCTCTGTGACTAGAAGATGTAGAGCTAAAATTATGATCTTCAGGTCATGGCATTTGGTTTTGGTATATGAAATAATGGGACGTGTGTGAAATTGGCGAAACCATCCAGCGGAACCATTATTTATTACAGCGAGATTCTAAATTCGAAACAACTAATTCTCTAATTCGAAACAACTACCACTTTGTCAATTTCAGCCACTTGATGACGAATCTGGACTCAGATATCTGTGGATTCCACAAATTCGAAGTTGTGTTCGATACGAGAAATTCAAGTTTACAGATATAGGTGGTTCCGTTGTGAATGAAATTAGCGGAACGAACTTCTTAGTTCCGCTGATGGGCAGAGTAAATCAGTTTTATTTTGTCTACCTGATCCAATTTGTTTCCCTGATCGCAAATATATACTTCATTTTTCACAACTATGCAGTTGAAAACGGTAATATTGCAACATATTGACATACGAGTGTGAAGTTAGCGGAACAACCCAACAAGGGCCCTGCGAGTCGGGCTTTTGTCAACCTCGAGTCGAGTCGGGCAAAATCTTCAAAGATATTGAGAGGCAAAATGTGTTGAGGCCTACTTAGTCCAATAAAAGTAATGAAGAGAATAAGAAAACAAAGGATATGGCGACGCAAATCGTTGATCGAGTGAGTGGGTTATCTATTGTTAAATATATGTGATTGTGGACATTGGACATGCATTATACAAATTTAAAAAATTCTATGCATCCAATCATTTATTTAAATTATTTTTGCAATCAATTCTTTAAAACATTTGTTTAAGCATTTTTTATATTTTGCCTTGTAGGTACATTATACAATAATTATTAAGAAAGCTCACGTGCCACTGTTCTGAATACCGTATAGGGTGAGAGACAACATCCCTCAGTTACTAGGAAATTGACAAAAGATCAATTTCATCCTTAAAGAGTTAACTTAAACCTGCATTTTTTTGCAGTTATGAAGTACTACATCTACTGGTCGCTGTTAAATATATGTCAGAGCAGGTTCTATTATTTTAATGTTTACAGAAATTAACGGAGCTCGCAGCTTTTATTCAAGTTGTACACTATTGCAATATGCATTCATCGCTTTTTGTGTATCTATCTAATAGTAGGCCTAGTCTATTCAGTCTATTCCAGTTAAACGCGATATATTTTTACACATGTTCGCCAACCCGATTCGAATTCTCGTCGTCGTTCGAGCACTCGTCGCGTCGTACTCGAACGGTATAACAAAATGTCGACTCTCATAGAGTACAAGTTTGTACTCTACTCGAGCGGTCAAATTCGAAATTCGAGTCCACTCGACTCGACTCATCTCTACATATTCGAGTACTCGCAGGGCCCTATGCCCAACGGAATAATTTTATTACAGCGTGATTCTATTCTAATCAACTTTATCAATTTCAGTCTCCTGATCATGAATCTTGGCTCAGATTCCACAAATAAGCAATCGTTATTGAGAAATTCAACTTCAAGGATAAAAGTGGTTCCGCTGGGTGGCTCCGCTAACTTAACACGCTAACTTCACACACATAATATTGGGGACTATCAGTGAAGAATATTTTCTGGAGGCTTCTTATCCCTCTATGGCAAATCAAAATATAAAAGCGCGGACAGAATCCGCACCACTGGTGACTCTCTAAAATTACCGATTTTTTGAAAAATGACCGGTAAATCAACAACAATGAGTCATGGATGAAGCAAGTGTGTAAAGCAGCTTTGACCGAGTACTTCGGTGGATATTGGACTGCAAACAGATACACATGGATTTTGTTCGTAGCTGACAAGTCAATATCTCTACGGTTGTGCCAAGCACAACACATTCAATTTATCATAAAACCTCAAGGAGGATTTCGACATTGCTTGAAATGTTGCAGCATAAGAAGCTGCGTGGGCAAGAAAATAATCAAAACTAGATAGCATATCAACATGTAAATCAAACAGTTGAATTTCATCAAATACAATTTGGGATGAGAATTGGCAATTTTTAAGAAAAACTACGAATATCTGAAGATCCAATTGAAAAGTGGGGAATTTAGCAAAAATGTAGGGAAAATCCAGAAAAGTAGGCAATAGTAAAGAGACACCTGAACGATAGGCAAAGGTATGAAAAGTAAGGGTCTTTTGGAGCCTTGGATGAATCGATCGCCGTTGTTGCTGAATCTACAACTAAACGCAGTTGTGCTGTAATGTCACTTGTTTTGTGAAAAGTCAACAGGTTCACACATTTTATGCATTGATATCATGCAAAGTGTCAATTAGTGTTTTCAATCTCGGGATTTCGACATTTTTAAGCGTTCGAGATCTCGAGACTGCAGTGGCGAGATCTCGACTATTCGAGATTAGATTTTGTGTTATACATGCACTTGACAAATGAAAATTAATGTTGAATTGAATTGCTTATTGGGACATGTCAACTGTTGACGACAAAAGTACTAGTATTCTAGTATTCTCTCTCGCACCCACTTATTGAATACCATCTGAAAGGTAGTGTCTTGAAGATGCTCAATGCCAATGACTAAAACTTTGAAATGCCTTTTTTAAATGACTAATATTTGTTTAAAGACTCTGCTTTCCGGGAGTGCAGTGCACTACGGCGTTGTTTGACCTTCTTTGAGATAGTTTTGCGAGGACTAAAGATCGAATCTTGCACGGCACTGGATCATGTTTTCAGAATTGACAATCTTTAAGGATGCCTAGAAAATAAGCTATATGAAATGTAAACATCACCATGGACTCTGGACCATCTCCTGTCGATTTAGCTTTGTCTGATATTCGCTAATTGATTGAATCTACCAAAAATGATATTGTCAAAGTGGAGTCGCATTGAGAATCGAATGATTTCCCTAAATCCCGTTTCACTGACGCAATATTTTACCTCCTTTCATGCGACTCAGAGGTCCGATCTCGTTTCTCTTGAGGTCCGATATCGGACTTCTGACTTTTCATTGCTGATATCAGCTAAGAAGTCAGACTTATAGGTTAGTCAGTATGGCATGACTGACCATTTGAGAGAGAGAGAGAGAGAGAGAGAGAGAGATTGTTATCGTATTCACGTATTTGATGTCCAAAGCATCATTGCTGTTGCATTGTGTGTGGTTGATGGAGAACTGGATCTGACAACTTTTCGACACGTTGATCTGCATATGGTTGTCGAGGCTCCATTGTTTCAGGTTATTGAACTCATCTATTATTTGTTCCTTACAATAGTTGTTCGAAGGGTAATTACACGGAATGGCGATGGTGCTATCATCTGAATATTTGAACAGTCTTGTAGTTTTGTTTTTCGCCCTACAATCATCAGTGTACATAGAAAATATGTTTGGTCCTCCTACAGTTCCTTGTGAACATCCAAGATCAATGTTCAATGTTTTGCATGCATTGTTGTTCAACTTTAGGTATTGCGATCTGTTTGTACAAAAGTCATATAACCATTTGCAGACATATGGAGAATCGATGAAAGCCGGGAACTTGAAAGAAGCAATATTCTGATTTAAGCGATCGAATGCTTTTGAAAAATCGACAGCAACTATGTGGACACAGTTTGTATCTTTCTGGTCAAGTTGTTTAAGTACATAATGTTGCAGAGACAAAAGGCAGTCAATTGTTCCAATGCATGGTCGATATGCGAATTGAAACTGGTCACCAAGCCTAGTTATTTCCGGTAATATCCATTTCTTGTGAACAATACGTTCAAAAATTCGGGAAGAAATGTTGGTGACAGAGATTCCTCTGATTTCATCAGCAGATTTGGCGTTATTAACTTTTGGTATAGCTGTAACACTTGCAGTCTTATAATTTTTGGGAAATTGACCTGTGCGAATTGATAAGTTCCATACATGTTGATATGGGAGAGAAATGAGGTCATAGTACTCTCTGAAAACAAATGCAGGGATTTTCGATGGTCCAGTGGATGTTGATTGAGTTCTGGATAGAGCCATTGCTACTTCTTCTAATTTGATAAAAGGTACAGGATGCATCGAGAGATCATATTGAAGAGCTACAGGAAAGTTTTGACATTTTGAAATTGAACTACGTTCAGCCAATTTAATGTTTAATACTGATGGAGTGATTTCGGTCCAACAGATCTTTTTATTCAATTGTTTTCTATGAGTTATGCTGTCAATTTTCTTCCACTGAGACTTTGGATTCTGTTTGATCAGATAATTCCTCTTGTGATGTTGAATTCGCTCGTCTAGGTGCTTCAAAACCTCGAATTTCATTGATTTTGTTGCTTTCTTTTTTCTTATCAAAATATTCTTTACAAAGGGATTTATCCATTCAGGGTCTCTGCTGCTCATTTTGATACTTTTTGTCGGAAACACATGACTCACGATCGATGCAATTCTATTTTCTAGCATCTCAGAAGCTATGTCTACATCTTGGAAATCCAGTATATCAGTAAAATCAGTGGATTCCATTACTTTACAGAACAGCTTGCGTTTTTTAAAAGAAAAGTCTTGATAGAGTGCTGTGTATCTCTCTGGTGGCAGTTTAGCTTTTGGCATCATCAGTACACCAAGATGATCTGTTTCAATGGATGGTTTAAAACAAGTTGTACTTTTTTTGTACAAGAGAGAGAGAGAGAGAAGAGAGAGAGAGACAAGTGCAATGAAATACACGGTAATGCTTTTGGAGTTTCGGAGAAGATTACGTGTACAGTAGTCCTTGTCTATAACGACCACCTCTCTGCCAAGCAAATAAAGTCGTTGTGGTCGTTATTTGCAGGTAAACTTTTGGCTACCTTTATATATGATATACGGTCGTATGACATTATAGTAACATCCAATCATAAGCCTATACGCGTTCTCACAAGTCCAACACAGCTTGATTGCAGGAATGATACTAGCCTTTGCAGTTTCAGAGGCTATGAAAGTATCTATTCAAAGGGCCTAATAGTAGTAAGGAATCCTCCCAACTGCGCACAGCGCCCCCCCCTCTGGAGCGCGAGTTGGGTTGGTGTGGTTCTGGGTCGACCGGCCGCGTGTGTCTTCGTCGACCGTGGTGGTTGTTCTTGGGCGGCGGTCTGTGTTTTTTGGTGTGTAGGATTGGTTGTAGGGTTGTCTTGTGTTTAGATTTGGTTTCCTGATAAAATTCTGCGTCAACAAGTTGTGTTTCTTGGGTGTAGGTGTGGTTTAGGTGTGTTTTTGCGTGCTTTTGAGTGAGAAAATGGCTGTAGCGGCGGAACGAAGCCTCGTACGCGAAAATGGACGCGGATTTGGACTTTTTGGCCAATTTTGGGTCTAGGAGAGTTGTTTCCAGCGTCATAGGGCTAAAAATGAAGAACTTCGACCCCCCCTCGGCAGCGTTTCTTCCAACTTTGGTTCTAGAAATCGTAGAAAGTCTCGCAATAGCTCGTTTGGAAGCTAAGAGTGCCACAAATTCATTGGAAAGCACAGTTTGGCCCTATCTTTCATTGCTGAGGCTTGAGAGTGACATTGAGACATTTGGTCATGCTAGAGAGCCGTCAGAGGTTGAGTTTTGTGTTTTGGGCTCCAGCGGGTGAACGAAGCATCGGACGAGAAAACTGAGACCAGATTTGGATTCAGCGTCAAATTTTGGATAACCAATGTCTAACCTCCCTCTTATCGATTGCATATTCACAGGATATATAAGTACGAGTTCGGGAGAGGAATCTCACTAAGTTGAGAAACTGACTACAGGTAAGTCGTTTCTCTTGAGGTCCGATATCGGACTTCTGACTTTTCATTGCTGATATCAGCTAAGAAGTCAGACTTATAGGTTAGTCAGTATGGCATGACTGACCATTGAGAGAGAGAGAGAGAGAGATTGTTATCGTATTCACGTATTTGATGTCCAAAGCATCATTGCTGTTGCATTGTGTGTGGTTGATGGAGAACTGGATCTGACAACTTTTCGACACGTTGATCTGCATATGGTTGTCGAGGCTCCATTGTTTCAGGTTATTGAACTCATCTATTATTTGTTCCTTACAATAGTTGTTCGAAGGGTAATTACACGGAATGGCGATGGTGCTATCATCTGAATATTTGAACAGTCTTGTAGTTTTGTTTTTCGCCCTACAATCATCAGTGTACATAGAAAATATGTTTGGTCCTCCTACAGTTCCTTGTGAACATCCAAGATCAATGTTCAATGTTTTGCATGCATTGTTGTTCAACTTTAGGTATTGCGATCTGTTTGTACAAAAGTCATATAACCATTTGCAGACATATGGAGAATCGATGAAAGCCGGGAACTTGAAAGAAGCAATATTCTGATTTAAGCGATCGAATGCTTTTGAAAAATCGACAGCAACTATGTGGACACAGTTTGTATCTTTCTGGTCAAGTTGTTTAAGTACATAATGTTGCAGAGACAAAAGGCAGTCAATTGTTCCAATGCATGGTCGATATGCGAATTGAAACTGGTCACCAAGCCTAGTTATTTCCGGTAATATCCATTTCTTGTGAACAATACGTTCAAAAATTCGGGAAGAAATGTTGGTGACAGAGATTCCTCTGATTTCATCAGCAGATTTGGCGTTATTAACTTTTGGTATAGCTGTAACACTTGCAGTCTTATAATTTTTGGGAAATTGACCTGTGCGAATTGATAAGTTCCATACATGTTGATATGGGAGAGAAATGAGGTCATAGTACTCTCTGAAAACAAATGCAGGGATTTTCGATGGTCCAGTGGATGTTGATTGAGTTCTGGATAGAGCCATTGCTACTTCTTCTAATTTGATAAAAGGTACAGGATGCATCGAGAGATCATATTGAAGAGCTACAGGAAAGTTTTGACATTTTGAAATTGAACTACGTTCAGCCAATTTAATGTTTAATACTGATGGAGTGATTTCGGTCCAACAGATCTTTTTATTCAATTGTTTTCTATGAGTTATGCTGTCAATTTTCTTCCACTGAGACTTTGGATTCTGTTTGATCAGATAATTCCTCTTGTGATGTTGAATTCGCTCGTCTAGGTGCTTCAAAACCTCGAATTTCATTGATTTTGTTGCTTTCTTTTTTCTTATCAAAATATTCTTTACAAAGGGATTTATCCATTCAGGGTCTCTGCTGCTCATTTTGATACTTTTTGTCGGAAACACATGACTCACGATCGATGCAATTCTATTTTCTAGCATCTCAGAAGCTATGTCTACATCTTGGAAATCCAGTATATCAGTAAAATCAGTGGATTCCATTACTTTACAGAACAGCTTGCGTTTTTTAAAAGAAAAGTCTTGATAGAGTGCTGTGTATCTCTCTGGTGGCAGTTTAGCTTTTGGCATCATCAGTACACCAAGATGATCTGTTTCAATGGATGGTTTAAAACAAGTTGTACTTTTTTTGTACAAGAGAGAGAGAGAGAGAAGAGAGAGAGAGACAAGTGCAATGAAATACACGGTAATGCTTTTGGAGTTTCGGAGAAGATTACGTGTACAGTAGTCCTTGTCTATAACGACCACCTCTCTGCCAAGCAAATAAAGTCGTTGTGGTCGTTATTTGCAGGTAAACTTTTGGCTACCTTTATATATGATATACGGTCGTATGACATTATAGTAACATCCAATCATAAGCCTATACGCGTTCTCACAAGTCCAACACAGCTTGATTGCAGGAATGATACTAGCCTTTGCAGTTTCAGAGGCTATGAAAGTATCTATTCAAAGGGCCTAATAGTAGTAAGGAATCCTCCCAACTGCGCACAGCGCCCCCCCCTCTGGAGCGCGAGTTGGGTTGGTGTGGTTCTGGGTCGACCGGCCGCGTGTGTCTTCGTCGACCGTGGTGGTTGTTCTTGGGCGGCGGTCTGTGTTTTTTGGTGTGTAGGATTGGTTGTAGGGTTGTCTTGTGTTTAGATTTGGTTTCCTGATAAAATTCTGCGTCAACAAGTTGTGTTTCTTGGGTGTAGGTGTGGTTTAGGTGTGTTTTTGCGTGCTTTTGAGTGAGAAAATGGCTGTAGCGGCGGAACGAAGCCTCGTACGCGAAAATGGACGCGGATTTGGACTTTTTGGCCAATTTTGGGTCTAGGAGAGTTGTTTCCAGCGTCATAGGGCTAAAAATGAAGAACTTCGACCCCCCCTCGGCAGCGTTTCTTCCAACTTTGGTTCTAGAAATCGTAGAAAGTCTCGCAATAGCTCGTTTGGAAGCTAAGAGTGCCACAAATTCATTGGAAAGCACAGTTTGGCCCTATCTTTCATTGCTGAGGCTTGAGAGTGACATTGAGACATTTGGTCATGCTAGAGAGCCGTCAGAGGTTGAGTTTTGTGTTTTGGGCTCCAGCGGGTGAACGAAGCATCGGACGAGAAAACTGAGACCAGATTTGGATTCAGCGTCAAATTTTGGATAACCAATGTCTAACCTCCCTCTTATCGATTGCATATTCACAGGATATATAAGTACGAGTTCGGGAGAGGAATCTCACTAAGTTGAGAAACTGACTACAGGTAAGTCGTTTCTCTTGAGGTCCGATATCGGACTTCTGACTTTTCATTGCTGATATCAGCTAAGAAGTCAGACTTATAGGTTAGTCAGTATGGCATGACTGACCATTTGAGAGAGAGAGAGAGAGAGATTGTTATCGTATTCACGTATTTGATGTCCAAAGCATCATTGCTGTTGCATTGTGTGTGGTTGATGGAGAACTGGATCTGACAACTTTTCGACACGTTGATCTGCATATGGTTGTCGAGGCTCCATTGTTTCAGGTTATTGAACTCATCTATTATTTGTTCCTTACAATAGTTGTTCGAAGGGTAATTACACGGAATGGCGATGGTGCTATCATCTGAATATTTGAACAGTCTTGTAGTTTTGTTTTTCGCCCTACAATCATCAGTGTACATAGAAAATATGTTTGGTCCTCCTACAGTTCCTTGTGAACATCCAAGATCAATGTTCAATGTTTTGCATGCATTGTTGTTCAACTTTAGGTATTGCGATCTGTTTGTACAAAAGTCATATAACCATTTGCAGACATATGGAGAATCGATGAAAGCCGGGAACTTGAAAGAAGCAATATTCTGATTTAAGCGATCGAATGCTTTTGAAAAATCGACAGCAACTATGTGGACACAGTTTGTATCTTTCTGGTCAAGTTGTTTAAGTACATAATGTTGCAGAGACAAAAGGCAGTCAATTGTTCCAATGCATGGTCGATATGCGAATTGAAACTGGTCACCAAGCCTAGTTATTTCCGGTAATATCCATTTCTTGTGAACAATACGTTCAAAAATTCGGGAAGAAATGTTGGTGACAGAGATTCCTCTGATTTCATCAGCAGATTTGGCGTTATTAACTTTTGGTATAGCTGTAACACTTGCAGTCTTATAATTTTTGGGAAATTGACCTGTGCGAATTGATAAGTTCCATACATGTTGATATGGGAGAGAAATGAGGTCATAGTACTCTCTGAAAACAAATGCAGGGATTTTCGATGGTCCAGTGGATGTTGATTGAGTTCTGGATAGAGCCATTGCTACTTCTTCTAATTTGATAAAAGGTACAGGATGCATCGAGAGATCATATTGAAGAGCTACAGGAAAGTTTTGACATTTTGAAATTGAACTACGTTCAGCCAATTTAATGTTTAATACTGATGGAGTGATTTCGGTCCAACAGATCTTTTTATTCAATTGTTTTCTATGAGTTATGCTGTCAATTTTCTTCCACTGAGACTTTGGATTCTGTTTGATCAGATAATTCCTCTTGTGATGTTGAATTCGCTCGTCTAGGTGCTTCAAAACCTCGAATTTCATTGATTTTGTTGCTTTCTTTTTTCTTATCAAAATATTCTTTACAAAGGGATTTATCCATTCAGGGTCTCTGCTGCTCATTTTGATACTTTTTGTCGGAAACACATGACTCACGATCGATGCAATTCTATTTTCTAGCATCTCAGAAGCTATGTCTACATCTTGGAAATCCAGTATATCAGTAAAATCAGTGGATTCCATTACTTTACAGAACAGCTTGCGTTTTTTAAAAGAAAAGTCTTGATAGAGTGCTGTGTATCTCTCTGGTGGCAGTTTAGCTTTTGGCATCATCAGTACACCAAGATGATCTGTTTCAATGGATGGTTTAAAACAAGTTGTACTTTTTTTGTACAAGAGAGAGAGAGAGAGAAGAGAGAGAGAGACAAGTGCAATGAAATACACGGTAATGCTTTTGGAGTTTCGGAGAAGATTACGTGTACAGTAGTCCTTGTCTATAACGACCACCTCTCTGCCAAGCAAATAAAGTCGTTGTGGTCGTTATTTGCAGGTAAACTTTTGGCTACCTTTATATATGATATACGGTCGTATGACATTATAGTAACATCCAATCATAAGCCTATACGCGTTCTCACAAGTCCAACACAGCTTGATTGCAGGAATGATACTAGCCTTTGCAGTTTCAGAGGCTATGAAAGTATCTATTCAAAGGGCCTAATAGTAGTAAGGAATCCTCCCAACTGCGCACAGCGCCCCCCCCTCTGGAGCGCGAGTTGGGTTGGTGTGGTTCTGGGTCGACCGGCCGCGTGTGTCTTCGTCGACCGTGGTGGTTGTTCTTGGGCGGCGGTCTGTGTTTTTTGGTGTGTAGGATTGGTTGTAGGGTTGTCTTGTGTTTAGATTTGGTTTCCTGATAAAATTCTGCGTCAACAAGTTGTGTTTCTTGGGTGTAGGTGTGGTTTAGGTGTGTTTTTGCGTGCTTTTGAGTGAGAAAATGGCTGTAGCGGCGGAACGAAGCCTCGTACGCGAAAATGGACGCGGATTTGGACTTTTTGGCCAATTTTGGGTCTAGGAGAGTTGTTTCCAGCGTCATAGGGCTAAAAATGAAGAACTTCGACCCCCCCTCGGCAGCGTTTCTTCCAACTTTGGTTCTAGAAATCGTAGAAAGTCTCGCAATAGCTCGTTTGGAAGCTAAGAGTGCCACAAATTCATTGGAAAGCACAGTTTGGCCCTATCTTTCATTGCTGAGGCTTGAGGGTGACATTGAGACATTTGGTCATGCTAGAGAGCCGTCAGAGGTTGAGTTTTGTGTTTTGGGCTCCAGCGGGTGAACGAAGCATCGGACGAGAAAACTGAGACCAGATTTGGATTCAGCGTCAAATTTTGGATAACCAATGTCTAACCTCCCTCTTATCGATTGCATATTCACAGGATATATAAGTACGAGTTCGGGAGAGGAATCTCACTAAGTTGAGAAACTGACTACAGGTAAGTCGTTTCTCTTGAGGTCCGATATCGGACTTCTGACTTTTCATTGCTGATATCAGCTAAGAAGTCAGACTTATAGGTTAGTCAGTATGGCATGACTGACCATTTGATGATAGTAGGCCGAAATCTTCAAACGGCAATGACTTTGCTTCTACAAGTCCTTTAGACTTGATTCAAAAAACGTTTGACAGCTCATGATGTGCTGTAGGTGACAGGCTACTTATAAACGTTTTATGAGTAGTGCTAAGAAACTGAAAAATTTAAATTCGTATTTAATGATGATGATTAAAGTTTTTGAATAAAAAGCAGTCGTTTGTGAGTCTCTGCGACTTGGGACGTTTCCTCTTGTAAATAACTCCACCGGTTTTCATGTCAAAATCGGGGCCCGGATACCAACACAGTGACATGACGCACGCTCTGTCCGCGCGAGGTTGGATTTGTGGGTCGAGGCCTTGGAGCTGGGATAACATCCCCTCTGAGTAATGCCTGTAACGGATTCAAGAGCCTAACGCCTAGACGACTGCTATCAAATGTTTTTGGACTTAGTCTTTCAATGCATATCAGCAAGTAGTATCCTATAAACACTTGCTATCAAATTTTTACTCTATCTTTACAGAATCGTCACTATGACCAAGATGATAAATGCGCGCATGCTCATCGGCAAGTGTAGGTGCGGCCGTATTGCCAGAGGCAGCGAGTTAAAGAAACACATCAAAGATGGGACGGTGGGCGAGCATGTGAGGAAAGTGTTGTTGAGGTTGTGTGTGCATCATGAGGTAGTATGTGAGGATGGGAGTGATGTAGAGTTCATTAGGAACCATAGCCAGTGCCCTAGTGGCAATATTAGCATGCAGGGGTTTAAGTCGTAGCTTGAGGGAGTTTTGTTAGATATGGAAGAGGTAAGAGTGGCAGTGGCGACGATTGAGGGTGGGAAAGAAGGGTGTTACCAAGGCGACTGATGAGGGTTTGAGTGAGGAAGAAGGGGAGTTGAGAGGGGACATCAAGAAGCCTGATGTTGATTTGGATGACATGTTGGAGAAATTGTTTGGGAACATTGGTGATCTTGAGGAGAAGGGAAAGGATGAGGGAAAGGAAGTGGGTAAGCCGTTGGCGGCATCATCGCCTCGGAGGGAGGACGGGAACACGAGGGATGAATATGTAAGGATGAAGGATCGATTGAGGGCGGTTGAGGAGAAGAATAAAGTATTAGTGATGCGGAATGAGAAGTTGACTGCGAAGGCTGAAGGGTATAAGGTGACAAGAGAAGAGTTGGAAAGTATGAGGCAGAAGGAGAAAGGATGTTGGAAAGGAGTGAGCTGATGAGGAAAGCAAGTTTGGTGAGTAGTGTGCAGGCGAATTTGTTGAGGAAGGATGATGAGATAGATCGGATGCGAAGCGTGATGAAGGAAACAGAGGAAGTGAAGGAAGTGAACAAGAGGTTGGTGGCTGAAGTGGAGCGATTGCATCAGCGTGAGAAGTGTAGAAAAAGAAGAGTGTATTAAGTCTATCTTCCCCTCTTCGAAAATAATGTGTGCGACGCCCCAAACCATCACAAGTGACCCCAATCAGACGCAGCAATGCTACGAGGGCGACGCAGTCCGATGTCTCCACATGAACATGGACATCACCGTCGAGCTTGAGGACTTCGTCGTCCGAAAAGTCCGGAAGAAAGTGCCCAGTAGGTTACTTCAACATGATCATTTCCTTACCGCATCTTATTTCCTATTCTTTTCCTTTCAGAGTTTTTACATCAGCAGTAGGATCGCTTTTGATCCCGAGAACGCCCCAAACGGCTCTTTTAAGAGCCACACGGAGCAAGAGTGATGGCACCTTCACGTGGTTTGCTCTGGACAGACTTCGTTCTGACTGAATCTATCACATAATTAGAAAGACTGAGTCATGTCTTTGCATCAGAGGGGTATATAAACCATTGCCTCTCTTTCATTTTCATTCTATACTCCATCATGAAAACACCTAAGACGACAGTCAGCTCTCCTGACAAGCCTCGGCTTAGACCGAGAAATTTATTTATTGAGATTCTAGAGATGGAGGAGCGAGAGCGAGTCTATAACAATCTTGCTCGAATTGGCTCATCAACAACTGACGATGATGCCAATTCAATAGAGTGGTCGGCATATACCGCCCTCTAACAGTCAGCTTATAGTAGAGGAGGTCGATGCCGCTGACATAGAGAGATTACAAGTCTCTCTCAGCGGAATCGGCCAAACCTAAGTCTATTCATATCCCGAGAACGAACCAACGGTCTTTTTAAAGACCACCATGGGGCAAAATATGATAGTACCTCCACGTGGTTTGCCCTGGACAGGCTTTGGTCTGACTGAATCTATCATACAAATAAAAAATAAAATCACAAAGTTGTATCTGCTATCAGTCAACTTAAACGTTGCATGTTAAGGAGGATTTCGGCATAATTCTTCCTGTTGGTGGGCGATCTCTCTTGAGACAGCGGATGATATCGTAGTGATAAGTGTAGCAAGGGAGTGTGTCATATTTCAGACCGAAACCTCTGGGGCAACTCATGTTGGGGATTTGACACAGTTATCAAACTAGCACTTTGAACGCCAATCGGTTGAGTCTTAGCTATCTGCCGCAGGTTACTTTTAGATTCTCCATTGCGAACGTTATCTGAGAATGAGCCATGAGTTCTTTTAAGAACTGCCTCTATCATTGAGGCTAAATGATGAAGGGATGAAATGGGAGGTCACTCTTACGCCACACGTATACAAAAACAGTTTCTATCTTCTCTAATGGTGCGATCTCTTTAGATAGAAAAGTAGACCGATAATAAATGTGTTAACTAACCCCATATCTAAATTCCTCTATTTATTTCCATTTCTAGACAAATACATTGCAAAACAAAGACATGTATTATGTAGGTCTATTTACAATTGAAGCACATATACTTTATAGCGAGGAAAAATCAAGTGGAAGAACCTTTAAGTCATTGTAGACTTTGTAGCACCTTGGTCGTTTTGGGGTATCGGGCGCTGTTCTCACGCGCGTTGTTTTTGGTTTAAAATCACTATTACTCCACACAACTTACACAATCTTGCCTTTATCACAAGTCTCCTTCTGATCTCAGTCTTCATCCCACTCGTCGACCACTTCAATGATTTTGTTGAAGATCTCTAAGGCGAGAGATGTACCTTCCATCATGAGATAGATGAGAATGAAAGGTGCTTCAATTTTCTGACTTTTATTTGTTTTTCAACAATGAATTCCTCAACAACCAATCAGAATGATTCTAATTTATATGAAGATTACATAAGTCGGAAGATTGTAGCACTCTTATTCACATAATACGAACTAGCACGCCAAGATGACAAACTCAGAAACAACATGTAATTTTGTGATCGTCAATGAGTGGTGTGATGAAGACAAGTGTGATCAGAAGGAGACTTGCGACAAAGTCAAGACTGTAAGAATTGTCTGGATAGATGAAGAGTGGACACCGAAAACAACGCGTGTGAGAAGAGCGCCCGATGCCCCTAAACGTCCAAGGTGCTACAAAGTCTACAATGACTTAAAGGTTCTTCCACTTGACTTTTCCTCGCTATAAAGTATATGTGCTTTAATTGTAAATAAATCTAAAGAACTACATGTCTCTGTTTTTGATATTCAATCCCTTTATCATTTATCCTCAGTGATAGAGGTAGTACTTAGGAAAAAATGATTGTATCTATCATCAACTGGTATGATTTATACTGAACTGTCAAATGATCAGATTTTCACTATGATGTTAATGATTATGTATGCTACATTAGCCAGAAATAAGTGAAAACAGACAGATGAAGCAAATAAACATTTATTAAGAAATTTACAAATAATTCAAAAGTTCCACGGAAGTCACGTTGTCCCATAAATTCTCACAACCACTGCAGCTGCACTTCAACTGCCTTAATCGTTCCTCTGCTGCGACTAACACACCATAGATGTAATTCCATTCCACTTCATTCCGGGGTTGGGATGATGGACTGTACCATCTCTGTATATCATGGAGAAGGTTAATGTCAGTTTCCGTTTTTACATCTTCCTGATTGTAGAGCAGGTATTTCCATCGCACATAAATCATTTCTAACTCTTCTTGCTCCGTTAGATCTGGTAATTCCAACTTTGGAATATCATCCAGCCTTCTCTGCTTCTCCACCGTTGCCTTTTTCGGAGCGGGAGAGCAAGTTGGCATGCTTGATGCAGACACTGGTGACTGAGTTGATGGTGAATCCATGACTTTGAAATGTATGCCATAAACTTGATTTCTTAGTCCTTAGGTAAAAACAAGCAACCAATCAAAATGAATAGCCAATGAATGTTGAGTATGGGAATACATAAAAGGGAAAAATAGACTAGATTTCATTCCATATTTGAGATATATTAACACTAAGTGAGCTTTTCTCTCCACTAAAATATAATCTAACGTTGCTGACGTATCCTATTTTGATTTGAGTCAATTACTACATTCTGACTATCAAAGTATCAGATTTTGACTTAATTTCGTTGAAATGGTAAGTTAAGAATTTCATCACTCATCTCCCTTAAACGTTAGGTTGTTAGCATCTTTCTCAATTTCAGGCATCTACTCCATCATCAAAGCGCTCCCTTCTCGAGGAAGCTTTACAACTGTTGAGTGAAGGTAGGTCGTAAAACTGAACTATGACTTCAATAGAGATGACAGAATGATTTCTCCTCCAGATGATGACAGTTCCAACTCAAGTGCGCAGTCACGGGAAGCATCCAAAACATGTGCTGATTGTGGGCATATCTTTACGAGGAAGCGCGATCTCACCCGACACATCAGACAACGTGTGTGTCAACCCAAACCATCATCAATCTCCCGAGGTGAGGATGATTCTATTCAACATATCTCCTTTACTTGTGACTTTTGTTTCCAATCTTTTGAAACAGGTTTTGAATTATCTTCACATAGACTTCACCACACACACACAAATGATAGTTATAGCAACAGCACCTCCTCCATTCGACTAACTGACGTATCGCTCAATAAGGTAGTGAGAAATTACCATATGGAATCCTCAGAAACTATTGCTGATTTTCCGGAGTGTTTCCATCAAAATTCAACATTGATAGATGCGCTCTTTCATAATTTAGAGCAGTTTAGAATAAAAGCGCTCATCTACCTTAAAATAAAATATGTTAAAGTTGATTATCATACTGGTGAAATATTACACAGGTTGGTGTTTTACATACCCTCCTCTCATGCTACAGAGGTAGTCGATAAAGAAGCTTGGTTAAATTTTCACATCCAAGGACTAAAATCAAATATTGATAAATTTAACGAGAGCGATAGTGGTCTAATTTTTGATGGCATGGAATCTGTCAAGTTTAAAATCACTCTATTAGAAAATTGCTGTGGTCGAGGCTCTTTCAATATTCCAAAAACGTTAAGAGCTAGGAATGCAGTCATTTGTGTTGATTGTGAATCACAGTGTTTTAAGCATGCAGTTTCGTCTATTCTCCACTATCATGATGTACAGAACAACCGTTTCCGTAGAAGTAAATATCATGAATGGGAGAATGAATTGAAGTTTGATGACTGCAATAGCGAAGACATGAAGTTTAAAGATATACAGAAATTTGAAAAATTAGATGAAATTAAAATACTTGTTCACATCTGGCAAGAGGGGCTTAAGGGTGTGCGCTACAACAACCGTTCATCAACTTATGATCGGGTAGTCAATCTCCTGCTAGTATATCAAAATAATGATGAAAATTGGCATTACTGCGGTATTCCTAAAATGACTTGACTATATTCCCACTTAGCATCTAGAAGAAGAGAGTATTTCATATGTGACCGTTGTATGCGCCCCTTCTGGTCAAAAGATAAATTTGAAACACATTATGAATGGTGTAAGCGAGGCAAACTGCAAATAGAATGCATGCCCAAAGACAAAGAGTTTTCATATAGAGAGAAAGGTGATGAATTAAGTCCTCTTCGTGTCATCTATGCTGACATCGAATGCTATATTGATGATAACACCCATAAAGCGGCAGCCATATCATGTTATGAGGCATGGCATGATTACTTCAAAAATAAAAATAATAAAATGCACGTCTGGCAAGGTGAGGATTGTATACATAAATTCTTACAATTCCTCGAAAGCGCTGTCAAATTTCAGCAAAAGCATGATAGTGAACTCCAACGCAGATCATTGAATATGTCAGCAGATGATCAAGTAAAATTTGAAAGTTGTGAAGTCTGCCCAAAATGTAATAAAAGGTTTGATGAAGATAAAATCAAGAAAGTGCGCGACCATGATCACATCAATGGTAAATTTAGAAACGCGCTATGTCCAAGATGTAATTTTTCACTGAGACTGAAACGGCGTACTCTACCCGTTATTTTTCATGACGTGAAATGTTATGACAGTCATATGATAATAAAAGGGGGTTAGGAAAATTGAAAGAATGGAAGTTAAGTGTAATAGCTCAAACGAGGGAAAAGTTCATGGCCATGACAGCAAAAGTAGCAGTTGACAAAACTAAGGAAAATAAGACAGTATATTTTGATATAAAATATTTAGATTCCTATCAATTCATGGCTTCATCACTAGCATCTCTCGTTCAAAATCTTAAGTCTCTTCCACTAACTCAAAATTTGAAGAAACAATATCCTAACTTGACGGATGACGTCATCACACGCAAAGGAGTGTTTCTATATGCATGCTTTGATAACATTTCTAAACTTAGTGAGACTTCTCTTCCATCAATAGACAAATTTAGAAATGATTTGACTGGTGTAGAATGCAAGGTTGAAGATTACAATCATGCTCAAGTTGCATGGACAAAGTTTGACTGTCAAACGTTAAGCGATTATATGATCGCCTATCTAAAATTAGATGTATTTTTGCTGGCTGATGTATTTCAGGAGCTTCGACGAGCGGCATTAGAAGAAGGTAAAATTGGATCCTGTTCACTTTGTCAGTCTTCCAGCCATGTCATTCCAGTCTGCTTTTAAAATGACTGGAGAGACCATCCATCTTTTGCAAGATCCAGAGATGTATAATTTGTTTTAACGAGGAATTCGCGGTGGTCTCACATTTGTAAATAGGCATCAAATAAAATCAAAAATAGTAGATGATGATCAAATTCATCTTAAGTACTATGACCAGAATACTTTATATGGCAGTCCACTGTCCAAACCTCAACCTCACTCTAAGTTTAGCTGGTTGGGTGATAATGAAATTCAGCATTTCTCCAACCGTTCAAACATACTAGCTATTCCAGATGATGGTGATTGGGGATATTATTTTGAGATAGATCTTATCTATCCAAATAGTATTAAAAATAAAACTGTGGATTTTCCACTTGCACCCGAATCAGGCGAAGTGACTGAAGATATGTTTTCGGACTTTATGAAACAATTTCATAAAGATTTAGAAGGGAGCGGAAAGCCCAAGTATAAGCCTTGCCGTAAACTTTTGCTTACTCAATTTGATAAAGAAAATTATTAAGTCCACTTCTCTATCTTAAAATTTTATTTAGAAATGGGGATGATTTTAAAAAAAGTTCACCGCATTATCAGATTTAGACAGAAAGCCTTTCTGAAACCTTATATTGATGGTAACAGCCAGAAACGTGCACTAGCCCAAAATAATTTTGAAAAGGATTTCTATAACTATAAGAATAATAGTCTTTTTGGTAAGACGATGGAAGACGTTAGAAAGCGTATTAACTATAAACTTGTGAATCATAATGATAAATTTCAAAAGTTAGCGACATCACCTCTCTTTATTGATAGAGATATTATAGATGATGAGTGGGTTGGTGTTAAAATGATAAAATCAGAAGTAGAGTTGTGCAAGTCCATCTACATTGGACAAGCTGTGTTAGATTATTCCAAGCTTGAAATGTGTCAATTCTTCTATAGAATATTGAAATCATCCCTCCAATTAAAGACGTGCGTTTGCTGGGCAGTGATACCGACAGTTTCTTTTTAAGCATCGCTGCTCAGAAAGAGTTAAATTTCAATGAAGTAGGAAAATCTTCAGAAAAATATTTTGATTCATCAAATTATCCTACAGATTACCCACTATACTCTACTAAAAATAAAGCAAAATTAGGATGCTTTAAGGATGAAATGGCAGGAAAGGAAATTAAGGAAATGATTCTTCTTCGTCCTAAAATGTGTTCTATGAAACCAAAAGACTCCAGTGACAGTATTAAGCGCGCAAAAAGCATATCTAAATTGATTTTTGTAAGTATGTAACATAGGGTTTATAAGATGGCCTATATAAATAAGAACATAACATTTGTCAACATGATCATCTTAAAATCAAAGACACATGAGGTAAAAAATCATACATTTAGGAAGCGAGCACTTTCAGCGTGGGAAGATAGGAGGTGTTGGATGGACATAACATATCTCTTCCAGATGGACATCCTGGCACAAACATATCACCACCCAAAAGAATTAAACTCACACTACCACATTCAGGAAATGTGTAAATAGATTCATTCTTAAATCAGTATTTTGATGATCTTTTTTGTTGATATTCATTGTTGCTTTATGTATCGCTTTAGATTGCACTTTCTTGTGAATATATGCCTACAGTCAGTTTATTCCCACTATGTCTGTGAAAAGACTTTCCCACTTTGTCAACACTTCTTCAAAACACTTTTTCATACATATCTTCATATTTCAATAAAATTTTACAACGACTTTACTTTGTTTTCCGAAACACTAAAGTTATGAGGGATTTAGTATCTTTCACATGGATGCACTCATGTAAACCATTTGTAATTTTGAGAGAAATAGACGGGATGGTTTGTTTGATAACAGGATGGTAGAAAATAGGTTTAAACATCTTTTCAACGATTCCATAGGAAGCGTCTTTATCATGAATGAAATTACGTGAAATGTATTATTTTTTCTCACCAACAGAAATAGATGAAATCAGATCACTTTGAATGTAGATATGTTGTTAATGTTTATCAAGTGTCAATGGTATTCCTACACCAATCGTGTATGAAGTAGCAAACTTATCTTGTAGCAATGAAAAGCCAAAGAGTTTTTTCAAATTGTTACTAAATTGACATTGAATGTGATCACCCAGCTTCAGAACAGCACTTTGATTTTTAATTGAAAACGAAATGTGATGTACCTTTGCATCATATCTACTTTTCAACACTTGCTTCAACTTATGTTGTATATATGGATTTATGACGCGAATAAAGTTTTCAACTGTATTGTATAGACGCGGCATTGTATTGATACAAACTTTAGTTTCTTGATAAGATTGGTAAATTTTCTTGATGCGATCACCATAGATGTCCACCCACCATTCATCATTAACTGAATCAGCTTTAGTGTGATATTCATGAGAAGTATAAACCAAACCGCTTCCAATAATAGGCGATACATGTCTTACAAAATGACGCAAGGTTGGAGAGAAATAAACTGTAAGTTTGTCATTATATTTCTGAATAACCAACTTATCCTTCCGAGCCATGACTTTCTGTCCATACTTTTTACCCACAGTCTCATTCCATCGTTTTACTAACTCAATAAGTGATAAAGGTTGAACACCACGCTTTTTCAAAATGATGCGTTCTTCACATTCTACAACATCTTCATCAAATATTTTAAATTTATAATGAAATTTGTTTATTCGGTTTGAATAGATTTCTGTAACATTTGCAATAGCCATTGATGTCAGATGCAGACTGTGTCCAAAAACCGAGATGTGGATAGAATTCATTATCCAACCTCAATGTAAGACCTTTAGTAAAAGAGTGAAAGTGATGGAAGTGTCTCCCGTGCCATTCATAGATAGTACACTCATAAACGTTCTGACCCTTATTTCTTCATAATAGAAGCATTGCCACTATTTAATGCCTTAATGATTTTATCTTCATCTGATGATCCTTAATAATCTGATTCTAACTGATTCCATTCATAATACCACTTTCCATCTGATGTTAAATTGTATGGAAACTTGAATGCATTATTCATCGTTATTCCATCATGGGTGCGAGGAGTCAATACCATTTCTTCCAATTCATTCACATTCTGAATATTACTATCATAACAAATGCTGGAAACACCTACTTCCCATTCGCCTTCTAAAAGTAATGGACGATTTAATTCTACTCGATAGTCTGATGGTTTATTATTGGGAAATGTATTCATAGAAGCATTACTGGGTAAGTAAATTAGAAACGAATCCTTATTTTCACTTTCCATATCATTCCACACTTTTGCATTAATTCTTCATTCGAAAAGGGAGTGTGACACTTGTCACAGCATCTTTATGAAAAGGAATCAACGCACCAGCATCGTCATAAATTGCAATATCAACTTGTGGTATATAGTTTGATTTCAAGTTTGTATAATGCACTTTCTGAAAAGTATGCTCAGATAGAGTACTATTGCTTTTTGGTTGGTAGGGTATCATTGCTATGATTGGGCTTCAACATCTCCCACACGTACATCTTCACCAATATTGGAATATATCTGAAAATAGTTAATACGACGCGATAACGATATGCTCGCGCTAGCTTTTGTTACAGTACCACTTTTAAAAGTATTTTGATCAAATCCCAAAATGCCCATTAGGGTATTGTCCATAATCATCTCAATATTTTTCCCACTAACACTGAAAGACAGAACACCTTCTTTTTCAGAAAAAGAAATATGCTGTTCATTAATCACTTCATTCAAATAATTTATAGCCAATTTCACTGAAGTGATAATGCGAGGTGTCAACACTCTTGTTTCATGTAAGATACCACCTAAAGGATCTATACACTTTCTGTATCAAATTGATTTGAACTATTATGTCCCAGATAGCGCATATTAAATTTTCTATGAAGAGCTGCAGAACGATGTCGCAAGAACTGATGAAAATCTTCTGAACAAACCAATACTAGATCATCATCATTTAGTTTATTGATTACGATATTATTAGACCCTTTGTTGTAAGTTAATGTTGCCACTTGTTCACCATCTACTCGAAGGAGATAATTAAATTTATTCAATAATGCTTCAGGAGTTATGTTCGTCTTTCTTGCCTTAATCACAATCTTCTTCACCAACGTCTTTTCATTTTTCGATTTAAGATCCACATAATAGGCTTTCTCTTTATAAATTGAATTTTTGCAACCTCTTGGATAGTAATTAGCTTTATAATTATCATAGCTTGTCAAGGCGCTAGCAAACCTAAATCATTTCTTAAACTCGGACTCAAAGCAACAATCCAATCTTTATCAACTGCATGATACATATGATCATATTCACCATTGTGGGGAGTAAACTCGACAATGTGTCTACATGCTTTATTCAGACAATCAAATACGAATTTTTGCATGTTGAGAAATCTTTCTTCGGCCATTTCGGAATGTAAACTCGACAACCCTCTTCACACTGATAGGCATCTGTACGTCTCACATTAATAGTCATCACTTCATGATCAAAAGTATAGACATAGTTACTGTGAACAACTTGGGTGACGCCTACTTCCCACTTCCCATTCAGCTGTTGTGTATTATCAATGGGAGTAGAAAAGATAGCAGCTCGATTGCCAACAAATCTATTTGTTGCCACATTGCTAAGCAAAACATGATAGGATGACATTTTTATTTCGGTAATCTACACATAACCAATTTGCATAACATCATGAAGACTTGGATTGTGGACTATCTACAATATATTAAAGTTGATCGCGATGGAAACGTTCATTTCAGGAATTCTTATGGAAATACATCGAGAGGAATTACATTAACACGGCGACAATTTTTCAATCTTAGTGATATCATGAGGGATTTGGAATATTTCAAAACGTTCAAATTCATCTCTTTGGGTAATCAAGTTTGGCTTCAACATCACAGAGATGAAATTCAAATCTATCATTCTCATCTCTCCATCTATTTCTCATTTCGCAAATGTAATTGGGAAAAATATGAAAGATGTGTACATCGCTACATGATGTCATTCATTCGACGCGAGTTCATCGCATTGCTACGCACATCTTAATCAGACACCATCTTCAACACAATGTCACACTCCATCATGAAGACTTGGAAATTGGATTTCATACAGTATGTTGAGATTGATCATGAACGAAACGTCTGTTTCAAAGATTATACTGAAAATGTAAGAAGAGTATTTGCTTTATCATATCGACATTTTCAGTCTCTAAATCATATTATGAAGAACTTAAAATACTTCTATATGGAAAAACATTCACGCATAGGAAATCGCATATGGTTGCGACTCAACGAACAGCGAATTCAAATCTATCATTCACAACTTTCTACCTACTTCACATTTCATCAAGGCAGTTGGGAAAAGTATAAAAGGAAGATACATCTCTCTATTTACTCATTTCTTCATCATGATACGTCATCGCTGCACCATCGTCAACATTCTCCGACGCATGGGAATCTACTCGATAATCGATCTCGCAACATTAAATCAACAAATTCCAAACAGCAAGTATTATCCGGGTCGACCGCAAATGTTAGTGGTGAAGATGAGCAATTTACAGAATCTTCAACTCTTCCCAAATGGAACTGTTCAGATTCTCGGCGCCCTTTCTCATTCATCAGCGCGGTTAATGCGCTTAGAGCTGCAGAAACTACTACACGGATATGGAAGAGGAAGAAGTGTGTGATGTCGAATCTGACTGTGGACAATATGGTGATCTCTACTCAATTGAGTGAAGATGTATCGTTTTTAAAGATTCATACCAGCAGTTTTACTTTGTGTTATGAACCAGAACTTTTTCCGCGGCTCTCATTAGTTGCTGGTTACCTCTACATGTTGCAATCTTTCATAATAATAAGGCTATCATTACTGGACTGAAGTCTGAAATGCAAGCAGATACGATCCTAGACTATCTAATCGAGTATCTACGTAACCAACGGATTGTAAAATAAAAACACTCTTTATTCCAATATGATGCTTTTCATTTCAAATCATTATAGAACATCCAAATCATCTTTTCATTAGAAGATGAATTACATGAAAACTTTAGAATAACAGATTTAAATTGGTGTACATGTAAACGTTTTAAAATGAAGTACAATACGAAAGCACCACACGTTGATGAAAGTGGATGTTGCAATATGCGCACATTTCGTTGATATTGACGAGTATGCTCTCTCAACCACTGCTGTGTTGGTATATTCGGAGGTTGAGCAAGAGAGTCAAATAGTTCATCACGTCTGTCTTTTCCAATAAAGATAGCTTTCCAATGCTCACCTTCTAAATTCTGTGAATGAGTGTCCAATACGATAAAGATGGGATACTGTTTTACAGTAGTCGGTAAGGTATCTAACGAATAGACATTATCAAAAGCTTTCAACGTCGCTTCATCTGCATTACGCTGCACTTTAGTCTTTATATCGTCAGCATTCAACCAACTCATTAGCGATTATAGTGAAGAATCACGTCACGATACTTAGTTATTTCAATATTTGAATCAAAGACTGCATAAATTTATACATCGATCGTCTCAGGTAGTGTTCTTTTGAACGTCAAATCCAAACGAATATTATGAGGCACGTTCGCTTGACGATAAGGTGAACTAATATCGCTGTCGGCAGTCAAATCAAATGCATAAATAGTATATCCATTTTTCAACTCTTTCATTGTGAGTCCGTTGGTATTGTCTGTGTTGCAAAAGCCAAAGACATTCATGTAATCAACGTAACTGCGCAGAAATTGATAAGAAGTAAAATCTGGTTTATAGGGTGGACCAGGATGACTAACACCATTAACACGCAAAGCAATTTCACTTAAATTGTTGAGTTTGAAGTTGAAAGGATTCTTCTTGACAATACCATTGAATGCATCATTTTCAACCATTGCTACCATGAGGAGCTTTGGCGCTTCCGATGGAAAAAGACCATCTTTCATAAAACTCTTTTGATCTTTAGGAATAGTATATGTGAGAAGCTTTGTATGTTGAATGGGATAAATGGCATTGTTGCGGTTAAGACCCTCAGCATGTCCTCTAATTACACTTGGATTAGCCACCACTCGACGAATGTATACTGTAATATCGTCCACATGAATTTTAAATTTCACAACTGAAGCAAATGCATTCAACAAAAATTCAGGCTTATTCAATGTAAGTTCGAGTCGCATACTGGTATTATAGAGTAAAAATTTTGATTGTCTGAAGAAGTCTAAATTAAGTGGACCATATAGCTGACATACTTTACTATCTTTAATCGGAGCAGATCGCTTTACAAAACCAGTGTTTGTCTCACTATCAAATAGTGCTGCTTGATCTCTATACCATCCCATTGCTTCCATATGACTGTTTTGAGCTGCTGGAAGAAACTGTGATAGAGCATTCAAACATGCTTTATAGGGATAATCGCCTTGACCACCTTCCACCTGTTGCTCTCCAATAGTTAGAGAAACATCACGAAATAATGTAGCCAGCGGTAAATTGTTCAGACCAACTTTATGTGCATCTTCAATTTTAGTTCCATCTTCTTGTTGAATTCTAAACCTCACATCAACCATCGGATAACTCAAATCAATGTAATCATTGCTAGCGCCAGGAATAACAAATTCAATAGGACCAGTATTCTCAGCTGTACGAGGATGATAATCTACAATACTTGAACTAAGAATATCTGTCGTCTGTATTGCTTGTTGATCAAACTAACAAAAACCTGAAGTTTTGCACTCCATGATTAGAAGTTATGACAGCGTCGTCGTTTAGCACTTGATGAAAGATTACAGCGCGCGACGTTTGCTTGAATGCCTTTTCTTAGCTTTGCTTGAAGTTCGCTTCTTACCACCTCCGCCCTGTTTTCTTTTTCTTCTGACATTCATTCGTTTAGGTGCTTTCTTTTGTTGAGTAGCACTAAAAGTTTGCTGTAATGTTCTTAAACCGCGTTCCTTCCCACAATTTAGTAAAGGACTCTTTATATTTTTACCACTGGTAATATCATTAACAACATCACCAGCAAGGACACCAGCATTATTGAAAAAAGTTCCTTTTGAAGATCTTCCGACAGTTGATAGGAGAGGAGATACAACAGATTTCAGCGCACCAAATATGCTACCTCCACGTTAACGGCGGGTGCCGCTGTAAATTGCACCCACGCCACTTAGATAGGAGGGACGTGAATAAAACGATGCAGTCGGATTCATAACTTAGACCTCCCCATTACAAGTTATATCTTTGCATAAATCAATGACGATCGCGTAGATGAAAGATGTCTGCACGACGCATCCAACAGTTCATACTTGAAGGATAACCGACCCATTTAACAAGACACCATTCTTCACCTTGTCGTTTCCTACTTCGAATGATTTTCTCTACTAGATATGTTTCACTTTGAGTGACCAAATCAATCTCATCACGATAAAAGCTACCATCAATTTCTTCATTATCGTAATCTTTCAACTTGTAAGTTGTTGGGGAGTCTTTTTTATTGATACTTGAAACTGTGAAAATTTCTTCTGTCTAATTCCGGAGATAACCTTTGGTAAAAACACTCTTAACTTTTGATATGCGAACTTTATCACCTATTTTCACATCACTTTTTGCATTATCACGCTTGCGTTGGAATGTTTCACGCACTCTATCTACGTTGTCATCATTCACATCCGCTGGTCTGAGTCCAATAGGGCGATGAATAGAGTGATTGTAGGTATGAAGCGTCTCTTGTAGAACCTTTGTCCAATTTTGTGTTAAGTTGGCAGTGAAATGTCGCCACAAGCGATTTTTTAATGTGCGATGAAAACGTTCAACTAGTGCAGCCTTATAAGCACTCTTTACACTAAACAGCTCAATATCATATCTCTCAAATAATCTGCCCACATGCTGATTTTCGAACTCTTTTCCTTGATCACTCTGAATTCTCTTTGGAATACCACCCTCTCGGAAAATTGACTGGAATGCCTTTGCTACTCGTTTACTTTCTTTAGTTTTTAAAAGTTGAGCCTACGCATAACGCGAGAAAATATCAATTACGGTTAAGATAAAATTGTGTCCCGAGTTATGTTTTGAAATAGCGGCAACGTCACACAAATCTGCTTGCCACTGTTCATCAATGTCATGAGCAATGTAATTACGGGTCCGGTACTTCTTTTTCGCTTGTTTATGGAGTGTATATGTAGCTTGACCCCTTAACCATTGTTTAACTTGTGAGCATGGAAGACCGCTCGCTTTTGACAATTTCTTTATAAATGCAAATCCAGCAGAATGTTTTACATCATAATATATTGACTTTGAAGGTTCATCCGATGACGACTGACTCTCCTTTTTCTCATGTTTTTATTTTCTTACCTTTTTGCATTTACAGCAACCACAGGATTTATGGGATTTACGTTTACATTGCTTAGGAGTCTCATTGTGAGAGCTGGCACAGCAAGTACAAGTTACAGTTACATTTACTGCCGGCGGCTCATTACATGGTAAGTAACACATCTGCTTCATATCAATAGTCTGAGAACATGTATTTCTTTGGAGGAGTTCTTCTACGTCGTTCTCTTCCCCTTGTTTGCTTGATGGATGTGGGAGAGGATTTGGAAGGTGATCTCTTAAACCAATTCCTTGGCATTTTCATTTAACTCTAAACCGGTGAAGTAGATGAAGTAACATCAACTGCTGAAATAGAATGAAGTTCCTTCAATGTTTCATTATTCAAAGCAAATTTTGGAACATTGTGCTTTTTCAATAGTTTAAAAAAGAAAGACCAACCAGATGGGACATAGCCTTGACGGCGCTTTCTGTGTGTTGCATACTGAATCAAGTCTTCATAACGTGAAGCGTTAATAATTTCATTTTCATCTGAAATGATTTCACCTCTATCATTCACAGTGAGATATGGTTCAATGCTGTTGAAAAGGGACATTGCATGTGCGCGAGATGCTAAAGGTGTAGCAGTCGAAACAGAGTCACGCATCTTATTCTTCAAACTTTTTAATTCTTCGACAGTTTCCGATTGCAATAATACAGCACGATGTGGATCTTTGATATGCGCATTTTGATGATAATTTAATTCATTCTTATAAATGTAATTTGCGACAGAATATCTTACTTGTTGCATGGCAGTCAATTGCACATATTCATCCTGAGGAATAACAACCATGCGAGAATAAGAACTCATAGTTTGTAGATAATCATGGGAGTTTTCAAAATATCACTTCGAAATATAAATTCTTCCGGACACTCCTGTGTAAAATCAATAAATAAGTAACCGTGTGGTTTTTCAGTTGCTACTTGAAAAATTTCAATTAAGGCTTTTGAACCTCTTGGCGCAAATTGTCGCGCTAAAATTTCAAATTGACTTCTATCTCGTGGATTCTTAAAAATAGCGTAATAGTGTGTATTCAGGTTTCGTGTGCGGGTTTCTTTCCCATCAGGAAACAAATTTTGCGTGATATAGATTATAAAGCATCTTTTGTGATGTGCTGCGCGAGTGAACATATCTGTAACATCTTTAGAATTCTTGCTTTATTATAATAGATCATCCAATACAACGAGATCATTGGACTGAATCTTATCCACTGGAATAATTCCTTCATTTCGAATAAAGTTACGACGTTGCAATTCCTGAAAGAGTGACGGTTGATAAATACCATGACACCAAATCACTCGATTGATAAATTCCCTAAACAACTCTTTTTTTTATCTAGCAAATTCAGAGTGAAGACAGTTTTACCTGCATGGGATGGACCTGATACAGTCCGAACTTTATCACATTGAAGTCTGAAATCCACTTTAATACTTTGGGATTCAATATTTGCATAATTGACGCTTAGGATTAGAGATCCTACCCAATAGGTCACCTACTACAGGAGCTAACAGAGGAAGCAACACTGAAAGGAAACCGCCCTTTTGTGTTAGAGTTTTCCTCTTTCTTTGAAGAGTAACTTTTGGATTGGAGATGAATCGCAATTTCGTAGTATGTCGCTTAAGCAACTTTCGTTGTTGTGGTGATAATTTCTTTGTCCTCAAACTTCTCACATGAGAAACAATTTCTCGAATAAATTTATCATTAGCATGTCGTATAGCATTATATCGCTGATTTCCTTTCATTCGTTGAAGAGCTCGAATGGCCTCAGAAAATTTTGAAGACTTTCGACTTTTGCGTTTCGCCATTTTTCTCTTAACCATTGTTACAACTTGATTTTTCCACATTTGCATAGGTGCTAACTTTAATGACAGAAGTGACACTCAAAATGAGCTATATCACAGTGACTGCATTGACAAAGTTGAATACAGCATCGTATGAAATAGCGCTGGCAGAAAGTATGCTTACATCTCTTAAAGATGCGTTTTTCGCTTCCATCCTTTCGCTTACATACATCGCACATATTTTCACTCTTGCTAACAACTTCTAAAGAAGTCTTTTTGAAGACATGAACTTGCTAGCCTGTTCTGAATAATAGACACATGTGCAGAAGGAATATACTTCGAGAGTAAGCAGACACAACTCGAAAACCAATTGTGCTACAATGAAGTACCATTGCATCTCTAAGTTTCTTTTATACAAAGTTGAATGTGAATATGTGAAGTCGCTTCAATCACTAAACTGCTACCATGATGGTTAAATGCATCAAGACGTTGACCAATTTTTCCCATATGTCTTTCAAAAAACTCTTATATCGAATAAGAAGCAAAGTGGAAGAAACGATCTTCTACCTCTTCTTTCCCAAAATGGCTGAAATGAATTTTTGCAACTTATCTCGCCATTACAATTCTATTAGAAAACGTATTCATTAACTTCAAAAATAGAGTGCTAGTATCACCAATAACTGATTTGATGTTGACCTCATCTTTTTGAAAAGTTATCACATAATCTTGAATAGTTCCCTTTAATCTTTGTCTACAAAAACTTAATGTTCCACAATCATTTGAGAAAGACATTATCATCCTTCATCTATCCCACCCGTTGCATGAAAATAACAAATCTCTCCATAAAGCATTTATTAAACGACTTTAACAAGCATGTATTACAAATTTTGGGTTCGTTGTAGTCGCTACAGTCATAATGAATGCTTTTTTCCTCCATATCTCAACACTGCTAAAGTGGTGTTTGGTCATTATTGCTCTTTATATGATAACTACCAACTGTATCTATTTTAAAATAGGAACACTCAATTCCTTAAAACGTTTACTGACTTCATGATAGTGTTCATTAACTCTACTATCCCAAGGTGGAAGTAGAATATCATTGATGATTAGATTTGGAAATAGTTTCTTCTCCTTAGTAGGAACATTGCAAAAGATACATACAACATTAAAAGCTGCCATAGTCTAGCAAGTACTTCTGATTAAGTCCATGGACACTAACATTTTGATACGACCAATTGTCCATAGCTATAGCACTGAGCTCCTGTACAGGTTCACCCTCACAATCCATAAAAATGATGATAGATGACTAAAAAGGAAATTACAAATTTTTACTCATCTGATGAAGAGTCCTATAACATATTACAAAATGATGAAGTACATCGATGTTGTTCACGACAAAATACACAAATAACATGATAGCAGCGAAGAAGTAAAATGTATCTGATAAGTCCACGTCTACGCCACTCAAAACACATGAGCGAATTGTCATAAGGTAGAGATAGGTAAGGACTACTGATTATTCTTCTTTGGCTTGCGTTTAGCGGCAGCATTCTTCTCTGACTTGCGCTTTGTACCGCTCTCGTTGAGGATTTGATCAATAATGTCATGAGCGTCTGGTATATAGGATGGATTGAGCATTTATTGATATAGAAGCTAATTTGTTGTTCTGGTGATAGCCATAATATATTCCACTGATAGCAAAACCAATATTCCAAGTGCCTTCTGCGAGGTCTTCACATCTGATGGGTGTCACTTCATCTCCTTCCTTTTTATAGTATGAGCACCAATGCGATAGTGGTAAAGAAAGCTTTTTACCATCCTATATCTTTCTATATGGAGTATCATTGTCGTCTCTCGCCTTCCATTCCTTGCTAAGGGGAGTAGGGATGTCCATATTTAATGTTGCAAACTCTTCAATAATATCGAGTTGGCGACGAATGTATGGATTCACAGGATTGACTACGCAGTAGTAATGGGAAGAAGACCGTTCCAGGACACCGAAAAATTCAGAGAAATTGGTATTTTTAAAAACGACTAAATTCATGAATTTTAACCATTTTTCAGGTTTTTAAGACCTAAATTTATAAATTCAGACCATTTAAAAAGTACCATTTTTTTGAAAAATTGGCATTTTAAAAAACGCCTAAATTTAAGAATTTTGGTCATTTTTTCAGGTTATGAAGACCTAAATTCATAAATTTAGGTGTTTTTAAAAAAACCCAATTTTTTAAATTTTTCAAAATCTCAAATTTGAGAATTACAATTTTTACTCCCAAAATCATGACCGTTCCAGGACACCGAAAAATCATAAAAGTTAAGAATCTGAAATTTGAGAATTACAATTTTTACCTTAAAAATCATGACCGTTCCAGGACACCGACAAATCATAAAAGTTAAGAATCTCAAATTTGTGATTATGAAATTTTACACCCCCAAAATCATGACCGTTCCAGGACACCGAAAATCATAAAAGTTAAGAATCTCACATTTGTGATTATGATTATTTTTATCCTCAAAATCATGACCGTTCCAGGACACAACATCAAAAAAATTGGTATTTTTAAAAACGTCTAAATTCATAAATTTTATCCATTTTTCAGGTTTTGAAAATGAGATAACTAAGATCATGTGTCTAAAAATATTTCTTTAAAAATGGAAGAAACAAAAGTGGAAGAAACCGCAAGAATGTATTCTTCGTTATCACAATTAAAAACAAGTGAAATGGACATTGAAAAAATTAACATTGAAAAACATAAAGATAGAGTTAGGCATATGAAAGATAAGCAATCTCAGTTATTATTAAGATTAGAGCATTATAAAAAGTTGAGAAAAAGATGGACTAAAGTTAAGAATGTAACACAAGGAATTGGCATATTCTTAACAATAAGTTTAGGTGGTTTAACAATTGTTATATTTTCAGGTGTTTTAGTAATTCCAGTAGTTGCTACTGCTTTGCACTCAGATGATCACTCAATTGTAGAGAACATCTGCTTCTCGCATTCATGAAGAAAAGCATTTCAAAACAAAGAGCTGTGACCCCCCCCACTCAAACATTTGAAAGGAAACAATGTATTAAAGAACAAACAGCTCCTACCCCCACTTAGACATTTGAAAGACGTGGAATATATATTCAGCAAATCCTACTTAAGCTGCAGTGCCATTAAACAATACACAACAACAATAATCGATATGGCTATTTCAAACAATTGTGCTGGAGACTTATTTAATTTAACAGTGTTTCATGTCAGTGAAGGTTGTGCCAAAACGCTCTCGTCATATATTTCCCAAAATGAGCCAAGATTTTTCCGCTACTCAATCAAAGATTATCAGAGAAAATTTGCCAAATTTCTTCTGTGAGATCGCAAATTTGTTTATATCTTCAGAAAAACACGGTGATTATTTCGATTTTGTTAGAAAGGAGACTGCGAAATGCCCTCATTTGTTTGATCCAGACCTCATCGTAGCATCACGGATATAAAGAAAAAATTTCAAGAAAAAGCAAAATAAAGATAGAAGACAACAACAGTTGCCGCTGAGGATGAACAAATTACGAGAGGAATTAATGGAGACTATTGTTGAAAGGTTTGAATTTACAGATTCTTTGGAGAATTTTATAGAGGCAAATGGTGGAGAGGATAATGCAATTGTAAACTTGCGCGAATTCTTGTTGCTTGAAAAAAGAAGCAACTTACTCAGTGTGACGTGCAAAATTTTTATTGGTAAGCACATCAACTATCTTCTATCTCTTTGTGATAATGACAAGACATATTTTTATAGTCTCTTGAAGCAAAATGAGATCGAATATTCACGCACCGAAATTTCATTTGCAATGAGATTAGGTAAATTAGCAAAATTAGTAAATTTCCTAAGCTTTGTAGGGTGTCTGTTCCTCTCAGACTTTTAAAACGCAACCTAACCATATTGGAAGATTGTCTACAAAGGGATGGAGAATTTTGGAGCGGCAACTAGAGATTTATTGTGCAAAGCAATTGTGTGACATTCCAAATGATTCCATTCTTCTTCCAAACAATGGTGCGTCATTTAGCGACAATACCGCGCTGACATATGCAATGGAATTTTGGATGTGAAACTCCGCTATCGTTGCTAGCGTGCGATACGCCCGCACGACACTTCATTTTCAATGTTAAGACCTATGCCATTTCATTATAATTCTCTTGAACAATGATGCGCCATTCAGCTACAATACCGTGCCTCAACCAATTAGATCGCGTCCACGCCGTGGACATGAGACGCGTTGTGAAGAAAACTTATCATTTTTGAATCTCTCTGTTTTATATGCAATGCTATTTCCAGTTGTACATGTACATGCAATTACTATGCCATTCAGTTACAATACCGTGCTTCAACCAATTAGATCGCGTCCACGCCGTGGACATTTCTTCATGTATTCTGTGAATGTATCCAAAGTGAATGTATCCGAAGTGAATGTATGCAAAGTGGATGTAACCAAAGTGAAGTAAGCATGTGTTGTTTTTGATTTTACATTTACGGTAATATAATAGAAACATTTTATCTTCTATAAAAAGGAGTAACATTAGAGACTTCCTAAAAATACACGGCAAACAAACCACGACAAATTTCGATTTAAATAAGATCGCAAATCAATTGGGAATAAAGAATTCTCACATATTGATGAGAAATGAATTGCAGTTGATTAAAGATGTGCGAAGCACTAGCCCTGTTAATAAACCGATTCCTTAGAATGCAACTTTTTAATTTAGATTAAATTAAATCATTTCAAAATCGAATAAGTAGTAACGAAAGTCATCATTATGCGACAGTTTTTTATCTCAATACCCCCCTTCTGACTTCTAGGGGTTCCTATAAGAATTTTTTTTAATTATAAAATGTCTAGCATTACAGAGTTCTTAAAATTATATGGAACTCAAACAACAACGAATTTTGATAATAAGGGAATAAGGGAATTTAATTCCCGAAAAACGTTAGTTCCAAAAATTAAAAATCACTTCGTTGTAATTCGTTTTGATAAAATCTGCCAGCGATTTCCTGATCATCTAAATCTTTGATTTCGTACGTAATCGGATAAGTTTTATTTATTTTACAAACTTCAAATATTTCTTTTTATTCCAATAGCCAACAAAGCCTTTTTCAAATTTATTTTTATACTTAAATATTCGTACCCTATCCCCAATTTTAAATTTCGGCTTACGTTTCTGTAAATTCGGATTACTCTCATTCGAATAATTATTTTCGAATATTTTCTTTCGTATTAAATCAGGATCGTCAGAAGCATTCTTTGGTGTTTCTTCAATACCTGAATGAACTTTATTATTGTATTGATCTACAATTCCTGGTAGTATCTTCAACCATTTCTGATTACTTTGTTCTGTAAATATCTTGAATAACTTATTTTTTGACGTTCTATTGAACCTCTCTATTACTACAGCCTTTCCTGCATTTTCAGTTGAATAAACAGTTTCAAATAGTGGCTGAACATTTCTGTTATAAAACTGCGATCCTTTATCAACAAACAAATTCTTTGGTGTTCTATTGCTTTCTTTAAAGATTTCTTCAAACGCATATTTAACTGACAGACCACTTTTGTTTTTTAAAGGCTTTGCCCAAGCGTATCGTGTATATAAATCTATGACGGTCAATGCGTATTTGTAGTCCCTTTCATTCGGCATATGAATAAGATCAGTACTACAAATATCATCTTTATTAAATATTTTTACTTTCAATAGATATTTAGGCCTTTTATATTCCTTGTGGATTTCGGACGCGCAAGTTTCAGAGTTATGAGTTTTGTCTAAACCCTGTCCGAATAATATTTTAGCTTGTAAAGCTTTCTTAACAAACATTCTTTCAATTCTTTCTCTAAATGTAGGATTGTGAATACTATCTAATTCTTGAATAATCTTCTTATCAGCTGCATGTCTAGAAGTTAGGTCATGATTTCGATAAGCTAGATCGTGTCTATAAGCTGCTGCATCTACTCTACTTATTGGTTCTTCACCTGGCTTTGGATTATTATTCTCATATAGTCTTATATCTAATCGAGTTCCTGGACCGGTATATGAATGACCAGGAAGATGTTTTTCTTTTGAATACTTACTCCAAATAAATCCAGGAAAGTTTTCTAATGTTTTTTGTATGTCACCTCCGCTATGCTGACAATTTGAGGTTTTATGTACTTTTAAGAGATAATTCAATAAATCTAAATTAGCAATTTTTAATTTAATTAAATTTTCGGAATTTGTAGAATACATTTTTAAAGATAAAATAAAATAAATGCTTTACCGAATCATACTAGGACTTAGATATATTCCAGAACCATTTTTTGTTTCTTTTATTTCAATTAAATCATGAACATTATGTAGAATGTTTTTGAGAACTCGTTTTCCTTCATTAACTAAATTTAATTTAATTTACTAATAAAATTATCTACTATTCCTTCACCCCTAGCAACTTTCTCTAACTCTCCATTATGACGTTTTTGTTCTTCTAATGCTGCCTTCTCTGATTTATTTTTATTTACTGCCTGGATAATACCAGCTGTCCCACCTGCAACACTTCCTGCTGCTGCTATGCCACTTATTATTAGTGGAATTAGTGGTAGAATTCCTCCATTCTTTTTTTCTTGTAATTTAATATTCTCTATCATTGGTTTACTTATGTAATATTTCTTTTTGCTAATCGTAATAGTTTTAGGTGTATTTCTGTCAACAATGTTACGTAATTTTAATTCAACACTTTTATTATTATTATTACTTTTTGCTTGCGACATTTTAAATAAAAAATTTTAAGTTAGGAAAAACTTTAATCTATTCTAGTTATGAATAAATTTTAAGTTAAGAATTTTTAATCTATTATAGTTATCAAAAATTTTAAGTTACCAAAAACTTTAATTAACCTATAGAACTTTGTTCAGAGGCTTTAGCCGATCGGACCAAAGGTCCTCAGGTTACTAATCAATCCTAGCCATCTTTCCATTAAGAATTTCAATAGAATATTTTACATCTTCTAGGAATAAACCATGGGCCATCAATGAAGTTGTGGAATCTTTCTTTTCAATATTAATTGTTACATCACAACCAGTCTTGATAATATCTTCAGATTGTGCACTTAAATCGAAACAGAAAACAGGATATAAATGTCTCCTTTCTCCAGGAGTTAATTGTGGTTCAACTCCAAATTCTATACAAAGATTTCTATAAGCATCATATCCTTCCATAAATTGATGATTGGTATCATCGAATCTTATTGGATCAATTGGATATCGGGTTTGATTTAAAGCAACTTGTAAACTTCGAATTGTATTGATATGAAAAAGACAATTGTTCTTATCAAAACTTGGAGACTACTCTTCTTTGTTCTCTCTTTTTCTACTCTTCTAACTTTTCTTTGAAAAGTTAGTAAAAAATATCTTGGAGTATTCGAAGTTCTAGTAAAATGCCAGTTAGATCTTTGTTCGGAAAACGTTACAGAACTAGCAGTACGCTTTAGAAAATTTACTGGAATTGGTTTGTTATTGTTTCATCTATTTGCAATAGCTAATTCGACCTCTAAACTAGGAGTAATATGCTTAATCCACCATTCAAGTCTATCAATTTTTAAATATGCTTTTTTTCCAGTCTTACCAAAAAAGATTAATTCATTATTTGCTGTGCGATGAATTATTAATTTAAATTTTAATTGACATGATATTTTGTCATAATCTAAATATCCGAATAATGGAGACAATGACCAATTTACTGTCTGTTTACTTTTCTTGTTAAATTCACGTCTTTCTTTATATGCACTATTGTTTGTTTTATTTAAATGTTTTGGAATATTTTATACATCTTTCGCAATTCCTGCTGCATCTGTTCCAGCATGAGTTAAATCATCAACAATTATACCATCATTAGTATCAGGAAACCAACTTTCGATTTCATACTTTCTATTATTTTCACCAATTGTTACAAATCTAAGCATTGTATCAATTACACCTGGAGAATCACTTATTGTTTCTATATTTTGAGTTGCAACATCCAGACGCATTTGTGTAAATAATCTTGGAAAAAATTATTCTCTAATGCAATATTATCGGTATCTGGTAATGGTGTTGTAAAATTGGCATCACTACATAAAGAATATTCAAAGTGTAAAAAGGAACCAGGTAGAAATATACAACTTTGCTGATTATCAACTTCAAAAATTAAATCCCCTCCAGTATTTACTCTACTGGAAGACGGGGATTCATGGCAATTCTTATATAGTCATTCTTTTTTTGATTATAACTGACGAACGGAGGATCGTCTAATCTAAATTTATTTTCGATCGGAGAAGACATTTCTTAAAAAATAATTTGACCTTTTTGTTTTTTCTCACACACAGAAAAATAACTTATCACACCCAAAAAGATTTTTACTAAAATATAATTTTAGAATTTTGCGAAACCAGCTCCGCTGTTCACACCATTACCTTTTATTTCTTCAATTGAACGAACCGTAGGTTCTATGGCTACGCCTGATTTCTTCTCATGTTTACTCTCAGACCCTGCAGCTATGTTAGCAATTTTGTTTTTTGTTTCCTCTGAAAGTTTTTTTAATTTTTTTAGTTCTTCAGAATCATACTTAAGTTTACGAATAGCTTCTAGTTGTTTTAATTCGTTTTGAGACTTAACAGCATTAGATATTGCACTAGCTGTAAGTGTGTTCAGTGGTTGACGATTTTTAGACGCAAATATAGTGTATATTTTACTACATGTTTATTTTACTTACTTGAGTTGGTTATGTCATTCTATGAATCAAATATGGGATAGATATGTATTGCTCGTATAATGTTGAACCGGTTTAAACCGAGGATATCAATCATAATTTTGTGCTAATGATATCAAAATGCTGGAATTCATGTATATATTTTAAGCTTCTGACTTTGACATCTTGGCAGTCATCCGGTTCATAGGTTGCCGTTGAATTTCAACTTCGGCGCAAATAATGAACGTTCCAGATTTGCTACAGTGGTGCTTTCATTATTTACTTGTCAGTTGAAATTTTAACGGTTAAAGTCAGAGAAATTCACTTCTGCCTCATAAAGTAGCAGGGACTATAATTTTAGAATTTTGCTAAACCAGCTCCGCTGTTCACACCATTACCTCTTATTTCTTCAATTGAACGAACCGTAGGTTCTATGGCTACGCCTGATTTCTTCTCATGTTTACTCTCAGACCCTGCAGCTATGTTAGCAATTTTGTTTTTTGTTTCCTCTGAAAGTTTTTTAATTTTTTTAGTTCTTCAGAATCATTCTTAAGTTTACGAATAGCTTCTAGTTGTTTTAATTCGTTTTGAGACTTAACAGCATTAGATATTGCACTAGCTGTACTACCTATAGCAGCTGCTCCTTTTGCAGCAGATGTAATCAAATCTTTATTATTTTTAATTAAGTTAACGATACTTCCTATGCCAGAAAAGATGCCAGCTATTTTTTGATTTGAAGCAAAATGTTTAAGATTGTGTTTATAAATTATAGGCATTTTTTAGGAATAAATTTGACTTTTGGAAAAAAATATTTACGTTAAGATTTACGTGCGTCATCAAGACTTACGTGCGTCATAAAGATTTATGTGTGTGAATGGACAACAACTTCGTGATAACTTTATTAATTTTCTGTTGCACTTTATCTATTGCGTCAAGCAGCGTGTGATGTATTTTAATTTCTTTTCTATTAACTTGCATTTTCTGCTGATTCATCTTCAACGCCGTTTTAAGAGCATTCAATTGAACTTTAAGAACATCTAACTGATTTTTAACAGCATCTAACTGTTCTTCATTTCCATTAGAGCTTTCTTGTAAATTTTTCTTTAATTCATTTTCTAAATTGATTTTAAGAGTTTTCATTTTATCAACTTTTTGATTAAGTGCTTTTACTTCAATTATCAAATGATTTATTTTTTAATTTGTTGAGTAATTTTAGAACATAATTCATTCACAGTGTTTTGGAATGTAGTTTGTAACTGCTTTAAATTTTTTTTAATTCTTTCAGGAAGTTTTTCTATTTCATCTTCTAATTGTTCTTTCAATAATTTTATCTGAAGTTTATTTTTAATGACTGGAGATTTTAACTTTATAGAAAGTAATATTAAAATTTTTGATTGTTCAGAAATCTTTTTAAAAAGTTTTGCTATATCTGCTTCTAGCTCTCTATCCTTTTCATCAAGTTTTAATAATTTTTCGTCTAATGATTTGTCATTAAGTTTAAGCAACTTTAATTCATTCATCAGTGGAACCAAAACATCGCATATATATTTTTCTTTTAAGTCATTGATTTCTGTATCAACATATTGTTTATTTGTTAACTCTGTATTTTGTTGCGGAAGAATAGAAAGATGCAATGGACCAGATAAAACGTCTCCAGTTTTCATGATACAATTTTCTATTTCTATTTCTGATTCACGATTATTCGGGATATATGCACCTCCACCAACATTTGGTAACATCATTTTTTAACAGTAAAAAAGTAATTTTTTTCTAAAAAATAATTTTTTTTCTAAAAAAAAAATTTTTTTCCTAAGAAGTAATTTTTTCTCACATAAAAATAAAAAAAATGGAAAAAGAAAATTTAAAAAAATTGTATTCGCCCGTATCATCCTGTTCTTTTTCGATGAGATCATCGGGATTTGAAAATAAATGTTTCGCACATGGATTATTATTATTATCAAAACATTTATTTTCAAATCCCGATGATCTCATCGAATAAGAACAGGATGATACGGGCGAATACAATTTTTTAAAATTTGCTTTTTCCATTTTTTTATTTTTATGTGAGAAAAAAAATTATGTTTTAGAAAAAAAATATTTTTTAGAAAAAAATTACTTTTTTACTGTTAAAAAATGATGTTACCAAATGTTGGTGGAGGTGCATATATCCCGAATAATCGTGAATCAGAAATAGAGATAGAAAATTATATCATGAAAACTGGAGACGTTTTATCTGGTCCATTGCATCTTTCTATTCTTCCGCAACAAAATACAGAGTTAACAAATAAACAATATGTTGATACACAAATCAATGACTTAAAAGAAAAATATATATGCGATGTTTTGGTTCCACTGATGAATGAATTAAAGTTGCTTAAACTTAATGACAAATCATTAGACGAAAAATTATTAAAACTTGATGAAAAGGATAGAGAGCTAGAAGCAGATATAGCAAAACTTTTTAAAAAGATTTCTGAACAATCAAAAATTTTAATATTACTTTCTATAAAGTTAAAATCTCCAGTCATTAAAAATAAACTTCAGATAAAATTATTGAAAGAACAATTAGAAGATGAAATAGAAAAACTTCCTGAAAGAATTAAAAAAAATTTAAAGCAGTTACAAACTACATTCCAAAACACTGTGAATGAATTATGTTCTAAAATTACTCAACAAATTAAAAAATAAATCATTTGATAATTGAAGTAAAAGCACTTAATCAAAAAATTGATAAAATGAAAACTCTTAAAATCAATTTAGAAAATGAATTAAAGAAAAATTTACAAGAAAGCTCTAAAGGAAATGAAGAACAGTTAGATGCTGTTAAAAATCAGTTAGATGTTCTTAAAGTTCAATTGAATGCTCTTAAAACGGCGTTGAAGATGAATCAGCAGAAAATGCAAGTTAATAGAAAAGAAATTAAAATACATCACACGCTGCTTGACGCAATAGATAAAGTGCAACAGAAAATTAATAAAGTTATCACGAAGTTGTTGTCCATTCACACACATAAATCTTTATGACGCACGTAAGTCTTGATGACGCACGTAAATCTTAACGTAAATATTTTTTCCAAAAGTCAAATTTATTCCTAAAAAATGCCTATAATTTATAAACACAATCTTAAACATTTTGCTTCAAATCAAAAAATAGCTGGCATCTTTTCTGGCATAGGAAGTATCGTTAACTTAATTAAAAATAATAAAGATTTGATTACATCTGCTGCAAAAGGAGCAGCTGCTATAGGCAGTACAGCTAGTGCAATATCTAATGCTGTTAAGTCTCAAAACGAATTAAAACAACTAGAAGCTATTCGTAAACTTAAGAATGATTCTGAAGAACTAAAAAAATTAAAAAAACTGTCAGAGGAAACAAAAAACAAAATTGCTAACATAGCTGCAGGGTCTGAGAGTAAACATGAGAAGAAATCAGGCGTAGCCATAGAACCTATGGTTCGTTCAATTGAAGAAATAAGAGGTAATGGTGTGAACAGCGGAGCTGGTTTAGCAAAATTCTAAAATTATAGTCCCTGCTACTTTATGAGGCAGAAGTGAATTTCTCTGACTTTAACCGTTAAAATTTCAACTGACAAGTAAATAATGAAAGCACCACTGTAGCAAATCTGGAACGTTCATTATTTGCGCCGAAGTTGAAATTCAACGGCAACCTATGAACCGGATGACTGCCAAGATGTCAAAGTCAGAAGCTTAAAATATATACATGAATTCCAGCATTTTGATATCATTAGCACAAAATTATGATTGATATCCTCGGTTTAAACCGGTTCAACATTATACGAACAATACATATCTATCCCATATTTGATTCATAGAATGACATAACTAACTCAAGTAAGTAAAATAAACATGTAGTAAAATATACACTATATTTGCTTCTAAAAATCGTCAATCACTGAACACCATCCGTCTTTTCTTTTTTGGCACTCCATGTGACCTTTTTAGTTTTGAGTCCTTCAGTTGTTGCTGGATCCTTTTTTCAATGTTCGATGGATTAACCAGCACCGGAGGCACATCATCATCCTTCGCCTTCCATATATTCAACAATTTAATTGCATCTGGAAAGAAATAAACAACATCAAATACAAGTCATCTAGGTTTTTGACTATCCAGTCAATTAGTTGCATTTGGGATTTTAAAAAATAGAACAGTATTAAAAAGATAGATAAATTTGAACAATAATGAGTCACTGGACTTCTACTCTCACATCCTCACAGTCCTCTGGCACACGAAGACCGCACCTTGAAGGCTGTGAGAGCAAAAGTAGACTCACAATTTTTTCACTTCTATAATTCAATTTTACCTGACCCTAAGTACATAGCATGACCTGATCAAATATCCGTTGTGATGAAAAATAAGAATATTACTTTTTACGATTTAATCATGTACAACAAGCTCCCAACCCGTTTGTAAAATTTATCAAACACTATAGCAATCTTGAAGAAAGCATTCCCCTTGCATAATTCATAAATGAAAAATGCCACAAAGATGTTGGTTTATGACATACATGCATATTCGCGAGGCCTCTTGTCCGCTTCACGTCTAGCGAGCATACCGGAATGACTTTAATTGTCTTTCCTTTGTCTGTCTTCGATTATATTGCTTGGTGTGATGCGCTTTCATGAGAGATGTCATGTCATGCTCATGTATATTTATGCATCAGGTGACATCCATGTTCAGTTAAAATGATTGATCAATATATGTAAAGTCATTCCCGGTGTGTTCGACAGACGAGAACCGGAAGAAAGGCCTCGCGAATATATGTCGTAATCAACCAACATCTTTGTGGCATTTTTCATTTAAAACACTGTAGGATTTAAATTTTTAGCAGAGAGCAGAAAGTGTGCATAAAAAGATTCTACTTAACATATATATATATATATATATATATATATATATATATATATATATATATATATATATATATATATATATATATATACATGTATGAACATATATATTCACATCCTTTATATGCATTCGTGAGCCCAAACAGGCCACCACGAAGTGAAAATTTCCCGAGATAGCTAACTGGCGTACAAGTTTTGAATTTGACTTGAAATCAGGAGTTGCAACATTTCAAGACTTTGTGACTCGAAAGTGATATCTCAACGACACATTTTCACAGGATTATAAGGATATGCCATTATTTCACTTTGGATTCAACTGTGTGTGAACAGTCTGTGATACAATCAAGTTCATGGACATGTCAGTTTCATCCGACGAGAACAGATCTATGACGTGAATTCATATTACATTTTTGTCCAAGATTTTGGCCATTGCGGATCGCTATGTTTTTGAAATTTTTGAGTGTCGGACTTTGAATACTACATAGTCTTTTCAAACGACCATAATAAGTCTACAAAAAAAGGAAAAAACGTAAATCACCGAAAAATAAATTTCAACATTTTCCAATGGAAAATTTTCCATTTGCATCACTAAGCGGAAATCAAGCTGATTATCAAAGAAATTTCACGAATTGTGTTACAATGGAAGTCTTCATGAAAAAGTCACGATATTATTCCTGCTTTCTCGGCTAAAATTTCAAGTTTTTAATTCAACTTTCACCAGTATAATTTTACATGATTCATTATAAATTCATGTTTCATTTGTAGAATCTGAAAAGTGATGTGGACCCATTTACATCTTTTTAAGTCAATTGAAATAATTGTCTTTGATTATGTTATTCTGTTGTGCCAGTGGCAGGTTGCCTGTGATATGACCACGCTTAAGAAAATGCTCTTCAGGTTGAGCATGAAGGTAATAGGAAACCATCGAATTGCTAATTTAGCAAACATTAAATCTGCAAGACTGTCGCAAGAGAATCTGTGAAATACCATTATTCCTTCTGCATTACAATTATGATCACTCAATTCGGTTGCAACTTCTGCAGAACTGCAAAAATTTGCACAGCTCTGGTGACACCACGTGTCTCCACACAGACATTGTTATTGTTGTTCGATGTCTATGTGTCTCCCTTGAGTTCAATTAATAAAATCGAAAGTGTATACACATTGGGGATTTAATAAATGCGGAGTTACCACTCTACCTAATATTTCTACTTTATGGCCGCAATGCTCTTTTTGCCACGATAAGGACCGTACTAAAATGGGTTCAAATTTAGGCATCTATTTCTCATCTGGCCTTTAACAATTAAATATCTTTGGTCGACACTACACTTATTTATCCCTATTCTATGTCTATGGCTTTGATCACTTGAGACATAATTGAATAATTATTTTCTTGATACCTCTAATTTTTCACGTGCTGCGATGTCAGCATGTGTAGCAGCCGAAATACGCCACTGAATGAAAGCAACGAGCAAGTTGCAAACTTCGCGCGCGTGTGTGTATGTATGATGGAGTGAAACAGCTGTTCCGCGTGCGTGCTGAAATTCATCTGAGCGATCGGATCCTTACTTTGATCAATGGGCTTATGATCTGATATACAGATTTGAAAACTGGCTAAGTTGCGCAAAATAGTCAGGGCAAGAAGAATACAAAATAGTGATGTTCCTCTTCTGTGATATAAATATTGGTGACTAGATTATTGATGGCCCTGCGCCGATGTCCCTGCAGCCATGGAGAAGACGCTACTGCTTATTCTATGCTTCATTCTAGAGTCTAGAGCGTCAGTCAACCATGTGGTTCAAATCCTCTCAAGGTTTAACAAAAGCTCACAAGCATTTATAGTCTCATAGGGAGTACAATGTCTGTAACCTGCTGTTAATGAGAGTTTCAATGCAAAGTATTGCAGATTTCCATGGCAAGCCGTGCCTCAACAAAAAATGTTGCTTAAAGTGAAACAAATAATATAATAATTATTCTCATCAACTCAAAATGAGCGTAAAAAGAAATGAAATACTTGTTTAACTCACGTGGAGTATTTTTAATAGTGCTTTTTGAGGAATCAAATAATCGAAGTCATATGATATGGTTGATGAATCCGAAACGGAGGTAATTTGTGCGATGTTCTCAAAAAAATTTGCTGTGCATCATAAAATGTGACGCTGATCAATCCAAGATTTTCCTCTGAAAGATACGAAATAATGCTATACAAATTGGAAATGAGGAACAGTGCATAGAATCTGACAACGCACAATGACAATGGTAGATGAGAGAAAATTCACATAGAGGGGGTATTTTTTTACCATGCATTGGCTAAGGTGTGGAATAATGTCTGTCGGTAAAAGTGAATATTGAGGAAATGTACATCAGAGAATCCTTTGATATTTGTATCATTGCCTTGCTTTAGATGGTTTGCTGAAACTCATTTAAAAATTTTGCTAGATGAATTTATGTTTGAAAGTATCAGGAATGTTTTGAAATTTAGTAGAAATATCTTAAAAGACCATCCAAATTGCGCCATTTCTGCTGTATCAGCTCAATTTCTGCGTGAATGGATAGGAAATCATCATCTTAATCAATCAGTTGCTGCTCGATCAATTGTTGGCTTGATTCCGAAGCCGAAATTGTTGAGTGGCATAAACCACAGCAAAAACGAAACCGTAAGCTGTCAGTGCCCTTTGCTGTTAGTTCTTTGGAAGCAGTCATACAATTTATTATATCCTCTCTTGAAAATGATCACCCTAAACAACCAAGGACATAAATGATTGATACATAATATTGATTTGAAGCAATAGAATGACATTCAGTGATAAGTCAAACTGTCGTTTGTGATCGTTGTTTCTGCAAGTAGTATGAAAACATAATTCCCATGTATTTGGTTTTTTTCCAAATTAGTTAGCTTGGTGATGAGGAGTAGGATTGTGATCTGAAGTTTGTAGAAAATATTCTTCGAATATCATGCGTAACTGGAAGTGTGACCTCCATCAACCGATCATATTAACACACTGCTCCTAGAAAAAAACACAAACTCAGTGTATTTTGTCAGTTCTGCCGCAAAAATAATGGGATTTAAGTGCAAAAGTCTACATAATGTGCATTATTTAGGAATGTTTCTTAACTTATAAGGGGCCTCATTAAAGAAGTCCGAGGAATGTGTCAAAAGATCAGATGGTATACTGATGAGTGAAGCAACATTTTCTTAGTGACTGCTTCAGTTTACATATGGCAATTCTACGCGACTGTCAACATTTAGTTCAAAAATTAAATTGCCGGATATTGATTGTAAACACACTTTTTCATATCAAAATTTCCACAAGCGTACAAATCTGGTGTTGGATTCTACGTCTGAAGTCGATTTGATTTTTTAAAATTTTGAAAATTCCATTTTTTGGATTTACATTATTTATTGCGTGAATTTCATTATGAATGTTTTTTTTCACAAGAGAGTTGATATTTTCTTTTCAGCAGTAATACTTTCAAATCAAGTCAAAAATGATATGAAAGATATGTCAAAAATATGTATATATTCATTTTATCGTTAATTTCTGCTGAGAATTTTTACCTTGTATAACACATGCAAAAAATGCACCGTTACTACGATTCAGAGCGATTTTTTAATCTTGGATTATCTATTGAGCCGAATGTGACATCCCCTCATATCCTGAGCTAGCATCGGTCACTTAAGATGGAACAACCTCGAAATTGATTCTCACTCGCGTCATAAATGCTGCATAGAATGCAACTTTATTACGTTTCAAGCGTTTTAACGTTACATTGAAACGTACTAACGTTACACAAAACTATATTTTATCACTGTAAATAGTCATGCAAGGTCTCAAGAGGAACCTTGAGAGTATCGCGACATAAACTGTGATAAATTTCAAATCCTATCGTGTGTATCTGACATTAATTTATCTGAAAGAAATTACTGGCCTTTATTTCTTTGAATAACTGCGCTACATCGCACGTAAATAGCAAATACCATTAACTTATTTTGTACTGTAGTATGCAGTTTGGTATCAATTTAGCGGATATAATAAATAAAACAGGCCTACATCTTTATATGTTTTATGTAGATACTCCGAATGTAGTGTTTGCATGTTCCATTTGTTTTGTATTCTTCATAAGAGAATCAATAATAAATTACAATTTCGTCGTAGCAAAGTTGCACAAGTGAAAGTCGAGTAGTGGCTGCTTATGAGAAAATGTCCATGAATTGAAGGATTTGATCGAGACCATTAAAACATAGGAGCAAAGTTAAAATCATATTAGTGTCATAGTTGTTGGAAATGAGTTCGTGGATTACCCTAGCAGTGGAAAGTGCTGCACAGTTGAAGTCACGGAGTCCAGTCAAAGCAGTCCTCGTGCGAATCGGTCTCTAATGGTTTTGATAAAACTATCCCAGGAAAAGTCTCGAGATAAAATGCAAATAACAGAAACGTCCTCAGCAACATCTGAAACCTACGGGAACCTACGCTTCTGTTAAAGTTTAAGTGGAAAATTAATAGTCTCTGAGTCTGAAACCAGGTATAAGTCAGCCTACTTCCACTGGCAGTCAGAGGCTATTGGTTTTCCGACTAAAATTTTAGCAGAAACATTTTTTGATGCTGCTGAGACCGTCTCTGTTATTCAAAAGGTTTTGAGACTCACCCTGGGACTGGTAGAAGAAGACGACGATTTTGAAGACGAATTTTAGGACCATTTCGTGAAAATAGCATTTTGACCAGGAGCCAAAGTCACACATTGCCTTCAGATTCAGGGGCGTCGGAACCGGGGTAGCAGGGGTAGCAAAGTATGTTTTTTCTACCCCTGAAATACCGATGCACAAGACATCGGAAAAATTCCTGTAAGCAGGAAGATGAGGATTCAGGAATGCATGCTTGTCATCTATCTCGAAACTTTGTCAATTCATTAATCAAATGCAACGTTGGACCCTCTTATCAATTATGATGCCGTTGAGAAGAAGAACACATCCAATGTCTCTCTCCTAATGGCAAGAATGCGGAATTCCGTTTTCGAAACTGTCTTTTCAGTCGCGATGCTTGGACCATCAAGATCAAGGAAAGCAATAAAAATCAATGGTAAGGTTTATATGACTGAATTGTATTTCATTTGTAGTTAGATTACCTAACTTTAATTCTTGAAAGAACTAGAAGAAATATCTATCATACGACCAGTTGACTGATTTTTTGCGTGAGATAAGGTCTTTCACTAGAGCTTGCAACCTCAAAAAAATCTTGGGATTTTGACCAAATCCCAAAATTCTATCTCGGGATATCGGGATTTTCTCAAATTTATAGTAAGCTAGCATAAACCTCGGTCTACTAAAGGCTGTCATTGTCCTTTTCTGCAGGTAGTCAATGGCTTGCTTGAACAGTCATTGCTCAGTGTACTGTCTCAGATTGACTGACTGACGACGACGTCACTCTACATCTTCAGCTAACTAATCGATCTCAGTAACCACTGTTCATTCATAGTCAGCTCGTGCTTTATTGCTTATTGTTATCATGAAAATGACGCAATTCCCTCTGCTATTCATTGATAAATATTGTCCAATAGTCAATCCGCGTTCGAAATCGCGCATCACTCTCATCCTTTATGAACTATCGTCGTGAACTGTGCTCCTATCTTTCACCAATTGTTTATGTACATAAATCGCTATGAATCTTGAATCTTTTTTGTATATAATCACATCATTTCGCTTCATTAGCATAAAGTAATCCTTCAGTTTGATGAAACACTGCATGTAATATTGGATCATAAATATTTACACATAAAAGCTAAAGAGAGAGAAAATTTCGCTGTGAGTGAGCTATAGAACAACAAAAGTGGACTTGTAAGAGAATTTCTGAAGAAATATACTAGGAATATAGTACGTTAACAAACTATCAAACAGGTAGCAGCAAATCGTGCAGGTTGACTGTTGAGTGCTTGTACTGCAACAGCATTCTACATCCTTTAATGCACGATTAAGCATTACGAGGTGAATGCCAATTGCCAATACGACAAATACCACGAAGTCTATTAATGTAAGTCTACTGTAGTTCTGAATATGAACTTTGAAATATCCGAGTTTTAATGGTACACATTAACACAAATTATACTATGTTCATGTTCGACACACTTTTGTAAATGATTTAAACTATCTTTCAGCTATGATTTCATTGGCTGACCTCTACATAAATAGAGGTGAATCCCAGGGAATGGCCTCCCTGACGGGAGCCCAGAACCTGTGCTCAAATTTTTAAAATCACAGGATCAAGATGATTGTATTTCAGCTACGATTTCATTGGCCAACATTTAGATATACATATGTAGATGTGTACTGTTGATGTTCCGGGTTTTATCCATCTTGAATCCCAAAATCGAGAAGGGTCGAGATTTTTGCAATCTTTAGAGATGAATGACCACTTCCCATAATGGATTTGAGTTGGTAGTGTGCATCACGTGGTAGGGAATGCATGAGTTCAAAGAATGTGAATTGACATTTCTTAATTTTTTTATCAGTTCATAGCTATATAGACAAAAATACAACTATCATTCGCAACTTTGCAATGAAACATGTCACATACCAGTACGTTAAGTGTGTATGTATATTGTATGCACCCTATTTGCAGTTGTGACTATGATTTAAAAATTTGATTTCAAAATAATTGTAGTCGAAATCGAAGAGGACTGTGTAGTTTTTCAACCCTGTGGCACATACGTGTTGTCATCAAATATTTTTTCTGACCTTTCACATCTTTTCCTGACAGGTAAACTATCGAAATGAAAAGAAAAGGAATTGGTCCGCTTGACAAATTCTTCTTGAAGAGCTCAAGGAAACAAAAGTAAGTGATCTAATAATTCAATGCCTTTGGCTTTCACGAGGTCGAAATGATATTTCAATACGCCTTGCTCTTGGCATTACCATGAAAAATGGCTTGCCAGCTGGGAATCGAACCCAGTCCTCGAAATGCTGACGCAGCACGAAGATCACCAAGACTAGCGAAGCACACCCTTCATGACCGTTTCAAGAGCAAGCATAGCTTTAGCGCTTGCTATCGTTAAAAAAAAGGAAAAATTAAAATTAGACGGAAACGGTTGCTATCGTTAAAAGTAAGTGAATCTATTACACAATCAATAACCTATACGTGTCAGAGCATTTTGTAATTCCTATATTTGAGATAATAGATTTTCCATTAGGGACCGTAGTTGATTCCTCAAAATATACGCTGTACTTTTGGTCCTCCATTCATTAAACAGATAGGAAGTAACCTTCCTTGTATTCTTTTGCAGGCAGTCTACTGAAGAATTTTCAGTCAACTCATCTGCTGCTACAAGACTTCTCAATCTCTTTGACCTGCAATCGCTCCTCTGCTACATCGCAAGACTCCTCACGCTCTGTGACCTGTAATCGCTCCTCTGCTACATCGCAAGACTCCTCAAGCTCTGTGACCTGTAATCGCTCCTCTGCTACATTTCAAGACTCCTCAAACTCTGAAACAGACCCCTCAGATATTGACTTTCCAAATGAGCCATTTTAACCTGATCAGAATTACAATGTTCCTATTCGTAATGGGCGACGCTGCCAAGCCAAATGGTTCAAATTGTATAACTGGCTTCATTATAATGAAAAGAAAGATTCTATTACCTGCTGCACTTGTACAAAAGCATATCTATCTAGGCTTATCCTGCTACCTAAAGAAGCAGCTTTTCTTACAAACGGGTTCTCTACTTGGAGCAAGGCAGTCAGCGTTTTACCGAAGCACGAGAAAAGCGATCATCATTTACTTGCCCACTCGAAGTTGCTTAGCGCACGGAAATCCACTCGAATAAATGTCCAGCTTTCGCAGGCTACCGGGAAACAACGTAGAGAAGCTTGAGAGGCCATGACTGCGATCGTTGGATCAATTCGATATTTGACTGCCACAGGTCAACCTCTTAGAGGTAGCGAAGAATCTGACGGAAATCTCATGCTGTTGCTGAAGGAGAGACGTACAGATATTCCTGTTTTGGATTCATGGCTCTCTCGCAGAGATAAATGGCTCAGCGCAGACATTCAAAATGAAGTAATCGACCTACTGGCACATACCTTGCAGAGATGAACAAAATGAAAGATGAAGCAACATTTTACTCGGTTATAGCGGACAGTACCACAGACAAAGGAGGTGAGGAGCAATTTTCCATCACATTTCGCTACGTCTCTCAGGATAGCTTGGATGTTGCAGAGCTCTTTGCTGGTCTGTATCAACCACCTGACTGCAGGACAGTCGTTGACAAACTGCATCATTGACGTTATTCGCCGAATCGGACTAGATGCAAGAAATCTCAGAGGAGTCTGCTTTGATGGAGCTTCTAATATGTTAGGACGACTTAATGGGGTACAAGCGAACTTGAAAAGGATACAACCGAAATGCCTGCATGTGCACTGTTGCAATCATGCTTTGGATTTTGTCGTTCAGGAAGTCATTCGCGAATGTGATTTGCTCAGCGATGTTTTACTGGTCGTAAAAGATGTAAGTAAAATCATAAGAGAATCATCAAAGCGACGGACATTGTATGAGACTGTTCTTGAAGACGACGAGAAAAGACCCCTGTATCTTCTGGCTGTTTGTCCTACTCGATGGGTTGTTCGAGTCAAGGCAATGCAAAGATTTTTGGACAACCTTGATAGAGTGAAAGCAACTGTTAATGAACTAATAGCCTCAAAGGGGAGCACCAGACCAGAAGTTCGGTCACTTTACGGGGACACGTCCGGAAAATGGAGAAGAAAAAATTCCTAGTGGGAATTCAAATGGCTGTAGCTATCCTGAAGCCATGCGAAGAGGTTGCTGTGACGCTCCAGACGGCAGGACTTCCAGTCTCTGATGTGAAGAGCATTGTTGAGATATTGATTACAGAGCTTGAAGGGATGAGGAGTGACGACAAGTTCAATGAAATTGAAGAAAGTGCTATGATGACGATGAAGACCAACAAAGATTCAAGCATCAACGCAGCTACATCAGAGACTACACGATCATCAAAACTACCTTCGAGATACACGAGCTTACGGAAATCGAAGAACTGACTCATCGGATAAGAATCTGAAAGTATCTTATTTCGAAGCCATAGATCTGGTAACAGCAGAACTGAAAAGACGATTCCATCAGCCAGATTTTGAAACATTAACTAATTTCGCAAGTGTTCTTCATAGAAGAGACAAAAGTGTCAATGAGTTGAAATCAATTTTGCCTGTTCACCACACTGACTTCAATCTAGAGTCTTTAGCTGCACACCTACGAATGCTGTCGTCTTTCTTGAAGACGGAAAATGTGGATGATCCAACATGAAGCATTTAGCCAAACAACCGAAAGCCGTTTGGATTTTGCTTTCGGAGGTAATTAAACTCATTCAGATAGTCATCACCATACCAGCGTCAGCCTCATCTGCTGAAAGGACATTCAGTGCCTTGCGCCGCCTAAAGTCTGAGTACCGATGTACTATGACTCAATCACGCCTAACTCACTTGATTCTTCTTCATGTATTTAAACATCAGACCATGGAATTGAGCATTTCCTCTATTATGAGAGAGTTTGCTTCCCGTACTCCCGAGAGTAAAGCTCGATTTGGCAACGGTGTGTGGTGAGATGTAATGAACTAAAGATGTACATGTATAATCTTCATTTACATGATGCTAGATTTTAGAATCAAAAATTAGATGTCGGGCCGAAGTGTATCGATGTGTCGACCTGGTTTTGCATTGACCAGCAGAAAGTGAAGTAGCAGTTGCCATAAATTGTACCTACATGTCACGTCAAAACCGAACCATCGGATATTGGTAAGTAGTCAAGCAGCTTTGTGACGTCTCTCAAAAATAGGTTTACAATTTTTATGAATGGGAAAATTTTGAGACACATTTGTATTTAATAGGCTGACATTGTTTATATCGTATAGGTTGACATTACTAAATGCTATGCAGTATAGTGGAGGCTGGGTACTTAGTAGTTCTTTGAATGCTCAGAATTATTTTCATCAAATTTTGCCTTAGTAGACCTACCTTCACAAAATGAAGTTTAGATAGAAATGTCAGTGTAGCTGGATTAATCATTGAATTACATTGATTGAAGTACATGCAGCCTACACACGTGCATGCGTGTAGTTTTTATGAGTTCGAGTGAAATATACTCTTTGATTTCTTACTTTTGACTTTTGAGTTACATCATCCCACAAATGATACGTGTAGTACATATGCATGCATGAGAATTATGTCAAGTCTACTGTGCGCCCATGTGAATAAAATTAGTCTTGTTAGCCTCACTAAATCTGAAATATTCGGGCGATGGTGCTTGAATATAGGCCTACTAAAAATCGAAGGGTTGTCCATGAAAAAAAATTTGCTACCCCTAGTAAAAATCGTCCCGACGCCCCTGTTCAGATTGCTATCTCATTAGTCATGCAAGCATGATACTCAAACTAAGTGAATGATTCTGCAACTGTCCACGGAAAACGTTAGCTGTCCGAATCATGATTAGAAATGTGTATGCCTTGATTTCTTTAACTGTTATCCACGCTGCTGTACTATCAACCGCATGTCAGGTCATTTCTCCCGAGGAAGTGAGTTGAAAGATCGAGTTATAAACGGACCATCCTACAAACATGAGTTTTCCGGAAAATATTATGCATCATACCTGTCTTAAAGAATGTTTTCATCCTTTAAAAATGTAGTTCGAATACAGGAAAGCATCGGTGTTATATCGCTGGGTGGTCGACACACGTTATTTCACAAACTGCTCGTGGGATCAGTCTCTGAGCCTGCAAGAATTCAAAAGTTGAATGCCTCGGATGTTCCCAAGATACTTGTAATTTTGATCAATGTGAATCCCGATTTCAGGATTTCTCTGGTAGAACCTGCGTGTAGTGCATATGCATCGAATCCATTTCTGAAAGCTGCTACCCTTGATCATGCAAGCCTCATCCTAGGTCAATCTGCCGACGTAACCGTTCTATAGTGTTCGTACAGGACATTATTTGAAATTGATCGATCAAAGTTTGAATTTAGCCAACTACTCTTATCACTAGCATCGTGTAATAGGCAGTAAATTACTGGCATCAATTGAAATATGTAGGGTAGACTTGAACACATAAACAGATAACATAAGCATTATGATGTCTCTGGAATGCCGATTTGTTTACTACGGTTTTAGTTCTTAACCATTTTGAATTAAATATGTCTACATGAACTCATGAAATCAGTTTGAATGATGAGGGAAGACTTGCATTCATCTACTATTTTCCAAGATAAAGCATTTTCAAAATAACTGAAAGAATAATAATTTCATCACTACTGCCCACTTTTATCAGTAGTACGACAGGAACATCTCACCATTCACCAGAAAAACCGCGAGCAAGGAGGACTTCGAAGTGCTGTATTGAGGCTAACTGGTGCATGTGAAGCCGAAACAGTTTTTACTTGAGCCAAATACATGTATAATTCCAGATTTCGTACGTGTAACGTTATTACGCTTCAGCTGTAACGTTATTACGTTTCCTTTGTTAAGATTGCTACTAGAGTAATGCACGAACTCAATTCCAACATTTTCGGTGATGTTGATATGATCTTTGACTTTCCATATGATAGATATACTGGTATTTAGGCCTACACACTGAAATAAGTGAAATGCAAATTAATGAAAAAATTAAATTCGTTTGATGAGTAAAGCAGAGACTATGTCTGAGTGAATACTACATTGAAGGTTCAAAGACAACCTTACATCGACTTATTGTGCATTGATTTATTTTCAATCCAATGCAATTCTGCGGTTTTTTCAATTTTTTTTATAAATCACTTTCATACAACGATCTCTCCTCGCGGAGGTGGACTATTGTGTATTTGCAATCGTTGCGAGACTTGACATTCGTGATTGCAAGGGCGATTTGTTGCACCTAAAATTCCCTGTTTTGCACCCCAAAATCTCAAAATTTTAGAAGAAGTACGCAGAAGTACAGTCTTCAAGCCATGCTTTCTCTGGAATTTCTAAAGTTCTATCCAGAACATTCGCGAACTTCTTCCTCTGGACTTTAGATTCGTCAACAACTAGAGAGATTTTATCAGATAATATGGATATGAAGTTCCCTTTTCATCGACTGCTAATTTCGGTACGAAATGCATCGGCATGCAGATGCAGTTCAAGCCAATGACTTATTCATGCATGCAAACAATTCTTTGATGGAAGGTTCTAAGAATGCTTTGACAATCTTTGTGGTGGAAGTAGCTGGTTCTGAGGTCAAGAAAGATTGCGACGGAGATGAGGAAGCAGAACTTGAACGCTTATTACTGTGCTTCTTAGAACTTCAATGACTTTCAACGTAGTAGGATTTGTCACATTTCACGATGCTTTCATAAAGTTTTCAGTAAAGTTCGTGGTTCGGTGCTGCAAAGAATTCCTTTGGATATTTTTTCAGTGTAGTTTTCATTATCGATGACTTCGTCTCTGAAGTTTTCGGCGTGGTGGAAGAAGTGAATTACAGTTGAGCGATGGAAGTATACTTCAACCATAGAAATCCGATTAATATTATTGCGCGTTAGTTAGACTAGGATGGCCACAACAACATCGCAGAACACTACGCCCTGGTTAAGTCGTGACTATAGCAACGGTACACTTATGACTCAGCACCAGTACACCAATGAAGTAGGTCACGTCCAAACACGTGGTTTTCAGCTGACAATTCACGCAATCATTCGGCATCAGTGTTAACCATAGAAATAAACTGTTTATCTGAAGTTTGCTAGAATGGAAATTGACTCAAGGTCGCGGCACATCCGGGGGAACTAAGTTGGGGCATGAAGAACCAATTAAAAGCTTCGATTTACTCATGTGACTGTTTCTAACCCAATGATACAGATGTTGGCAGGTGCATCTAAGTGAAAATGCGTGTGATTTATGTGCCGTTATTGTGCATTGCATGAAGCTTAATTTCCATTCTAGAGGTTTTATTGTTGTCAATTTCTATGGTGTTAACATGAATTCTTCGCTGATGCGATGGATTTTCTAGTGTGAAATAATCGTAAAGACAGCGTGAGGAATATTTTATATTACAAATCGCAAACGTGCACCGCAAAATGACTTTGTGTGTTTGCTTCCACTATCACTGCTACGCGTGCATTTCTGTTGAATTGGATTGCGATCAAAGCGCCATTGCGATAGAAGTTTTTTCTTTATCCGCCGGATAACAGACTGTGAATGGAAAGTGATGCACCTACTATCCAAGGACGGAGAGAGCATGTAGAAGAAGTGTTTTGATTAACTTCAGCATTGTGTTTGCACGATTATAATTGCACTTGTTGCCCACCATCGATGTATTGGTCGCTTTTTCAATCAGAGTATTAGCTGATGAACAGGAAATATTAGATTTGCAGATAACTGCTGCTGTTTATGGTAAAAGTGGCAAAATAATTTTGATAGACAGCGACTCGAACTCAGGTACTTAGTCACAACAGCGAGAAAACTGCGACTCCGCACATACACCAGAGGAGCACAACTTCGACACGCAGCATGATAAAATATAGAGCATGAACAATTTTATGGGGATGGCAGTTTGCAGACGCGGCAGCACTTTTGAGCCTGCTTTTCACAAGGCATCCTTCTCACAAATATTATCTCGGGTAAAGAGATGTATCTCATCTCACCTTTATGATCAACTCATCAGTCAGAAAACAATTTTTGTGACATTATAGACATGCACTGTATACTGTAGTGGTTACTACTTGGTCGAAGCTCTCGTGGTCATGGAGGCAATCAACCGGAAGCTGTCCTGAAAAAAAGAACATGAAATTGATGTAGTCATACCCTCCATTAATTAATATTTGACAATAAAAAATGCTAAACGAGTGAACAAATCAATAAATTTGTAAGTGGTAGAAGTTTCAGCGTTGCAGAAACATTGGCATTTAACATCTGCTCTTGGCGACCACGACGACTATATATTCAATAAAAAATCTTTCCATCCATTGAAATATGACCCAAGTCATTGAGCCATAATATACTGCTGTCAATGCGTAGGCTACATTATAGTCCCACATGTATATCGGCATATTTCACGATTGAATAAACTGTTTGCCTTTTGAAAAATAATATTGCCTTTTGAATAAATAGATTGAAAGGTTTAAAAATTTCAAAACTTAAGTAAATTAATTCTCCTTGCGGCAGTACTGCATGGCATCACACGCCAGAAATCCACCAATTATTTCCGATGTCTAATTTGAAATAAGAAATGTAAACGTATTTCATCTACATCCGAGTAGAATAAAATGTTCTCACAGAGCTGGCGAGTTACAGGGAGGACCACAGCATATGGAGGGACCAAGTGAATGATTTTGAAACTCAATTTACTACTTTGCTTGTAATCGACTTAAATAGTTGAGGTAGCTCATGACTCTGGATTATAATCTATTGCTCAGATGATAGGCCTAAATGTCGAAATACTTTCTTTCAAAAACAAAAAGGCAGAATTTTAGAGAATTGAATATTTTGTTTTTCACTTTTGCGTCGTTTCTGTGCCCGTGCTGACCTCTATTGAAGCCAACGTAGTCTATTTTCGGGCGTAAAGGAGCAGTGCTCAACTGCATGAATTGAAATGACGAGTTTTTTAGAGTAGGCCTATAATCTAAGTATGCATTGGGATGCTAATTATCGTTTCTGCTGCTTGAGAACAAAGTTGTCTATAAGTTTTTTCATTTTAAGTTTGTTTTCAGACAGTTTCGCAACAAATTTAGAGAAAGCGGATGGACAAATAGGCTAACTGGAGTTTAAAATGCAATTGTAATGGTAATTAATTGATCAGAACACTACAAATAGAATTGGATTGCCTCCAACAGAGTTGAGAATTACTTTAACATTTTAAAAAAAGAAGAGATTGACATCTGGAGTCTTGGAGACTCGGTATATTTGAATTTTATTTCACTTGATTTTTTCTATTTCAGCATATGACATCCTATACCAACATCCCTTTTGTCTTTAGTGATCTGTCAATACATCATGAAAAGATGAAGTCACAGATTCTATTTCAAAATGCTTCACTATCGATTTAAAATTTTAACTCTTACTTTCATGTTCATAGCATTTTTTATTTAATGAACCCGCCGATTTTCTACGTGAGACTAACGTAATTTTATAAATTCGAACTTGCAATCTAGCACTTGCGCAACGAATATTACTAACAAAGATGATAGGCTACAAACATTCTTCAAAATTTTTCCACAAACGTTCACCAATTTTGCTTTTGTTGTCTTTGAGATCATCCAATCTTATATTACAAAAAATGCCCACCCCATCATCCTTCCTCTACAATCTAAAGGGCAGATCCTACAAAATTGAAAAGTCAAATATGTCAAGCACAAAGTTTATTCGACATGAAATAATGAAGCTACAAACTACCGATGCCTTCGAAGATTGAAAACAATTCAATAACGATTTGTCCCTTCCTTCCGTAGTTGCTTGTATAGTTCCGGAAGAGTCGCACGCCATGATTGATTTCCAGATCTGACACGAGAATGCCACAATCACATTCTGAAAAACGCAAAATCTCTGGTTGACTTTCAGGCAGAGGAGAAGAAAAGAGTAATTTTACATACATGAAACACAAGTATAAACAAAATGCAGAAAACAAAATATTATCAGCATGAGAAGCAAAGGATCAACCTAAATGTACATAAACACCAATTACACCAGTGTCAATTCACTAACAAAACTACAACAAAACAAAAAGTTGTAAATTTTAGCTATCCACCATCGTGAAATTGACAGGGGAACAATGAATAAAAATGAAACCGTCTAACATGGCTGGCACACACACGCATAATCGCACACTACAAAAATGATTCCGCTTCGAAAATCCATCCAGAATTTACTCGCAAAAATAGAAATACAACCTTCTTTGATCAACAAAACAAATTTCCACAACCGCACAAACGACTCAGCATAGTCAAATCAATCAATACCGACTTTGTCAACATCTTTTCGAATACCTCACTACTCTTCAGCTACTCAAATTAATGATCTATGTTTCGAAAATATCCTTCATTTACAAAAAAAGAAATGCAACCTTCTTTGATCAACAAAACAAATTCTCGAAGGAAAACTGTACAGCTGTTTCTGTGATAATGGTAGGCCTCTATGAGAATATGATTGTCTTTGTATTTGAATATTACTTGTAAATGTGGTTCATTACATCTGTAGGTCACATCGCAATTTTGATTTAATCAGCCATTCTTCTTGAAGCATGATGTTTCGTTAGATTGGGAAAACCACACAATTCATAATTGCATGATCCATTCACATTTTGCAGCTTTGATTCCGTTTCGCATATGTCAGTCGGAAAAATGTTCAAATCGGATGCATCTGTATTTTGCTGGCGCAAAATGCCGACATCAAATTTGTTGACTCCATAGTTTTCGGAGTTTCGGAGAATAGTTGAAAAAAGCGTAAGAAGTCACGTTTTGAAAGAAAGTCACATTGAAAAAAGGGTTCGAGGTTAAAATGGTTTCCAAAATGGTCTTATTAAAACTGATGTCGTGTTGATACTTTTCTGATCTAAAGTCTTATCACAACGCAGCAGGAGCCATGGATTAATCGACGAATCCACCTGCTGTGTGCATTGGCTTTGTCCATCTGCTGTCAAAAGTTATTTCATCATTGAGAATTACAGTTAGCGCGCTAAACTCGTCCCACTTATTCACGGAACTGCCTTTGGAGCGATACAGACTAATTTGAAAAATTCCCAAGAGTGCATCTTCAAGCAAGAATGTGGGGTACTATCATTTTGATAGGGCACTAGTCTATAGACCTATCAAGTTGTAGAGAAATACAAAAATTACATAGGTCTACTTGTCCCACTCTAAGCATTGTGCACCAGTGGCAATCCATCTTTAATTACACAGGTTAAATCATTTTAGCTTGAACTATCTGAGATCGTAACGACTACCGGCATGTTAGTGTACGAGGCTGTCATAATACAAGTATCCCTTAACTTTATGTTCGATGAAGGCACTGGTGATTGCTTTTTTGTAAATATCAATCAGGATCTTTAACGTAATTAATCATGGAATATTAGTATGATGATCACTGCATAGATGCTGTGATCATATTATAGCACAAAAGGTGATCTCCAAGAATGCCTAGGTACAGATCATCTGGACCTGTTTTTTTAGTTTCAGGTTGATCAGAAAAATCCCAAATTATCAAGTGGGTGCTTTACTCACGAAAAAAAAGTTAAAAATGGAACATGCCACATTATGCAGCGCATAAACTGCACTCGCCGACAAAAGGAAAACCCTTAAGAGGACCATATCCGAAACAGCCGGTGCACTGGAGATATAGGCCTATAGCAAATTTGGCATATGCTGACTACGTGCTTGCATGTGCAAAGCAAGTTTCATAGGCCTATCACAAGGGAAATTACCATTTACAGACACGATTGCTGAAGAGATCGAGCTCCATCTCGAACGTTGAGTTACTTGCATTAGTTGAATCTATACTAATATTTTAGCGCATCGTGTTAGAGCGCGGACTGCACACTGAGATCCACCAGTGCCCTTCGGGCATGGATTTCATCTCGGACACTGTCGGTATATCGCAATTTCGTAGGACGTTTTGCCCAAAGGATGGCAGTCAAATATTAGCCATGTACTAAAAGTAAAGGTGCATAGCGCGATAGGAACCCTACAAAAAAGCCTATGTTGCTGCGGAATTCTATTTAAATGCTGACTGTGAAAAGGTGTGACAAAGAATGAGCCTCATAGCAAGCCACAACTGACATGACTGAGAATATGATATTTCTTATGTCAAAATGAGTCCGAAAAACGTTTCAATATCTCAGAGGTTGCTGCTCTATAGCGCAAATTTGCGTCTGAATAAAGCTGGCAATATAAAACATCTCATTATGGATTATGGTAGCAAACGTACTAACTTAAGTCATAAATGACATAATTGCTCGGTAAAGGGTTGCAATACGGTCTTGATACCCAGGAAAATAAGTCGTGAAAACACATAAACTCACCAGAACTGAGAATCTTGGTGTTACCGATCGCTATCTTATTCTTTTCTGCCTTCAACCTCTCCGCAGCTGACGTTGACCTTGATCTGATATGGCTTGATTTTTTTTCACTTGAAGGTTTGGATTATCAAGCATGTAAAGCGATGCCAAGAACAAGGATTTAGCTTTATATTGAAAGTCTTCTGAGCGAAAGAATAGAAACACGAATACAATCGGTAGCATCATCGATCTTCTTCAATCAACATAAATTCATGAGCAATTTTTATAGTAATTTCTTGTCATGAGGAAGGCAAAATAATAACTATTTTCTCCATCCTGGTGTCTGTGAATCATAGCCATCTTCACAGCCGTCTACAAAACACTTGCAGGGCATCAGTAGAGGTGCTAATTGTTAGGAGTCTCATGATATGACACATCTCAATTATGCCTGCGTCAAAGTTCGATGCAATCGTGGGAAGTTAAGCGTAGACTGACAGCCAAACGAATGCGCTGTCATCAAGGTCGCTCGGTAATGACAACAATAGACTTTGCAGTGAGCTGTGTGCCAATCAGGGAAAGGCTATTCTGTGGAAAGGCTGCTTTAGAATCATGTGAATGAAAGATTTTCTATTCATAGACCCTGACGCAAGGAATTCGCCTCATGCATATTGCCTCCGCGAATTTAGCTTTCGAATCCGCAGCGAAGCCTTCTGTGCAAGTGATATTAAGTAATTGCTCCATTTAGCACGAAATTCATGAACACTGATTACCAGATAAGCTGCAATAGAATCAAATATTCCTACTCTACTCTTTGTAAACTCGGTTATTGCATTTCGATAATAAAGCCCTGTACAAATATGAATACTGTCTTGACTTAAAGCTTAGAAATACCGTATAAATAATAGCCTCCCTGCAAAGTTAATCACGCATCATAATTCAAGGTATATGCGGTAAGGGCTACTACACCAGCCGAGACGCCAAAACTTCATTTTTTTCGCGGCCATTCCATCGGCTGAGACAGAAACACTGATTGCCTTGTAAATTAGCAAAAGATAGAAATTACCGATATCCGCTGTAGATCAGGCATTAAATTGAGTACTTTGGAAGGAAGCAATTCGCTTACTTCGCTTTGCTGAGAAATATATGGTGTGAACTGGCAAGCACGAATATTGTGCCGGCTCAGCCGGTGTAATAGGCACGTACCAAGATTGCCCCGGATCAGCCACGATCATAAATTATCTGCAAATAGCCTATTTTTATGGGATCTTCTAAGAAGCTAAGTCAGAATGTTTTACTAAATTCTCTTTTAAAGGCCCAATTATCGAGTTGGTAATTCTTCATTCAACTTAGCACTCACTAGTCAATTTTCGGTTAAGAATAATAACCTCTCACGATGACATCAAGATAAACACTAACATGCAACCGAACGCGAATTTTATTATGTGCCGCAACATATGATCATTTCTTGGAAATAGGGAACATTCAAGGTTACGTACAATTAAAATAAAAACACTATTTGCTAACTAATGCAGAATTGTTGTGTTTCTTATCATTCTCATATATTAGTGATGAAAATGAAAAGTTTTATTTTAGGAAGATATTATTTTTGAATATTTCTGAAAACTGTGCCAGTGAATTAGGGAATAAAATGATCTACATTTGACCTACTTTCGGTACACTTATGAGTCATTTCTTAACCGTCAACAAACCCCAGCTGTCCATTCTAGTAGTACGTGTATTACTTAAACAAATGAAATAAATCGGATTTCTATGACTTCAACAGTCGGGACGACGCATTTGTCAGTCGGTATCTTCATACAGGAAATAGGCACTCCGTTCCGTATGACAATCGTGACAAGTTCGTGGACTAATTTTAGGAGCTTTCATTTCACGGTTACACCCGAGTTTGCCCGAAGCAACCGAACTAATCAGCCACATCTCTGTGTTTGCACTTTGTGTATTGCAATGTACAACGAGAATCAAGGACGGGAGAGCGAATGGGTATATCGAGAATCACGAGCGGGAGAACGAAAAGAAATGAGGATCAGGAACGGAAGGACGAAGGGAATAAAACAGCAACGAACAATCAGGTGGAGATCGGAAAAGACGAAATTCAGCTTGAAAATGTCTGTTTCTGCTTTTTTTACCTTACGATGTTTTTGTACCTCATTTGTACCTAATAATTTCTTAATGGGGTTAGCAAATCAAATTTCAAGACCCGATTTCGTATTTAAAATTGACCTATGTTACGCATTTGTACTTTTATACTTTTATTCGCCCTAGTGATTATCGCATATTACCCGTATTTCGCATGTAATTGTGAATGCTCTTCAAGGCCTAGAAAGACCTTTCAACCGAAGCTGTAGAACCAGGAATAGTTAAAATCAACATGGCCAACTTGTAATGTTCTTGAAAACAGTTAATAAATCATTTTGAATTTAATATGGTATCCAAGTATCGTGAGAAAAGAAAAATTTGCCAAGATTGCGTTATATTTATTAACGCGACATATTGCAGAGACCTGCTCCACCTTCAGGCGTGGAGCAGGTCTGCGCACTATGTCGTGTTGTCCAATATTCCGAAACGTGTGCAGATTAGTGCTTTCTCACGATAATTGGATTAAAATCATGCGTCTGCCTTCTCACGCCTTCTCAGCTTTACAATTAAATTGAGTAATTAAAAACTGATTTGTCACAAAAATCTGAAGACAAGTATGCTGCACTGAGTAAATTTCTCAATTTCGTAAAGTCAAAAAGGATCCGTGCATTCGTTTCAGAGTAGTCATGGTACGATCGGAGGAGCTTCGCCTTTAATCAGAATATCTCTGATAGTGAAGTAGGTTGGTGAATTCCAACTTCTTGAAGGACTGGCAATGTGCGTCAACTTGATCACATATTTTGTCAATTACATGTACTTTGGAATATAATTGCCTCATCGTTTCTTCATCTGTTCATCTGTTCCAATTCTGTGGAGATGCATTTCCGAGTCTCGAAAGGAAAATATCCTGTTTTGTTTTTTCATGTTTTTCCTGTTATGTTTTGTTGGAACAAAACACATGGTCGTACGATTGAGCTTTGTAGAATGCTGTACAAAGCATCGGTTGTAGAAAATATTCTGGAAAACGTTTCCAGGAACAAATTTGTCTGAAAATCTTTCAAAATGTCAGAAAAACCTGTGGTTTTAACAATCTAATTATCATCCCAAATGCCGTTGAAATTATTTGCATTGTGAGTGAAAAATAGTCAAATTTTCCAACTCGTCATTGACACTATTTATTAAACGAAAAGTTTAACCACATCGAGTTGCAGAAACATCAGGAAGCTTTCGAACTTTACAGTCATCTAGCGCGTGAGCCTGCTCTGAAGAATGCAAGAAAAGGTTGAAAGACCTTTCGTAGTCTTCAAAAAATTAATCTGCATTTATCCAAGCAATTTAAACTCTGTTGCAAAATGGGATTGAGTACGTGTGCATAACAGTAAATGGATGGAGTTCTTGGAAATATATCCAGAGTTGTCTCCGTAGAAAAAATGCAAAAAATATTCAAGTGTCCATTCATACAGTACACCGTCGCACATTTGACCGATCATTTTTTTCTCTATCTCATATTCGCAGGCGATTTTAATTACGTGATCTAAGAGTGCATTATAAGCTCCATCGGAGCTCACATCTGTAAAGTCAACAAATCTTTCTCGAGCCTCTCCTTTGTGAACGCATCTGATCAGAGTGGATATTTAGGATTCATTTGAAATATCAGGAGCTCCATTTAACGTGCTAGAAACAAATTGAGAGCCATCAATTTCGTCTCTAATGTAATTGTTGATTACTATACTGACTGCATCAATCAAATCATTTTGTATTTGAGATGTAGCGCGGAGGATCGTGGATGTTTTAAATGCTCGTCTAAAAGTGAATCATGAAGTCACAGTAACCAAGATGGAGCGAACGCTGATGCAATAAATATTTAAGTCATCGAGTGATGTGTTCAATGAGTGAAACTCTTAATAGTAGTGAAGGCAGAAACAACGAACACTGCGAAGTTTATGCAGTTGAGTGAATCAAACGAGCGTATGTGCTTTTAGAATTGCATTGATACTGCCACTTTATCTCTCACTCAATCTTTCTATCTATATATCTCTCTCTCAGAGGTATGACATTTTTTCCTAAGTGTGCTCGTAAAGCCTGTGTGATGCCTCATGTTTCGCTTCTCTATGCTACGTCATCATTTGTTACCTTAAATGATCCCATTATTTATGTGCGAGCGTCCAACTGATCATTTGTCAATTTAAGCAGGTTTCAACAGAGTTTCAAAATTCAATTGAATAATTTCATGACTTCTTCAATATGTTTAAGACTTATTGATTTCTTCTTTATGTCACTCCAATGTAAACGTTCTTCTTTATGTTGCTTCTTTAAACAATAGCATTACAGATTTGATCATTTGTCAATTCAAGCAAGTTTCAACAGAGTTTCAAAATTCATTAGACAAATTTCATGACTTCTTCAATATGTTTAAGTCTTACTGATTTCTTCTTTATGTCACTCCAATGTAAACGTTCTTTATGTTGCTTCTTTAAACAATCGCATTACAGATTAATTTGCTTCTGCACCCTCGTAATCCTGAAGAATTGATCTATTATGCCTACTCAATTTCAATTGCTTAGGGGAACTAGTATACGAGTACAAATTAGTGTTGATGTCGCTAAGTGTATTTTTAGCAGTTGCCTTAAACCTCCGATAAACTACTAATAATGTACCTTTCTTTGTCTTTGCAGAACATGCCACGCAAACCCAGTCAGATTATGGTATTCTGTGCCTTGGTGCTTAATACTGTTTGTTCCGTCGGAATAGTTTTCGTCAATAAGTACATCTACGTACACTATCACTTCCCGAATATAACGCTGACATGTATCCACTTTATTTTCACCTTCATAGGACTTTGTATTTGCATGCAGATGAGAGTGTTTTACGTTAAAAACTTACCTTTGAAGGACATGCTTCCAATATCAGTATTTTTTTGTGGATTCGTGGTGTTCACAAATCTCTCATTACAGTTTAATACTGTTGGAACATATCAGCTGATCAAGGCAATGACAACACCGTGTATTATGATTATTCAGACGATCGGTTATGGGAGAAGTTTTTCATGGCCCGTTCGTTTATCTTTTGTAAGTTTGCAAACATTATTCCATGAAGTATATCGTCTGCCTACATTCGTGTCATTTATCTTCAGATACCTGTTTGTATTGGAGTTTTTGTGAATTCTTTTTATGATGTTCGATTTAATATTGTGGGTACTTTCTTTGCTGGACTTGGCGTGCTCGTTACTTCGATGTATCAAGTGGTAAGTTATCTAAAGATCATGACCATGATCATACATCATGACCATGTAGAAATTCTATGAGATACCTCTATCAGTGTGTCAGAAAGCGTGTAATAGAAACATTTTATAATTTATTGAAATGGAAAATTTGGTCGAAATTTTGCTTGCTTGTTGTAATAGGATCTTTTGACGAATTTCACTTCATGGAGACCAAATTATGACCGGTAACTGTGCATGCGCCTTGTCAGCCTGTGCGGAAGGTGCTTGTTGAAATGCACACTACTCCATGACTTGCAATGGTCACCGTCTGTCTATGTCACCTGTCTACCGTCTGTGTTAATTTAATTGTCAAGAAATTTTCTCTTCATCCATTCAGCAACCCAGAAAGCCAAATGTTTTGTTGCTTTGTGTTTATTACAGTAGAAATTGGATAACTCGACACCTCACGGTACCTCAGAAAAATGTCGACTTAGGCGAACTGTCGAGATAACCGAACACGCACATATGAATCCGTAAAATATCCTGCGATGAGTATAAAAGGCTTCTATACGGCAATAAAAATCATGCTGTTATTAGAAACAGACGCAAAACAGTTAGCCCATACGTAAATCACACTGTAAATTAACTGTAAATTACATTTACGTGTAATAAACTGAAAATCACGGAAAATCATGCTCAACTTACTGACCATCGTTCCGTGTACCATAAAGTAAAAGTAGGTAGGGCCTACGGTATCGGTACATGTTGGCGAAGGAAAAAATCTGATGTATCATATGACATTTGTATTTACTATGTGATCAGACAGACCAAAAGTGAATTCAGTTTCTCTTCTTGAAGAAGTCGGTTACTTTTGACTGCTTGAGTGACAGCTTCTTGATCGAAGCATCTATCAATTTATTTTCGATCTGTCTGGCATAGTCAACGAATACAGAGTCCGAATCAAGGCACTGTAGAAGATGTTGTATTCTGCGTATCATTAGAATACCCTCCACAATAGTAGGTGGAGGTTCGATTGTTGGCTCATCATCATCATCAACATCCTCAGGATCATCTGCAGGAATCAAGCTCACCTCTATTTCATCCGTCGTGATGATCTCTCGGCAATTGATTTCCTCATCCGTATTGACGTAGTCGTCGAAGTTGAAGTCTGCTGGAATAATTCCTTCGTTGATCATGCAACTCCAGATATTTCGATGATCCACCTCATGACTTTCACCATCAGGCAACAATTCGATGTCTCTCGGAGGATGAAATCCAACTTTCTTGAAACAATTTTGAATAGTCACTTCAGACACATTGTTCCATGCTTGTTTCAATATGTCCATGGATAACTTTATGTCAACCGAAAAGTCCAGTTTGTTTTCGAATGCGAATAAACGCCTCTTCGCAAGATCGTAACGATAATGGGCTTTGAGACATCTCATCACACCAGCATCCAAGGGCTGTGTTTTCGAAGTTGTGTTCGGTGGCAGATAAACAAGTCTGACGTTTTGTAAGTTCGGGACGACCGGATGAGCAGTACAATTGTCCAACACCAATGCGACTTTCCTGTTCTGTTTGGCCATCGTTTGATCCAGTTTTCTCAGGTATTTCTCGAAGATCTCACTGGTCATCCAGGCTTTCTTATTGTTTTCATATTGTAGTGGAGGCTTCTGAAGACCTTTGAAGCACCTTGGATTTGCGCTTTTCCCAATCACCAACAATGGGAAATGCTCCCCAGTCATGCTTGCAGTGACCATCACGGTAACTCTTTCCTTCGATAGACGGCCGCCAACAAACTTCTCTTCTTTAAAAACATGCGTTCTATCAGGCAGACATCGATAGAAGAGACCAGTTTCATCACAATTCAGAATGTTTTCTGCAGCATAATCCTTCAGTAGGAGAGGTAGACGGTTGTTTAGCTAATCCGATGCTCCTTGTAGATCAGCCGATTGTCCTTCACCGTGAAGTTTCTTCGCGACGATGCCGTTTCGTTTCTTCCATCTATTGATCCAGTTGATGTCAAGATTCTCGAAGTCAGGATATTGCAAATTTTCGGCATATTTTCTTGCCTTGGTGAGCAACATCTCACCGGAGATTGGTATGTTCTGTTCGCGAGCCAAGTGAAAGAATTTTGTCAATGGTTCGTCCACTTTATCAAAGTTATGAGCCTTGAACCGTTTCACATCGGTCGGTCCACCTTCTTCAAATTTCGAGACAATATTCTCTGCTTTCTTAATGTACCCTGCGATCGTACTTCTAGGAATACCTTTCAACTTCGCTATGTCCGTTTGCTTCATTCCACCTTGGTGTAGTTTCACGATTTCATATTTGAGTTTAAGAGTACTCATTGTTGTTGTTAAAAAAGGAGTAGACTAGCGTAAAAAAGAAGATGCACGTGTAGGTCGATGACAACCGATTGATAGTGATGACCAACAGATAATGATCGAGTTAGCGATCAAGTAGGAAATTATAAGATCAGGTGCTCTAAGGAAAGAACTCAATTAAGCCTATGTTTGATGCCTTCGCAAATGACACAAACAGATAATGAGCGAGTTAATTAACGATAAGTAGAAAATTATAAGATGAAGTGCTCTAAGGAAAAATTCAATTAAACCTATGTTTGCTGTCTTCGCAATTGACACCTTTAACCACATACGCTATGTTTGCTGTCTTCGCAATTGACACCTTTAACCACATACGCTATGTTTGCTGTCTTCGCAATTGATACCTTTCACCTTCCCTGAACAATGGACAAATGTAAACAAACTTAGTCGTCGATCCGATCGCCGCAGGTTACTACGGGACGGAATTTACTTTTGATGCCAATTATGAATTACATCACAATGGAATGATGAGACCAGATAAGCGAATGAATGCCCGATTAATTACCGAATTTCATGTTGAGTTAGGCAAATTGTTGACTTACGCGAAGACGAGATACACAATTTTTCTTCTGTGTGATAGATAGGATTTTTGGCGGGACTTGAACAAAATGACGATTTAAGCGAATAGTCGAGTTTTGCGATGTCGAGTTATCCAATTCCTACTGTATATTTATATATTTTTTATTTATATTATATTGATATATTTGTATAGTATATTATATTGTTTATTATATTATATTTATATAATTGCATTGATTATAGCACAGGATTGGACACCATTAGAATTAAAGGATCATTAAACCGCATTTATTTGATCAATCAGAATTCCTGCTCTCTTGTATTCAAGAAAGATGTCGAGATTCAAAATCTTCTTTTACGCGCTTGTCATTTGGATTCGAGGAGGCAGATAAATAAATTGGCATCAGTTGCTATAAACAGAATAGAAGCGAATCATCTGCGTCTCCATCATGCGCTTTATGAAACGAACATAAGTGTATAGATTGGATATATTCATGGACTATTGTACAGATTTCTGTAGATAGCATTAAAAAATCCATGCATAATCCCTGATTCCGTGCATTATGTACACACGGCTTGTACATAACAAAGTAGTAATCGGAAACCATCAGATATCACATCCTGAATTGCAGATAAGACATGTGAGAGACATACAAGATTTTCATGCATTTTCCTACAACTAACGAAAAATAAAGTTAACTTTTTGATACAGTTTTGGCATGGGTTGAGGGTCAGCTTTGATTGTTGATTGTATTGAAAAATAGCTTGCATCGATAACTGTTTGTGAAGGCAAAAATTATTCGAAATGAGCTTTAACTGTCACAAAATGTATCAACACTTCTCCGATCCTGTGTACAGAGGTCACACAAGTTCACCACTTTTCATGTAGAGGTGCCTCGATGCGAAAAATACATATAGAAACACTGCTCTAGAACAGGGTTGTCCAAACTATATACGGGCGCGGGCGGTATTCGGCGAGGAAATAAGGCCGTGAGTTGCTGTTCACATTATTCAACTTTTTTTTCACTATCTTACGCTACTAGACGCATCGTAAAAGAAGTAAATGTTAAAGTATCTTGATATTCATTATGAAAGCATATCACGAAAGCTTAAAAACATTTGGAACAAGAATTTTCAGAAATTCATTCATAGAAACATGTTTTATAAAATCGTAACAGATTACTTGCAAATTAATGGGATGGGTGTGATGGATTTTAGATGTCAGTTTCTTCGTTTTAATGTCAACTGAGGTTAGAGTTAAGCAAAGACAAGACTTCTCTCTGGAAAATGCTGACTCACAAAGGTAAGTACTTCCAAACATAGAGAACAGGCGTTATCCAAAGCGGCGCAAACTTGGGTACTGATCTGCAGAAAGAAGAGGCCAAAATTGATCGATTGGCATCAAAGTAAGCACTTTGATTGGCATAGAGTAGCTTTGGTTCTGAAAAAATGATCACTTTGGAATTCACATAATTCAAGCTGTAAAGCATTAACTGCTTCTGATATGATTGCCGTCGGCGGAGCATTGAAACTTTTCTCAGTGCTGGAAATCTTGGAATCGCTTTCCGAAGTCTTCAATCTGGGTATCAAGGGTTTCAACAAAGCGATAGAAATCATCAATATGAAATCCAAATTTACAGTTCAAACTTGAAATATATTGTTTAGAAAAGGACAAAATCATTTTTCAACATGACTCTACAGATGTCTAGAGTGAAACGATTTTTGAAATTTTCTAGAAGAGGACGTGGGTTGCATTGTAGCCCACTTTGACAAAACTTTGGACAACTCTGCTCTAGAACCTTGAAAATGTGGGTCCCGTCTATACAACAATGTACATGTACAGTAGCTTGTAATCGTAGGGACTACAAGTAAAGATACTGCTAATTTATACTTCCCTAAGGGTTTAGTAGCCGGCTAATTGCATTCAATTGATATATTTGTCAGCACGTACATTTTGTTTTGTCTTTCTGCCTGCAATGGCTTTCTATAAAGTGACCAAAAATTCGACGGTTATTCGGAAATGACAGTCGTCAGTGAAAAATCTTCGTTCCGTCACAGCTGTTTAAACCCCAAATCTGTAATTTAGTCCCTGAGGAAAAAATTGTCGTAAGTCAAGAGAAAATATGATGTTTGCTTGAATTATACAAACACCACGTCTCCTGTCAACCTACTGAGTGAATTGATCAGTAAATGGGTAATTACTGAACCAACAATTGATTTTTCACGAGTGATAATCATGTCTAAGTACCACTTACTGAATAACCATCGAAATTTCACTTAATATGCTAATTGCGTATCTCGAATTTTCCCAGGTACGGCTTCAACTTTGTATAGGGAGCTGTGTCGATGTTGAGAGATGTGAACTAGGCCTGCCGAGTGAAGTGACAGCTATTCAGGTCTGTTCTCACTTTTCAACTGCGGATGCAACTCAATGTATTTAATTTCTATTTACACTGTGTTTGCAAAGAGCAACATTTTTCAATTATTACAGGCACACCATCTTAGGCGTTATGCAAGTCGTGTTTAAAAGTAGTATTCAGTGAATGGCCGTCAAAATTTCACATATTGTGCTCATTGCGCATCTCAAATTTGTCCTGGTATGGCTGCAATTTTAAATAGGAAGTTATGTTGATGTTTAGAGATGTGAACTAGACCTGATGATGATTCCTAATGTCGCTTGATGATATGGCAGCTATTCAGGCTTTTCACACTTTTCAACTGAGGATGCAACTCAATATTTGATCATTCTATGTAGATAGTCATGTCTGTATCCTTTGGGCATGAAAAGTATCCTAAGTCAAACATTTTCAAACTCAGCAACTTGTTACAACTTATTAATTTTTTGTTTTGAAGGAAGGAATTCAGAAAGTTAATATGTTGTGTATTATAAGTTGATATGCAATAAAATCCGTTAAATGAGGCAAAAATTTGTCGTCATGCTGGGCTGCACGACAGTTTTTAACACCATATTGTAATACTGCGCTAAATGCAGCGTAATCAATCACAAGCATGTCCTTATTTAATAACCTTAGCATTTTATCATAATTCACCAGATAAAAATTCAATACCGAAGCGGAATAGAGTAAGAATCATGAAAAGTGTAACTGCGCTGAAATCGAAAGCATTCAATCAATTTCTGGTATATTGCATGTGCCGAACATGCAATGTACGGCACCTGGTGATCAATGCTCTCAAATACTTGAAATTTCAACGGTTGCCTCAATTCATATTTTAGTAAATCACTCTAGACTGTAGTCTGATTTGTTGACTTAATACAACAAAATTTACATTTAAGGATGAGCGGTCTAACAACATGAGAAAAGGATACTAAGATACGTTTTATAACCTGTTAGTGTATAATTTGAAGCCATTGCTACTTGTGGTCATTTGCCATCAAATCAAATTAGCAAGGGCTAAACTTAGGCGAAACACGGTTAATAATTAAATTACAAATCGAACCATTCAGTAAATAAAACCACTTTGAAGATTAGAGGTATCCTGTGTAAAAATGAGAAGAATTAGAAACAAATTACTCACGAGAAATCATGCCGGTCTGCCACGCAACGTGTTGTGCTGCGAAGCAATTGCAGCATTTGCTTATATGATGACTAAATCTGAATCTACAGGTCTGGTCGCTCAGATGCTTACAGATGTCATGATTGCGTAAGAATAAGATTTATTGCTTTGATTGAGAAGAAGATGAAGTCGAAGATAGCGATAAGTGGAAAGAATTTGATCCCTCCAGAGGACCCATGTGGCGTTCATAATTTGTAATTTGTAAGTTATTTACTTACAATGTGCGATATATCCATGATTCTATGGGAATGGATCAATGAATACCGTAGACTTACTAGCTCATACTGCCACGTTCAGTAAAAGGTACGTGTCACAGTGTCGCGTTCACGCAGCAAAAGAATTGATGGAGAATATTTAGGATATCTGATAGAATTCAATTATAAGAATCTTTATGATTCAGGCACGTTATAAATTATTTTGAGTAAGATCTCCTTTGTGTTTAACCCATTTCAAGCCGTTTGGGAATATTTCGACCCGAATCATTTGGGACAGCACTGCGAAACCAGGGCGACCAAATGTAGGAGACAAATGTATTGACACCTTTCCTGACCTAGTACAGTGCCCAGAACACCCGCAAATTTCGTTAGAAAAAAAGTTCGACGAAGAATATTTCGGCCATAAATGGCTTAAAAACTGCAGTGAGAGGGACAACATTTAAAGTGGGGTCCGAACTGTATTGAAAATCATAGCATCTAGGATCAGACATTAAGATTAGGGCTACTCTCAATGATACCGCAATTACCGTAATATAATCGATCATTTTCAACAGATGCTTGACGGCAAGGATATTTCATTTACACTAGCAATTTAGGATTAAGATTATGAAAGAGGAAGTATATCGAGAAACGTAGTGAATTTCCCATGTAGCCATTGGTTAAAAATGCTTGCTTAAAAACTATTTCTACTTGACATGCCTTCTTCTTGAAGTAGAATGGCTAGGCAACTTTGTGATCGTGTCACGGACACGAATCGTGTTGGACAGCTTCTCAATACCTGGCAATTATTCATGCCCAACTCGATTGACGTCACGATTCACGAAGATCCCACCTAACCGGTGTGAAAAGTGGAGAAGTTGCCGATATTACGTATCCTGCATCGATCGGATGAGATTTGCAAACAATTTCTTTTGATTGAGTTAAAGGAAGCGATGAATAGGTTGTCACTATACAACCACAGCGTTTTCGTACTCAAAGATTGTCTTTCCCATCTTACAAGTTTTATTGTTTTGCCAAATATTTCAACTTCACTCACAAGATTCTGCATGATGCCCGAATGGAGTCACGTTCTCGATCAACAAGGCTTCTGAGTGAATCTTTGTCTTGGAGTAATGACATTTTCTCTGATGATCTGGATCGTCATATAGTTAACATTTCCTCTCATCAACTCACAATTATCGAGAAACAAGCATTGTCAAGAGGTCTGGACTTTTGCGTCCCTCACCTTCCGAAGCAGGAGGAGATCGATTGTGGATTTGAAAGTTATTTTTTACAACTCTCTGAGAGTTTTGTTCCGAAGGATACAGATGGACTGGTAAAGCTGAAAGCGAATTTGGTTTCCATGTCAAAGTCGGTGAAGTCTTTTCCTGTGCGCTCCCCACTTTCGAAGTCTCATATGGATGCTCTTCGTGATTTGCAGAAGAACCTTAACTTGGTCATCTCAAAGCCTGACAAGGGCAACGCTGTGGTAGTTATGGATCGCCATGACTATGTTGACAAGATGCAAGTAATTTTGAATGACTCGACGAAATTTGTGCTGGATACTACTCAGAAAGACGAGTCGGCTAAAATGGAAGACAAAGTGAATTCTGTACTTCGGTCGCTGCTGCGTGATCAGGTCATCAATGATGTGACATTTAAAAGACTCAAGCCAATTGGTACTCATGCTCCGAGACTGTATGGATTGACCAAGACCCACAAGGAGAGTATTCCCCTGAGACCAGTGTGCTGCCAATGATCAATACTGCCACAGTGGATCTCGCCAGATGGTTGTGTCATGTTCTGAACCAATTGCAGAGTGTGTGTCTGTCTCGTGTATCAAAGATTCTTTTGAATTTGTGACAAAGATGAAGAATCAACGTCTTCCTGACAACTGTGTGTTTGCATAGTTTGATGCAACTTCATTATTTACGAATATTCCTTTACTGGATACTATGGATATGGTATGTCGTATTGTTGAAGACAATGATTTATCCTTGCTGATCCCCGTCGATAGGTTGTGTGATCTATTACTTCTATGTACTCAGAATGTGCAATTCAGTTTCGATGGATGCTTCTACCGTCAAACGGATGGCGTGGCCATGGGCAGCCCACTTGGCCCTGTTCTCAGCAACATATTCCTCGGCTTCTTAGAGACCTATGAGTTGTCTTCAGCGATTCGCACGAGTGCCATTTCTTACGTGAGATACGTCGACGACACTTTTGTTGTTCTTCGCAGCAGAGAAGTCGCTTTGTCACTTTTTCGTGCTTTTGACACGATTCAACCAAACTTACATTTCACATGTGAGTTCGAAAGTGATCAGCAGCTTCCATTTCTTGACGTGTGTGTCAAGCGATGCGCTAACAATAGTGTTTTGTTCACTGTTTTTCGGAAGCGATCATGGACTGGATTGTATATCCACTACCACAGTTTTGTTCCTCGAATCTATAAAATAAATTTAGTCAAGTGTCTTTTTGATCGGGCGCGCCGTTTATGTTCGCCTTCGGCTCTTGATGCTGAATTTGATTTTTTACGAGTCACTCTTCAGAGCAACGGGTACCCCAGTACGTTTATAGATAAGTACAGTGTTCCACGATGTGTTGAGCCTGTGGTTTTTGGCCCTGCCCGCAAACAGGTGTTTTTGTGTCTTCCTTTTCGAGGTGACCATGCTCTGAATGTTATACGTCGACGTGTTGTGTCATTGACTCAAACAGTGTATCCAGCTGCAGAGCCTGTGCTTGTGTGCCACACTAGACGTATTCCTGTACCACGTCTGAAGGATCCCGTACCACCTCTTAGTCGCGCCTGCCTCATATACAAGTTCACATGTGACTGCGGACACCGTTACATAGGGCGCACTGAGAGGTGTCTCGGGGGATTCGCATGCGTGAACACTTTCCCAAGTGGCTGGAGGTTGGACGAAGCCGACCTCGTTCTTCTGTTGCTCCGTCCAGTGCTATATGTAGACATATCATTTCTTGTAATCGCTTTATAGGCAACGTTTTTTCTTCTTACTTTTGTGTTTTGAGTTTCTCAAAGTATTCTTTTCTTTTACCTATTTTAAAGTCTCTTTACATATCACACATGCGTCCAGCCCTCTGTGTGCAAAAGGAACTGAAACATTCCCTTTCTTTACCATGGTGCTAACTAGTTTGTTATTTACTTCACCTTTTGCCCCTTTTTCCCATTTATTTTTCTTGGTATTAATTATTAATTCAGTGATTGTTCAATTTTTTTTAAAATTTATTTCATGACTTTTATTGTATTGTCTGTGCATAGTTAACATTGCTTGTCATTATTTTCATGTGTTCTGGTCGATGATGCTATGAAAGTGATTGTGTACGAGGTGAATTGACATTACGTGAACTGATTTTCTGTAGCTTACATGTCTGTGTTTATGTCACAACGGTCGTACTCCTCGTGATGAGAGGCCGCGAAAGCGCTCAGGAGAAATAAATAAATATGATGTATTCATTGGCGTTACTTTGTCTGCAAAAGTTGATCGGGCATAGATATTGCTTCAAAGATATTACGTAGGGCTACTTCCTGTCAATTCTTGCAAATATATTTGAGTGGCAGCTAAGATGGACAAATGCCGTAGTAGCTACCGAAATTCGAACGTAGAATTTTTTAGTGTACATCGCAGGGCCATCAAATTTGAATTGTAATTAATTGATGGGAAAACCTCGGGCCGATTCTGGAGATTTTCAAATAGGCCGCGGGCCGATTCTTGTTCTTGCTGTTTTGCAAATGGGAGTCCCTAGCTACTCTCATTGACTCGATCATCATTGTCTGAAGGGATGCACCGAACTTTCGGTTCGGCTGAACATGTTCGGCCGAACCCCGGCTTTCGAGATGATTCGGTAGTTCGGCCGAACTATCGAACCTTATTTTGCAGTAACTGAAATTTTTCTGCCCTTAGTATTTTTATTCGGGGTCTATTCTATCCAAGAATTTACAATCTTGATTTATTATACATATTTATATTTATTTATTATTTATTTATTTATATATTTATATTTTTATATTATTATATTATATATATATTTATTATATTTTGCATTCCATCATTTATTGGCTTCAGATAATTTTCTTGAGTCTCGGAGAGTATTATGTTCGGAACTTTGTTTGGAATTTTGGTTTGCGGTTTTGTACTCAATCATTTACAAACGACTTTAGCGTTGGTCTGCGATAGAGTGAAGCCTACATACAGGCAAGAAAAGGAACGTTGAAACTGCATTAATATGTATTGGAAACACAAATTGAATTAACAAAATGAACAACGGTCAAGAACGAAGTTCATCGTGTGTTCTGATGTAAGAACAACAACATCTCTCCCCAAGATGGAAGCAGACGGGACTTCGTCATTGACTTTGCGTTGTTGAATATTGTAATCCAATCGTGCGAAAGGTTAAAGCATGAGAATGTATCTAGGACCTAGCAATTCGTAAGATAATAAGTATTTATAATAAGTATATTTGCCCATGGAATTTCAAAAGAAGATGGCTCATGCAGTATTTCGAAATACTTAGAAGAAAATATTTGTAGGTTCGATCGAACCTTTTTTGAGGTTCGGCAAATGTACTGATTCGGCCGAACCTTCGACCGAAATCGACGTTCGGTGCACCTCTAATTGTCTGAATTGGTTTTGATTGTGACCTATTTAGCCACTACGATGAAAAGACTGATTTTTTTTGCATTTTCCAGCTTGTCGGCGAGAAACAGTCCGAGCTGACCGCCAATGCAATGCAATTACTCATTTATCAAGCTCCCATGTCTGCAGTGCTTTTGACGGGAGTTATTCCATTTTTTGAACCTGTAATCTCAAATGGAGGTGTCCTGTCATCCTCCTGGTCACCAGCAGCATGGGTACGTATAATGTCTGATTTTAAGCAATGATAGTTACGAAGGCTTATGATTTTCAGAGGTAAAGTTCGGGAATTTCTACTGCATTACGCGGCTATTAGTGTACATTTTTCATTAGTTTTATTATCATTAGTAAGTCGCGTTTTCAATAAAATTTGATCTTGATGCTGAACACCTGTTTTCATTCACAATGAATGCATTATCATCAATGTGTGATTAATTTGCTTGAATATGATACTTTCTGCATGTGTACACCCATAACCCAGTATAGAGCATCAAAGGCCGTCAAAGCACTGTCAAAATCTATTTTTGTGAAGGATATTATTTTGAGCATGTACGTTTTATTCTCTATTAAAAAGCGAATACTGCACAAAAATCAAAATTGGCTGAGAAATGCCATGAGCAACGCAATGGTGAAAGCACAGGAGTGTGCATTGAAAAGATCCCTCAGTGATTCATTGTTTCAAAGAACCGTGGGTGTCGGAGAAGACGGACGCCTCAAATGTCAGATGGAAAGTCGTGAAGAAGTGACTGTACCGACCGAAGTCACCTACAGGACTGATCATAAAAAACGGACCACCAAATTTCGCTGAAATTCAATCGATTCTCATGCCTTTCAATCATGTTGCACATCAACGCATCACACATTATTCGAGAGCTTGCATTCTCAGCTTTAAAATGAGCTATGATAGACTTGTATCCGTTATTGTATTTGCTGAGAAGTACTCAAAATTTAAAAATCACTCAATTTACAAATTGCAATTTTTCAATGAGAAAACATGTGAGTTTGATAATCATCCAGGCATGGGAAAGACGAGCATTTTCTGAGCTCTCTTTTGATACGCTGGTCATCATAATAGGTGAGCTACGAATAAATAAGTGATATCATGAAGTCATCAAAAAATCATCACTCTTGCAATGCAAGGAGTGTAAATATGAAAGTTATATCCAAATAAGTTCTGTAGTTCTTTTTCAAACTTCTTCAATATTTTCTCATTTCCGCTAAAGTACATAAACAACATGTCAGGCGAACGAAGGTCGAAAACAAATCAATTAAAAAGGCATCTCTTTATTCTCTCACGGCGATGCAGACTGTTTGTATTGATTGTTAGTGTACTTTTGTGGAAATAAGAATGAAAATATTGAAGAAGTTTGAAAAAAGAACTACAGAACTTACAAAGTGTGACTAGAAATTATTGAGGCTCTTTCAGAAGATCAGCTTAATGGACGACTTTGCTATTATCGATGGTAATTTCAAGACATATAGTGCTCAAGCTCATTATTTTTCAAAAATGTGATGGAAATATATATAAGTACCTTTCTTCAGCACATTCTGAAGAACCTTACCATTATAAGTGCAACGAGATAGAAAAATTAGCGTGCATCGTGTAAATTCAATCAGGAATGGTTTCAGTTAATCACATTTGTAGTCAGATTTTCATGGAAATCTACCAAATTTTGTTACTTTAATGAGGGCATCCAGCTGAACGGGACATTCATTTAGCTACATGATCTCCACCATATTATCAATCACATTGCCACAATGGTCTAGGAGATTGTCGGACCTTGGTTAAGAATTCCTCCTCAGAGATTGAACAAAAGAGTCGATAGAATAATGCACAACAACATCCTCATCTGAAAACTCGATTTTCTTAATTTCTCATTCGAGTCAGTCAACGAAACACCTATTACACAATTTTAAATCTGGTGAGTAGGCCTAGGCCATAGCATTGCCAAACAGCATCGACACCTCCTCTGTTTTTTTGGAAGAATTGGGACTCGTGTTGTTGATCAGTGATGGAGTTGGTTCAACCGCAACAGGTCATATCTTAGACTGTTTTCTCACCCGCTCTCGGTCCAGAGATCGTCTTGAGCACGTAGTCAAACTCATTTATTCAGGTCTCTTTGACGATTTCTGATTGAGACAGCGCCAATTTTGAGAAGCAAATTCCGTTCAAGGCGTGATGAACCCAGTTCAAACAGAAGAAGCAGTGCTGCAGTTTTGCCTGGATGAACAAGTTCATGCTAACCTCCTGTTCAATGTTCAATATCCCGAAGTGTAAAATGTCTCTCATTGCAAGCCCGCCGATGGGCGCTACACTTCACCGATAGACACTGATTTTGCTCGACTAACTGCTCTGCAAGCTTCAGCGGACTCACTGGACGCGGATGGCATCTTTGTGTAGCGGAAAGTGGTCAAACGGGAAGGAGTTATATTATCATACGAAGTTCAGAAGTAATTGAAAACATTAGCACGTGTTTCGCCAAACAAAATTCGTGTTTGGATGCAAAACCAGGTCAAAACATTTGATCCAATTCCCAAAAGTGACCGTCTGTAATGCCTCGTTCCACGCACGTTTGCATATCTATGATAATCAGCGATAATCATGTGATATGGCAATCGGAGTACATATTTTGTCAGACAATCGCTAGAACGCTACTTTGCCACGACATATCACATTCTAGACCATAGATATGTTATTTCATCTTCTCTCATGGAAGTCTTAATAATTTGTAGTCACACCTTATATTTGGATATAACTTACCTATTTACACTCCTTGCATAGCAAAGATTCTGAATATACCAAACATGAACATCTATGATGGAAAAATGAGAATATAACATTTTCAGTCAAAAGAGTGATGATTTTTTGATGACTTCATGATATCACTTATTTATTCCTAACTCACCTATTATGATGACCAGCGTATCAAAAGAGAGCTCAGAAAATGCTCGTCTTTCCCATGCCTGGATGATTATCAAACTCACATGTTTTCTCATTGAAAAATTGCAATCTGTAAATTGAATGATTTTTAAATTTTGAGTACTTCTCAGCAAATACAATAACGGATACAAGTCTATCATAGCTCATTTTAAAGCTGAGAATGCAAGCTCTCGAATAATGTGTGATACGTTGATGTGCAACATGATTGGAAGACATGAGAATCGATTGAATTTAGCGAAAAATAGGTGGTGCGTTTTTTATTATCAGGTTTGTGGTTGACCTAGTCGAGTAAAATTGCGGGGATGTAGGGTGCAACAAATATTCTGTAATGAAGATCATGTCGCAGATGTGTGTGTTGAAATATTCTTGTCAACGAAGAACTTGAGAGCATAGGCATCGATTTATTCTGAACTCAGGGGGGGGGGCGAAATTTCTTGATTAAATTTGCACTGGAAACTCTAGAGCACCAAATTTCGCTTGAATTATGCACGAAATTTAGACATCAGTTCTAACCAACACAAGGCACGAGTAGGCACGAAGTTCATAGTGCCGAGTTCGTTCCCATTGATTTTTCCTTCGATTTCAGTGGATAAACATATTTGGTTCGGTGTCTAGTGGCGCCTACTGGTACCTCGAGGGACTAGAAAGGCGCTAATTGGTGCGAAATTTCGGCTTCGTGCTTAAGTTAGTGCTCTAGAGTTTACAGTGTAGCTTACTTCCTCATATGGGCGCATTACTCATGCTCGCACATTTGTAAAACCTTGTCCGCCAGAATCATATCAGCACTGCTTTACCAGATATTGAATGAGCCCTGAACTAAGCGAACGGGATATCCCGGCGCTCAGGGGATTCAACTAATTAAACTGATTGCCTCCTCGGATATTAATTAAATGATACTTATAAGCATGTACTGACGTTTTGTCTACGCTAATTTATCAGCAATAATCAGTAAATTATGCTTAGAATGTAAATAGAGTATCTAGATATTGAGCTGTCTCCTTAGTGGAAACAGACCTGAATACATATTCAATTATAGAGTTAATGATCAAAATTGTGTTGTGTATATGCATCTCCGATTTACTTTATTACTGCATGTTGACCGAGTGATGATGTTGATGGATATGATTTAGGCCTGCTGATGATTTCTGATATTGAATGAAATAGCGGCCATTCACGTCTGGCCCCACTTTTCAACTTAGAATGCAACTGTTAACAAGTTGTTTTGAAAAGTTGAACAAGTTGAACCCTTGTAGGGCGAAATGCAGCGTAGTCGGATGATAAAGAGGATTTTTGTGCTTAAATGACTCATGTCTAAGGACATCTTTCTATGCTGTGACTCTGCAATCTCCATTGTTCTTGCATTATTATTGTGGAGTATTTAATGCCAAGCTACGTGCACTCCCTGCAAATCATTGCTAATGCTATGGACTGTTTTACATGGTTTTGTTAACCCCTGCATATTTAAGTAACTCAAGGAATTAGAAATAAGATATAAAATATCTCATTGACAAGTCGTGTTACAAAGGTTACACAATTACACGCATGAATGACGTGCAAATTGAAATACGAGGCCATAAACCTAAATATCATTGATCATATAACTGGAGAGAAAAATGCTCTCACATGCAGAAATTGCTACCTTAAGAAGAAGATTAAATATGAAATTTGTCCACTTGGGCATTTTATCATAGTACGTAGGCATCCGAGATTATTGTCTTAGTAAAACAATACCTGCCTAACTCCCCTGCCAAATTTAAATTGATTTATTTGACGAAATAGCATGAAAGCACTCACATGAGAGGGTCGAAGTAGTGAATATCTGGCAAGTCAATCAAATGAGCAATGAAGAAATGAAGTCAGACACTTAAAGGATCCTCTGTCCTATCTTGAATGAACATTCAGTTGAATTTTCAGTAATAGAATGATCTTTCAGTAGTTGAGAAATCTCTTGGTAGCAAGTGAAAATCAAGTCAAGTGATTAAAAGAATGCTACAATTTTCAAGAGGAAATTATATCAAAGATTGAGTATTGAAATTGTTTATAGAAGCGGAGTTGAACATACTTCTTTGAGCGGATTCAAGAATCCGGAGTGGAAGTCGATAGCCCTTTTTAGTTCTCTGGGCGTGGTTCTTTGCGACTTCGACTACGGCGAAAAGTGCCGATTCCGAATCCGCGTCGTATACATACAGAAGGACTGATTTTTCTCTGAACAAAATGATTTACCAATGACAAGTAAGGTTTTCAAAGTCCCGACTTTTTCTGATCTCGGGATTAGCAAGCTTGATGCATCTACTGATTGTATTCTTTGGCTAGCGTAGCCTGAACAGCACTAGGCGGTGTTTTATATTCTTAGACGAGTATTTTGAACGATGCACTGTACAATGCAACTTATGATATCAGACAGACATGTGCCTAAATAGGGGTGTACCGATTAGTGATTTTGATAATCGGCCGGTTATTTCATTTCAATTAATCTGAAATCGATGTTTTTCATGTACTAAAAGTACCGATTTAGTTAAAGAGAGCTTAATGATAGTAAAGTGCGCCAAATAATGAGTGAAACAGGCCTGAATGTTCCACGCAAAAAGCGTTGTGATGCTAGTCCATGCCTACGTGATGTTGAACAATAAAGAATTTTTATTAATTTTTTTTTTGATTAGATTACAGTAGGCTACGTAAAGTATTTCTAATGGAAAACACAGAAATATAGAGCAAGAAGTTTATTTCATGATTACATAATTGCATTGATAATCAGCACCATTGAAATAATAGAGACGCAGAAAAACCGATCCATTTTCTAAGCAATGATGGCATGAAAGGACAGAACCCACCATTATTAGATCGAAAGGGTCTGGAGTGACTCGTAACTACTTACTGTAGGACTCCAATTTGGTAAATGATAATTTCATTCGTTATTTACAAAAATTAAATATAGGCCGATATTCCGCGCTGGGATTCGAACCCAGGCGCACTAGTTGTAGCAGTGAGAACTCTTTCACAATATTACAATAACAGTTGGAAAGCTACAAAGTGAATGATTGCATATATCAGTCAACCAGAGACGAGATCGCGACATGGCCAAGGACTACCAAGAATTTGAAAAGCATGAAAATTAGAGATCAGCGCTTTCAGGGTGGAAGTCGAGCCCTGGCCTGTATTTTTGGAGACATTTTTTTAAATATCCAAGGTTGCATTTAGTTGGTGGCAATGTACAATACTCATGTGCCTTTATTCTGAAAAAGAAGACATTTCAAGTGATTCTTGATAATGTAGAATATGACAATTGATTGCTCAATCATAATTTGCGAATATATACTCATTGACAAAATTTTTGAAACATTTACTTCTTTAACTTCTTTCATTTTTGACTGGTATATATACATGTATGTATGATACCTTGATAATTTAGTCACAATCTATAATGGCCACTAATTTTAGATAAGATGGGCCGGGGCCCAAAAATTAAAAAATGCGAGTCAGGCTCTGGCCGAAAAATTAAATCTACAACGTGACCAAAAATTCGGGCCCAGACTGAAAACTCTGGGCCAGTTCCAATTCTGGGCTCTTCTGCCCACGCTCGGCGAAAAAGTTTTAAGTGCATTTATACATGATAACATGCGAAAACAATTTTTTTACCAGAATTTATTATCAATATGAAAATCTAGTCTGTGAGAGAATTCAGTTGTTCTCAATCATCGAAGTGATAAAAAGAAGTCGTTTGAATTTAGTTCAGGAGTTCAATGCACAATGAAGATGTAAAGTAAGGTTTATCTAAAATTTGAAATCTTGTCTTTCAATCAGTCACTCAATTTGAATGAAATTTTACAAAAATCTTCAAAAAGACCGCTAATTGGCAAATAATTGGTGGATTAGTGACTAATCGGTACACCCCTATGCCTAAATGTCCATGACTTAATAATAAGTTTTCTTTTCACATGCAGACCTGAACTATAACAATAAGTAGATCTGGTTATCGTACACAATATGCGTTGTCGCATTAAAACCTGGTATGTGATTTTCAAATCGAAATGCTAATCCCGCGTCCTTTGTGACGTCTGGTAAAAGACCGATATTGTATAATACTCGGTTCAAAAAATCATTAAATATTAGAAAGTTGCGCTTGTATGCTATCGCTATCTCTCTCATTCTCTCGATTTCGGACTGCGTGAACATAGTTTTTATATCAATGCAAGTAAATGATTTTTGGAATAATGCACAAAGATACACTAAAAGTAATTCTAGTGTATGATCAAATATACGAGTAAGTAGCGTACACTTAAAGTCTAGAAGTGGGAAGTCTATATTTAGTTCTTGCAGCGCGTTAACGTTCACATTTCACGCATTGCATCTGTATAATTCACGCCGCAGATGACTCCATGTCCATTCCAATGCAGTTTGATGAGCCTTGTTACTCCATCTTCATACGGCCTAATTGCATAAAAACATCTGTTAACGAATCCCGGGATCCCGGTTACATAATCTCGGGATTCAGAATCCTGTAAAAATGCGATAGTGCTGGGATCTCGGGATTGGTAGCCCTAATGACAAGCTGCTGTTCTAATGTAATGACATTGTCTCATGAATCAGGAGTTCCTGTGTCACTTTGAAGGAGGCTTTATCTATCACTATGCAGTAGAAAGATTGAGTCTGTTTCTGATGAAGTTGTCGGATTAACTTGGATAAGTTAGAGTTAGCTCTTCCTTGCATCTCAATTGTTAAACAAATGCTAATCTGTTTGAAGTTATATTGGAGTTGAAGCCACGTTTGAGTTGCTGTGGATAGATTGAGTGCATCAGAGCTGTCTGGAGGAAACGTGATACATTGGCGTCAGGCATCATTGTTTATCACTTGTTAGCGCACTAATTGACAGAACTTCATTGAATTGAAACTGCAGCAAATAGAAGTCAGAGAGAGATTTTACCCGGCATGAGAATTCATCAATGGTTATTGTGTTTCAGGACTGCTTCATCAATGTCAGTTGCGAAGAACATTGAACCTATGTTTAACATGTACGTCATTAAATAGAGTGTCAAGATCCTTTAATTTTTCATTTCATAATTTTATTAATAGTGAGGTCATTGTAGGCCATCGCATGAATTTGGACTTAATGCATCACGAATGTACTTCATTTCGTTCAGGACGTTTCGTAAAGTCAGAAAAAAGTGATTTCAGTAAACGTTGAATTTTTCCTGATTGATTGATTCATCTAGTTGAAGGTCTACTCATCAGTACGCGCAGAACAGAGTTACATGAGGTAAGGCGACAAATGAGAGCGTGACAGTTGCAAACATGATATTTACAATATTTCTTGCCGCCTTTAGTTTAAACGTTTTACTTTTAGTCTGAGCCACACTATTCATCAAGTGCAATATTTTCCACTTTGAATAGACTGCACTATTAATGTATTAATCTACGTTGACTAATTTGGGAGACAAAAAATTCTTTTATTTATCTACATCGAAATAATGCTAAGTGCTGTTAGGAATTTTTTGAATGAAAATCCAAAAATAAGCTCCGCGTGGATATGATAATTAATTGTATTCGAAATGACCCCCAATTTTGAGAACGAATCTCACCCTGTTGCACTATGCCGATTTTGGTAGATTTTGGATATATGCTAATAAGTAGGGCGGTTTTTTATTGACCTAAAAAATTACGAATTTTATTTTTTTTTCAAGTGAATTTTTGCCTAAAATTTTGACTTAAATGTAAAATTTTTACCAATCTTTTTACCTAATTCAGTTTTGTTTAACCAAAGAAAGCATCATTTCAGACTCACAAGGAAACGTTACTTGTTTTAATTAAAGAAACACATTTTATTATTGAGCCCACAAATTCAAAGTTCTTCACGAAAAGAAGGAATGCCTCTTAAACAACGAGTTAATTGTTACCGGCGTTGTAATTCGTTATTGCATAGTATTTAATGTTTTGGGGAGAAAAGTTCCTGTTAAAACGCAGGAGATTTTTCAACTGGGAAAAGCTTCGTTCGATCGCAGCTGTGGTTGATTGTGCACACAACAGAAGATTGTATCAGATAAAGCAAGTTCATATATGATTTGAATCCACAGGGATCAATTCCGAAATCCAGACTGTTTACGTCCTGTATTACCTGACGAATGTTGTAGTTGGTTCCTTCGCATCGCTCCATTAGATGATGCAGAGGTCTATACGTTGCCACATCCACGAGTTGGTCAACAATTACTGTGCTTGAAACTGCAGATTTTGCACGACTTGCAAGTAATCCATCATCCTCGAAACCCAACACAATTTGTTTGACGTCGGAAAAGTGGTCTGCATACCAAAAAGCCGCGTTTAACCATGTTCTCCACCTGGTTACGACCGGCTTTGGTGGACTTCCAATCGATGCAAAAAGAAGACGGCGATCACCATTTTTAACAGTGGCAGCATTGATTGAGGAAATCAAACTGTCGACAGCCTCATACTTCGACTTCACAAGCAATGCACAGTTGTGCAACAGGTGCGCCATACACGTTACATGAAATAATGATGGATACATAGACTTCAAAGTTTTGCCCGCAAGAGTCATATAGCGAGCTGCATCAGATGGCAGTAAAAGGAAATTATTGCGATGAACATTTAAATCTTTAACAACATCATCAATAGCATGGCACACTGTTTGATGATTGAGGTTTCCTTCTAGCTGTCTACAGTCATATAGATAAGTAACTTCTGGCTTTTCTAGAATTCCGACAAGAATGTTCATAAACTTCCGACCAGAAATTTCCGTTTCGTCCACCATTATAAATATTTTTCTCCATTCACATATCGAAACAATTTCTGTTGTTCTAACTGAAAGAGTTTTGGCACATGTTGCCGACATGATGACTCAGATGGGCAATGATGACCCATAAAATCAAATAAATCTCGTATCGCTTGATGCTCCAATTTATGTAAAAGAATGTCAGCGGCTAAAAACGCTGTTGTTACATGCTTAGCTAAATCAGGTTTGAAATTCAAGAAGGTCTGACTTTCATGCTTTGATGAGGTGGGTACTGATGATGAAGAGGTAATTCTTTGTAACTTCGTCGCATGCTTGGCACTTTTACGATGACTGTCAATCATAAACTGTTTCGCGTATTTCACCGGGCATTCACAAAGCACACAGAAAAGTTCATTCCTTGGTGTTACTTTAAATTCTTGAGGATGCATCACTTTCAGCTGTCTTGGGCATTTCGAACAATCGAAGATAGTCAGTGTCAGTTAAGAAAAATATGTATTAATGTGCGTTGAAATCCTTGCGAGAATATTTGGTGTCCCAATAGCTTAGCTTTTTGTTTTGATTGAAAAGAGTTCGGGAAACCCAGATCTAAAAATAGCGCTTAGGAAGGGTAGGTGTCTAAAAATAGCGCCTGGGAAGACCAGATTCCTGAAAAATTTACTGTCTTATTTAAACTTTTTGACCTTATTTGACTACATTTGACCTTATTTTTACTCTATTGACTATATTGACTTCATTTGTTTATTTTGACCGTATTTTTACTTGATTGACTTTTTGATTTTATTGACCGCCCTACTAATAAGTGATTTTTTCTGTATCCAAAACAACCGGTTCCGAAACTTTTGCAATTTGTTATGGGTCATTTATTATTTTGTTTGGACTAGTTCGTGAGTTCGCTGACACGAGCTGCTTCTGCAATGCGCACGCTTGGCCAATCACACAAACCAAATAGAGACGAATATCTATGTCAATGTCATGACTAGTTGGGATAGCATTGCGTCCACTATAGAGTCACCCACACGCAAATAAATCTATCTGTATACTTCGAACACCGCAAAGCACACATCGCTGTCTGGCTACATTCAGACTGTCTGCACTCCGCAGTGAAGAATGCTGAGAAGGGGATGGTGAAATCATCAGATGAACTAATTTTCGTGCGCCTGCTATTTTCTTTAATAATGATCAGAAGGACCGACATAATGGAGAAATCTTGTGCACAATGATCTGAATCCTTCGAATCTGAAGGAATCGCGGCAATCGAAGCACTTTCGTAGAATTCATAGCAAGTTTCGACGCACGAGTTTTTCCTATCTCTGTAAGGCATCAGGAATTCCTTTTTGCTCTCTTACTAAGTTCCAGCATCTGCCATCGTTTTGAATTAGTCTTCACTTCTAGTAACTGAAAGAGTAAAGCAATTTGATCCTGTGAGTATGGCGCTGCAACTGACCCTACAATAGTATGACACTTTGATCTAACAGTGAAAGCATTTTTGAATGAGTAGCATGTTTCCTCAAATGATTAGTGTAGCACTTTGACTGAGCAGCATGACATTTCAACTGAATAGTGCGGTACTTTGACTATGGTACACAGATTAGTCAGTGTGGCACATTAGCTGAGTAATATGGCACTGAATGAATAGTATGGCCTCAGAGAGAATAGTTTGCGTTTGGGTTAGAACGGACATAATCCTATCCCAGCCTATGTATGCAATATTATTAAGCGACAGAAATTGACATAGCTGTTCATATCCCTTTAGCTTACGTAATTGGTCAAGTGCACGCATTGCAGAGGTAGCTCTTATCAGAGAACCCACGAACTTCAACGGTCAGATTACAGCCAGGCCTGTCTGGTGAAAAGCACATATCTTTAACTCAATTTTTCTTAGTGATAAATTCGTCAAGTGGAGACATTATTCACATCGTTCGACTCTTCACGATCTAAATTTACAAACTGTGTGCGCTTAATAATCTTCTGGTTCGACAGAATTCAGGTTTGAATTTGCATTACGTTCAATGGAAATTGATCTTCCTGCCCCTTGAGACCAGTTCTGGCCGTGACCATCAATATTGAGGAAAGTCATCTCTAGACTCAAGCACGCAGACAAGGCAATTTAGCCCTGTGGTGCGAAGTCATCACAGCCCGCACGCCACTCACTCACTATCTCTGGTGTCCAAACCCGTCTGTCAGCTCATTGTTTGCAATTTCCAATAGTAAGCGATATACGAATTATCCATTCGAGAAGGAGCAAGTTGTCTAATTCTGTGATGTGCAATTTCAATGTTAAGGACAGATACAAAACTTCCATTCTAGAAACCGAAGACGCGCACGCAGATGAATCGAATTCTGTGGCTATTCATGCTGTAACTATTCAGTAAAAGTTTCACGATTTTTAGTCTGAGTGTCACATCATTTGTTTTAGTCCAAACGCCATTCAATTTAATGCAAACAATTATGATAAAAAAGACTGAAATCATTATTAAAGCATACCACTAAACTCCATTAAATCTTTTGAAAATGAAGACATGTCCACAGTATTATGAGTATGCATCCGGAGTAAAAAGCAATGGTTAAATTATCTCACACAGTTAATGAACGCTTTCACTGTAAAATTGAGAATCATCATTCTCTTGTTTTTCAATAGTACGAGTACATTTATCTTGACGATCTTTAAGCATATGGATGACATCATTCGATAGAAATTAAAATCTGATTTCATTTATAGTAGTTATAGTATAGGGCCGAATATAAAGTTACTAAGTACCTATAGGCGGTCATGTAATGCTTGTGTAAGTCTCAAAGCATATAGTCAATTGTCATTTCATTGTCCAATGATTTGGCTTGAAAAATGTCATCATATTTCGCCTGCGAAATTATAAATGTCGCGAATTTCGCCTTTCTTAAAATTATGTATTTCTTGTCGATGCCAATAGTTCTTGATGCAGGTAGTTTAGTCGCTATATTTGTAGGAGAATTTTTACTGTATAAACGAAATAAACTAAATTGTCAATGTTCATGAAATTTCGCATTTTCAAAGCATAAATCGAAATGCACTCCAGGTAACATATACAGCTACGTTTATACTGAAATAGCCTGCATGTAGGCCTATATACATGTACCATAGATAGTGCAAGAAAATTATTTGTGAAATATTCATGATTATTTGATGCTTTTGAGAACATGAGCAATTTAAAGGAATTCGAGCAAATATATTCTATTCATCTAGTAGCCTAATCTGACAACTCAAACTTTGGAGAGCAATGTAGAATTCACTTTTTAGTTTTCTAAGTAAATTTCAGAAACTCCAGAATGACTAAGGCGACTGACCTTGACATGATCGCCGGATTAGAGAATATTAATACCCAGGGAGTGATTTGTTGTTGGGAATGTCTGAGAAAGCAAGCTCTCTCCCATTATCGCGCTGTTCATGTGCTCATACTCATTTGACTCGTACCAAGAAGGTAATTGAATAAATATTAATTGGGACAAGATTTCCTCCTATACACGTATGGTGCAATACGTATTATTTTTCTTTCAAGTTATCAACCGTTTTTCTCGAATTTTGTGAAAATCTACAAATTTCGTGAATTTCGTCGCTGTTTTAGATGTGATCGAAGTGATCATACACTATACATAGAGGAAAACAGGACTGCCTGAAGCATGACCACTATTTCTTTTTTCTGAATCCTGGATCTACATAAGGTTGCTCCAGTCTACGGAAGTTAGGCAAGATATTGCTGGCTATCTGCTCTCTTATAATCAGCGATTAAAACACGGTCCATTTTTGACTGAGTCCGAATGTTTGCTCGATACTTAACTACTGCTTTAACCCGTAGCTAACTCATGAGGTAAGCTTGCATATTGCAAACACAGGGTGTCAACTCGATCCTATATTCCTATATTTGCCCTATATTTTTTCATTTATCCTATATATCCTATATCTATCCTATATTTCGTTGAAAAGTCCTATATTATCCTATATTTCTAAATTGAAAACCAATCATAATGGAGTTAAGGCATTTTTTCACGATTTATGTAAGTATTAATGAATGAATTGAGCCTTGATGTATAATTGCTCACATACTCATACTTGTAGGATGAATGATATTATAAAAATTATTCTAATCGATGTTTGTATGCAAATATTGAAGATGTCATAACATCGTAAGCTGTAAATATGTCTTTGCTAAGGGACTATCCGAGTATGGCGGCGATGTTGAGCAGCTAGCCGTGGACTTGTTCAGCTTGTTCAAATATTCTGCAGCAAGAAGAGAAGATTTCAAAGAAATCCAACTCGATTTGGAACTCGAAATTCAGATGTTCCATCAACATACTAACACACGCTGGTTGTCAATCGGTCCAAGTATTCGACGGATCCTCGATCAATGGACGGGAATATGTCAATTCATTGATTCATTGCAGAAAGATTCGAAAAGCACTCCGAAGAGTATTACCTTTAGAAGAACAGCCACGGCCCTTGGACCACTGAAGCAGGCAACACGTGTTCAGTTGCACTTTTTGGATTGTACTGTGAAGATCTTCGAAGAATTTTTGAGATCTTTTCAGTCAAAAGAGCCAATGGTTCATCGATTATATGATGATATGTGCGCACTTCTGAAAACTTTGTTATTTCGATTCATCAAACCTGAAAAGCTGAATGGAAAAGATGGAGTTGATTTAGCTTCTGTCGATCTTTCTAGGTCTCACCAACTTTCTGATGATGATATTTCAATCGGAGAACCCGCCAGAAAAGCTCTAGTAAAGCTAACAATGGACCAGCAAGCCAAGTCATTGCTCGGTATGCGGGATTGTTTTTGTGCAATAGCATCATATCCGATAACCAGGCTTCCCCTCGACAACAGAATTTTAATGTTGAAGATATCGCTCACGTGGCTCGAAAATTTCACTTGTCTGACTCAAACATCGTGACAGTCAAGGATGGATGGAAAGTATTATACTTGGGTGATGACATGAAATTATTCTTATCCATTAATCGCGTGGACCATTTCTGGCGAGAAATTTTTATGTTAAAGCGGTCCGATAGTCAGCCCAAATATCCTTGTCTGACTGATGTAGTCAAAACTGCCTTGGTTATTCCACATGGAAATGCAGATGTGGAAAGGGGATTGTCCGTAAATAATTCATTTGTAACCGCAGGGCGATCTCTGCTCAGTGAGACAGTCATAAGCGGTGTCAGAGCAACGAAAGGCATGGTACAGTTTTGTGACCCTGAATTGAATCGACCAGAAAAATTGCCCTTGACAAAGAAAATAATCACCGCCGCAAGAGGAGCTCATTCGGAATACGTCATGAGGCTGGAAGCTGATCGCAAGAGGGAAGAAGAAGAGAAGCAAAGAAAACAAAAACAGAAAGCTGAGAAAGAGTGGCAACAATTGAAAGAAAGACAATCAAGCCTCCAGGAAAAAGAAGAAAAACTTCTTTTAAAGAAAAGAAAACGAATGATGCGCTTGCAGCGGCACATGAACTTTTGAGTGATGGAAACAATAAATTGAGAGATGCATTGAAGAATGGAAATCTACAGTATGCGGCAACTGCACACTTGATGATATTGGAACTCAAAAAACAAGAGAATTGACTACTACTCTCGAGGAAGTGAGACATAAGCAGAGAACCTTAACTAACAAAAAGCGCAAACTCTTCGATAAGAATCTCAGTCTGCTGGAATCGGTCAAAAACTTCAAACCCGGTAATGCTGAATAATGGATTTGATTGTTTGAAACACAGATTAGTGAAATAACATTTTCTTTTGATAGAGTGTATTTTATAGTAACTTTCTATGACTATTTTTCTCAATTTTGTTATTGGTTTAACTACCTGGGGATGTCCTACATTTTGAAAACCTCAATTTTGCATGTAATCGTTTTTATAATAATTTTTTAGCTGAGGAGAGTATCTTGTGGTCACCATATTTGTTATATACTCGTAGTTATGTGGTCACACCATTCGAAATTTTTATTCAAGATTTGTTAGTTGTGACATTTTGTAAAGATTTTTTTATTGTTCCATTGTTGAAATTGTTTTTACATTTATTTGTTAACTAATTGTATGAAAAATATGTTTGTGGAGGAACGGGATGGCTGTGAGGGGTATGGTGGAGGCCATCAAAAAAAAAATAATAAAACATTTGTGTGCAATGATGTGTGTTATTTTCTTGAGATGGTAACCGATTTAGTCTTGACAACTTGATGAAATACTCTGCAATTTATGATCATTGACTTATTAAATCGAATTTGAGGTGAAATACGTAGGATATTTTACATTATGCGAAATCAAAAACAAGAAAAATTGGCTATTTTATAATATTCTGTACTGAAATTTGATCCTATATTTATCCTATATTTTTAGTTTCTCAGATCCTATATTCCTATATTTTCTGGATTATTTTGAGTTGACACCCTGCAAACAGCTGAAGACTATAAGGCGAACTTTTCAGAGTGTTTTTCGTCATGAGCTCTTAGATCTAATACAAGTGGTTTACTGTAACAATGAATTGCACTGTATATCCTAAAACAAGAGCTGCATGCAAAAGTGGGACCAGAAAATTTATCAATTTTTAGTGATGGACTAATTTTGGTGCGCTGAAAGGATGTTTATTTGGTCTACGGCTTATAGAGACGGAATGTTCCCCTTCCTCTCTCATGTACATTAAAGATGAATTAATGGGACACCTGGTGCAAAAGTTATAGTATCAGCTCAAGTGCAAAATAAGGTATAATGTACCTAATACCTATATAATATACCGGTACCTAATACCTATATAATATACCTATAATATTATTGTCGGTTTACAGTCTCTAAACTATATATCCAATACAGCCACCGGATTTCCCTACTTTACTGATCACGAACCTTGTCATCGCATCGATAACGTGTGTCACTTGAGGGAAGTCATATATCCCTCTGGTATTCTTTAAAAATCTGTTTTTTTATGCCTGCAACCGAGTTTTCTGGTCAACTCCACAATATGTTTTGTGATTGATCCTTTTACTACAATATCAATTATCTTGTTTTGGACAAATTATTTCATTAGAGAACGTTATCAAATTGTTACAGCAGTGTCATGAAAGTTCATCACAGGCATATGTACTTGAGACCAGTTTGAAGCTTTGTGAAATATTCCATTATGTCATCATGAAATCATAAAGTGAATTCTTTTGTTTCTCTTTTGTTTTATTGACGTTTCCAGACTGCGCGATACCCTATAGCATGGGAATTGTTGTCTCCACAGGCCAGGTTTTGCGCTATTGTCGCATTTACGTTTATCTTGCAGATCTAATGAACAGAATTAAAAGCATTGTGATGCGTAGCAGAGGAAATCATCGTTAATAAGCAATGAAGGCTTTTCACATAGCGCGCATTAGGTTGTTGATTATAAAGTCAGATGATTAGTCAGTTTTTATTCCTTTCTGATATTCCAGATTGTTTTCATTGTTAATCTCCATTGTAGTCAGTAATATATTATGCGTATATTTGCTGTGCTGACTTTTGAATGTAGGTTCGGTCCCTACCTGCCCGGGCTGGAGCATTCAGGAAAGAGAAGCCGAAACGCGACGAGGCGATTTCCTGAAGATTTAGAAGATGTGAAGCTTTAATTTTTATTGAAAATTTCAATATCATTTATTACATTTTTGATGCGCGTGTAGGACGATGGTATCCATGTGATTGATCATGTCGTAAAACTGACTTTTGTAATCAGTGTCTATTGACATATAATTGCTACTAAATTAAGCCTAAAAATTTCACCTGTTAAGCGACCATGTACGATCTCGTTTACAGAAGTCCGTCCTGTCAAGCGCAATGGTTTCGGCTCGGTGAAGTCCTCCCGAAAACCCTTAGTGTTCTAAAACCTTCATGAATGTGAAGTGGATCTCATTTTCGAAATCTGTGAAGATAAATTGCCATAATGTAAAACATGTCACAGGTCAATACTTTTTATTTTGCCCCTCTGGTAGGGCTAATATCATTTTTCATTGGGAATTCTCCTAATACTTTACAAAATCAATTTTGATGTGTTCAGTTGCGGTCGACATTTAAAAATGTTTAAGTACGGCAAATTTTCATTTAACTCGTTCTCAATTCCAAAGGAGAGAACTTTGGGTAGGTTTCAGTTTCCGCTATGGCGGTCATTTGATGCTGCAGGTCTTTTCGAGCGCGGCGTTGGCCGATGCAACTGGCCGAAGTCGCTGGACCGGAAGAGATCTGCGTGCGCCCACTCAGTAGACTGAAATAAAGTGTCAATTCAGCATCCTCCATGACTACTCAGGGCAAAATCCCTCTCAATTTGTTATTCTACTTACTAGACTGATGAAGGAGGGATGTGGCTTGATTTATAGAATTGATACTTTTGGCCATTTTCGCCATTAGAATGGCAGTTTCAGCATTGAGTATGGGTTTCAGGTTGAGAATACAGTTTATAGTCTCATACCTTACATAAATGAAGGACTTATCTGATTGAATAACTGTATAAATTTCATTGCACTATAACAGCGCTTGTATAAGCCTGAGAAATCTTACTCACAGACAGAAAGTGTCGCTAGCATGTATCCTGATGTCTAATAATATGTTGTAAGACACAGTTGAACTTGATATATGTGAATGTGGACATTTTTCATGCTTATTTTCATACCTTGACAACAAAGGTCTGTTGCATTGTATTGGATATCTACAGAATGGTAACGATCAAGTCAATGAAAGACACCAACACCAACAGCACCGTCAGTACCAGCAAAAGTGCCGTCAGCATGGCCTAGTGAAGAAGGTGCGAGCTCGTCTCCACCGCGTACTTCGGAAAATTTCAGATATACAGTTAGTATGTTAAAATAATTTCCCCGATCATTCCTCGAGTAGAAGTCATGGAGGATGCTGAATTGACGCTCCATTTCAGTCTACTGAGTGCCTCAAAAGAAGGGGGCGCACACAGATCGTCTCCGGTCTAACGACTTCGGTCAGTGACGCATCAACCAACGCCGCGCTCGAAAGGACCCGAAGCATCAAATGAGCGCCATCGGTCACGGAGATGTCGACCATCAAGCTAAGCATCTCTTAGGATGGTGAATGCGCAAAATCTCGTTTCTCCCAGGTCCTTAAAACAAAACTGCTACTTTCTAACGCTGGAATTCGACTTTCGGAAGTTGATTTTAGACTTTGAACACAAGTACCAAAAGACCTTCTCTTCCTCTACTCAAATTTCGCGATCTGGGGTTACAAAGAGACTCATTTGATTGGGTTGCATCAGTGACCGCCGCCATAGCGGAAACTGAAACCTACCCAAAGTTCTCTCCTGTTACTAGCCAAAAGAATACGCGGAACTCGAAAAATCAATTTATTGCAACGCACAAATTTTGGCTTCGGCCGAAAATTTGTGCGTTGCAATAAATTGATTTTTCGAGTTCCGCGTCTTCTTTTGGCAATTGACATAACTCGATGGCTAACATAATCAATAAATTCTCCTGTTACTATACGTGTTAGGAACTCATTCTCCTAGTACGAATGCCATAGACCCGATAAAAGTCGTATTTAATTTGCCGACCGAAAACTTATTCTTGGGAAGCTTAATTTGGTAACTGAGCATCTCAAATGTACTCCGGGAACGGTTGCATGTTAGATATCGAGTCGTGTTGATATTGAGATGAGTAAACTATTGCGCTCTGCTGATAATTCCTGTCTGAGTCAAAATGAAATGGCGCCTATTCAGATTTGTTCCCATTTTTCAACTGATGACACAACTTAGTCTTGAATGACTGTATTCAGCGTTGCCATCGCTGCGCGGATGAAGGTCTCAATAAAATATTATTTTATTTGGTGTCATAAATTTAGAAGAGATGCTTTTTTGAAGTACCGGTAGCCTATTTCTTGTGAATATGCATGTACAATTAATCATTTTTGCTATTAGAATTACTACTTTGACTTTATTTAACATGATTCAATTATTAAGCTATCGATAAATATGTAGGTAGGACAGTGACTTTGATTTGATATCGATGGAGATGGTTTGTTAAAAAACATAACGTGCTTTCATTTACTCGTAATTACGATAGTAATAGTACCAACGTAGTTTAAACTAAAAACACATAAGCGCCGAGCCTGTTATCGATGTGGTTGAGATAAAATGGTGATTCGCATCGATGAACTCAAAAGAAACAAATAGGTGAATATATTTCTAAATTGCCTCACGTGCGCGGAAGTCATGGTACCAACCAATTTCCATCCGGGACGAAGCCTTCAAATTTTTGAAGAGAGAAGTCGATTTTCTTGTGAAGTGACAACAGCAGAAATATAGTTATTTTACCTCAACAACATTAAATCATCGTAACCCACACAGATTTTTTGTAAGTGCGAGCTGCATTAAAAAATTGCTTAACCATGACATTTTCAAGTAGCCTTGATCGATTTTTCCACTTTCGTGTTATTGTCATGTTTACTGTTACAGTATGTCTGTTATGACGTCTTACGTGACTGCTGACGTTTTATATCAGTTCCTATAGTTTAATCATCGTACAGAGTATCACAGTTATAGACGTTTTATAATTCATAACTTATCATAGTATTGAGATCTTGTTTGACGCATGAATATTCTAAAGCGTGTAAACTTTATCTCACATATGCGAGGTAATTTGCACACTTTCCTTTTTATAATAAGATGACACTATCCGTAAAAACTGCTGCTGCTGAAACAAATTTTCTTTTTATTTTCATAACATGTACTTTAGCAGTTTTGATATCTAATGTACAGTTTGATCAGTGTGTTAAAATTCAAGTCTTTACCAAGAAATAGTAATCGTCATTGAAATCGCTCACAATTATGCGATATATTTTTCTGGATACTGGATTATCAAGAATAATGGATATTCAAAAAATATATACCAGTCTAGAAACAAGCTTCTAGCAACAGTAACTTTCCTTTCGCAAACATTTTGCATGAAACCAATTACCAATCCAAATAGTAGATAGTTTCCAGAAGCAACTAATATGTTCCCAGGAATTAGTGCTCACGGATATAATCTCCTAGTATAACATATGCTTCAGTTTAGACCTTCATTTATACTACCGTTCATCGATACACTGCTTGCGCGGATGGGATCTCGAGGCCCGATGGCAACGCTGTATATTTGCAACGCAGATTATTATGATAAACTAAATTGACTTGTATTTTGAAAGGGTATAGAATACAACATTGAATTTACATACGACACCACATAGAAGATACAGCGCAATGAACACATATTACAGAATAGACAGATTACAGTGATAGATATACAAACACTTCCCAACATGAACATTTAATTTTGCGTTTCGCGACTTTTAATTCATAAAGCTTGCACTCTGACCTTCGTCAGGTAATGGCATTGGTACATAGTTCTGCACGCAGTTCTACGTGTAATTCATTCTCAAATAAAGATTTGACTATCTTTTTATCAGACCTCGCAAGATGTATGTTACGGCGGGGATACAAATGCCAAGTATATGCCTTCCTCACTTGAATTGCAATCATTCGATTAATCGTTGATTCCGTTTGATGCTATGAAAGTTAAAATTGACATCGTGCAACAGTTCATTGTAAATTGCGTTGAAGACAATCGCTCTATGCAGACTGAATTTAAGACTCAAATCTCTTTCTTTCCAGGCTATGGTGACATTGTCGGGAGTAATTGCTTTCATGGTGAATTTGTCTATCTTTTGGATAATAGGCAACACATCTCCTCTTTCGTATCCTTTTGTTCACGCATTGGTCATATACTTGCCTTGCATGTATTTCGTTGTTGTGGCATTTGCATGTTTTCTGATTAATGCTCTGATATTGTTGCATAATACAGCAACCAGTGGTATATGCGAGTAATCAATCTTCTTATTAATCGCTCGGCATGTCTGGAAGAATATTGTCAGCTTTCAGCGCCGCTTTTTTTATCTGCCTCCTTTCCGAGTTTTGCTCATCGTCCATCATAATCAGGGCTGCGGAAGCGATCGATTTTTATTCGCTTCCACTCAACCGTTTCCCCTTATTAGAAGATTATCACGTCTTCCAATTATTGGAGACCGGCATGGGCTACACATCTCCCTATTACGAGCCCCTTTTTCTTCATTTTCCAATTTTTTACGAGTTATAGGTTCTGACGTTAACACTCCACAGTCTCCACGAACTTTCTGTCGTAAACCCTAGCTGACTTGTATGCGTTTTTTGACTTGCCAAAAAGTCATATATTTTTCAAATTTTCTGAAAATTTTGGCCTTTGGGAAAATGTTAACTAAAAACGTCATATTTTCCCAACACGTGTGTAGTAAAAAATATTAAGCGACCAAGACAGTGCTGAGAATGCTACAATGAAATTGCCTCAAGACACACCAATCCGCATTGTGTTAAGTTGTCATTGATAAGATGATACTGAGGTTTTCTGATTTCGAATGCCACTATTCTGAGATCATAGAAATTGACAACAATAAAACCTCTAGAATGGAAATTAAGCTTCATGCAATGCACAATAGCGGCACATAAATCGCACGCATTTTCACTTAGATGCACCTGCCAACGTCTGTATCATTGGGTTAGAATCAGTCACATGAGTAAATCGAAGCTTTTAATTGGTTCTTCATGCCCCAACTTAGTTCCCCCGGATGTGCCGCGACCTTGAGTCAATTTCCATTCTAGCGAACTTCAGATAAACAGTTTATTTCTATGTCTGAGATCGTACACCTTCGTTTTCATCATAATGAGGAAATTAGATGTAGATACATTTTGTAATACAGGTGCCAATTTGTAATTAGGTGTAATAGGGCAAGCACTCAATATGACAACTATTACTTAACTCATATCAAGACTTAGGTCAAAAGTCAAGTGCCTCTTCTCTCCCAGACACGCGAATTGCGTCAGTCATTAGTATCATGATACTTTCGGAAGCGGAAGCGATCGTCGGACATTCGCTTCCAATGAATACGATCGCTTCTCCTTCCACACCCCTGATCATAATATTTGAATTGTGCGGTATTTATGATGCAGCTTTAGAAACTCGTCAGGTGCACGTTTTACGGTATTTAGTGTAGCTAACACGTGCTTTTGTTTATGCTGTTTTCTCTGCCATCAATACATACCCTAACCACTCCCTTCCACCATTCTCTCCCTCTAAATAGATCATCATCCCTTAGGAGACGAGCGCATTTTGAGAAACCTTGGTCTACACATACTGTCGTAATGGTGGCATGACTACAGCTGAAATGAGTTTCATACTAATCAGTCAATGACAGCAGTTCATTGCGTCTGCTCATGTTTAGCTTGTTTGTCACAATGTGGCGGAATCAACTATCCTTGTAGCGATTGCTATAATTGGTTGATCAATAATTCTGCTGATGAAATTATTAATACTCATCACTTAATCTTTGTCGGATATCACCGTATGTTCCCTAATTGCAATTTTCTGTCGTTATTAGTTTAACTCCGTTCAACTTCTTTGTGCCTTAGTGAAGCGTATAGCAAGTACACTACTTACCGCTGTGTGCAGTTGTCAGCCTGTGCAAGAGATACAGTGTTTAATATGTTTATATATTTCATATGTTGCTGTCCCCTTGTTGTTTATTTTCTTCTATTCCGATTGACGGAAGAGCAACAAGAAGAAATAAGGATAACAGGGCAGCTAAACCTTCCGTCGGGGACGCATATCTTATTTCAGTTTCCCGATATGTAATATATCCAGAGCTGCAAGTCATTTTTATGTGAGAAGGTGCATGATATACGGCAGTGAAACATGGCCCATAAGTCGAAGATCAGTGACAGCAGAACGTAGAATGATCCGCTGCATGATGGGCGTATATTTGAAGGACAGGTTCGCTTCTTCCATGATTCTCCAGCTTCTTGGAATAGAAGACATCAAGGCCGTCTTGAAAAGGAACCGTCTCAGATGGTTCGGGCATGTTCTCCGGAGAACATGAAGGCAAGAAGGCGTATGGCATGGACCTACCGTGACCCTCAGAACACCGAGAACACCGTGAACACCGAGAGGCCGCCCTCAGAAGACGCGGCGCGAAACGGTACTTGCTGCTTGCAAGGAGTTTGGCCTGAAGGAGAGTGATGCTTCCAACCGTGATTTGTGGAGAAAATCCATTGGGAAAACCACTACCTGGGAAATTCCCCTACGAAGAATAGATAATGGACGTAAAACGAAAAAGTGAAAAATAAGTAAGTATTTGCCAAACTACACAGGTGCACAACAATAATGGACGCAGTGAACTTTGATTTATTCACTTATCTAAGGGCAAATTAACCGATTTTGTGTGACTGGGATGCGGGTTCTATTCGAGCGCGAATGAGTCGGTCAGGCTGACACTGGTCTTTTCTTCCAAATTGAAAAACTTGGTGAAGCATTTGGTTGAAAGCTAATAGATATCCGTGGATATCGAGAATGAGCCAGGGCCCAACAAATGCCACTCACACTAGGTGCCAATTAGGGGTCGCAATGCGAACTATTTTTACAATGCCGATACGTGGCTATTTGAGCAATGATGAAACCGGCATTTGCTGATTGCAAAATGAAAACACAATTAAACTGTAGCCTATATTTTCATCGAACAAATCTTTTTAATGGTTCTCTTTTGGGTGCGATATGTTAAAAATAGTCACAATCGTCATTTACGAAGGATTTCCTTGTGATGATGCTCCTTCTTCATTTCGTCAGTCAGACGGCTACTAAACTTACTGCAAAAATATCCAGTGAAGGACAACGATCTCTCCTCTTCCACTGAAGTCGATGGAAGGTTAAAAGGTCAATCATAAATAAGTTGTAGATGAAATCCGAGCTTATCATTCTGGTCTGTTGATAAAATTTTGCTCGCTATTACGGGATTTTTCGGCAACTTCTCAGTTATGGGTCTTTAGACTTTCTTCCATTGTAGTCTCCTCTAAAGCCATCGGTCAGAAACTCAACAGAAAACTAAACCGGCATCTGGGAATCGTAAACTCGGTTCGGCATTCCTGAAAAGTAGAAATTACTACGGTAAAACCGGCATTGCGAATCCTAGCTCCAGTAGGAGATAGATTGAGACGCTTCATCTATTTAGCTTCTCTGGTCTTGTTTTAATGGATGTGCTACTCAATACCGCAAAAAAGTTCAAACTCATCAATAGCGAATTGAAAATAGTTGTGATCTTATAGCAGGAAGCTTTTCAATTAAAGAGGTGTGCATATTACATCAGGGATGCGGAGACAGAGTAGGAGTCCCGGAGTCCTATCATTTTTGCTGGAGTCGGAGTCCTATCAAGTGATAGGACTCTGGACTCCGGCTTATGACCAGACCCGAAATACAATACAAGTAAATTATTTATCCTCGTGCATAGCTGTCACTGTCTTGATGTCAACTTTCTCCGTCAAACAAAAGTACGGAGACATTGCTGCATGTAAAAGCTTGTAATAGTTGATGGAATGAACCGTGAAAGTGATTGTCTTTTCACTCGGTGATTTAGTAGAGAAGACAAGCCTTCCTAGCCTCGATCACACCTATACACACCAAAGGTCACGTTAGAGACAAAAATGAAATACTAGTTTGTTAAGAGAACATTACCTCTTACCCTCACATTAATCGTGTATCATCTCTCCTCCAAAGCGCAAGTGCAATCGAAAGTGCACTCATATTTTTTGAAGAAGGATGGGGAATTGTCCGGCGTGGTAGAGACTGGAGAAAACCGTGTGAAGCACACATGAACAAGATGGGAGGAGCCGAATCGCATGCATCCAACTCAAAGCGACATTTGATAAAGTGATTGATAATTGATACAGCAATGATCACTAAAGATAGGTTCAGGTAACCTATAATGATCTATAATGCAGGTCACCAGTTTTTTTTAAAAAAACTAGGCTATATTTACTTGCCACCCGTAGTCGGAGTCCTATCAAAATGATAGGACTCCGCATCCCTGTTACACTAATTGATGATTTCTGCTTTAAATTGAAGCTGTGTTATCTAGGCTGGAATCCTGGCCGTGGCAAGAAGTAACGGAGAGGTTAATTCCTATTATCGATCCGTCTGTATATGTAAAAAATATTGATTACCAAATCCTCAGTGATAATTTGTACAAAATTGGAGTCCAGAAAACAAAAATTGGATGCTTTGACTTACAAAACATCGGAAAAGACGTGATTGTATACATTAGATTGTGTCCAGAGATTTTTGTATTTGGAACATAGAGTAAGGATATAGTAGGTAGAGTGTCGATTCAAAACAGTGTGTGTATACAGTGAAAACTTTTATATGAAAAGATTCAGTTTTTGCGGAGATAACGCAAAAAATAAAATAAACAATTCTGTGCTCCAAAAAATTACTTAAATAATTTTTGAGAAGCAAAATTTTTGCGCATTTTCCTGTGTTTATATACTACTGACGTGAGGCCACTATATAAATAGTGTATACTAATAGATAACTTATAGATATCAAGAGGAAATAGCATTTACTAACTTAAACGGATATTAATTTGATTAGCAAGGAAATTTCATGATCCACATTATAGTGCAAGTCTTCATGGAAGACCTGAGATCTCAATGTGCTTCTATGCCTGAAAATTCAAGTTTTTAATTCAATTTTCATCGGCATAGTTTTATGATTCACTAAATTTATATTTTGTTTCTTGAATGTGAATAGTAATGTTTACTCATTTACATATCTTTTTATTGTGATATCTGTCTTTGATTATGATGTGTTGCTCTTTCAGTGTCAGATAGTTTGTGATATGATCGCGCTTAAGAAAATACTCTTATCAATAAATCTGAGCATTAAAGTAATAGCAACCCATGGAATTGCTAATTTGGAAAACTACATTGTCTCTCCAAGGTTGAAATGACAGATAATTTGTAAAATACTATTATTCCCTCTGTTTTGCTATCTCCAAAAGTGTAAAACTTGCATGTGTCACATGTGGTATGCGAGTCTCAACTCGAGTTTATTTAACAAAATCGAAACTGCATGCACACTGGGGATTTAATGGATTCTGAGTTGCTACTCTGCCTAATATACTTTCTCTATGATTTGAAATCAAGATAAGAAAATAATTAGATAATATTTCAAGGGTCATGAAAAAAGACAGAAGAAAATGAATTATTTATCTTCTTTTTGACCACCCTGTAAAATGACTCGTGATTGATTGCAAACCGTTATTACCTGCAAGTAAATACAAAATATAGTCTGCACCCGTACATACAACTTCGAATCAAACTAAATGAGAATGCTGAAATGAAATGTATAATTTCAATGTCAATAAATACCACTTGAACCATTGAGTAAGCATATAGCACTAACATTACATAGCAAACTTAATTTTGGTTTTTTAGGTTTCTTATTTTCACCTTTTTTTACTTTTAAGTTAGCTTCTCGTCAGGTCCATGGCGAACTCTTATTTCAGTTCTTATATGGCAAAATAAAATCGTTTATAAGTATTAATTTATTTCCCTTCCCGTCTTAAGTTGAGTCGACTAGCCTTTATGCGTATTTTAGTCCCTACTTTATACTGGAGTAGGTTACTCTATGTTGTTAGTATTGATTTATTTTCATTCGTTCATGACTTTAAATTGCCTAATTATTTACAGGATTCTCCACTAGGGTAGTTGTTTAACTTTGGTATCTTCCGTTTCCTGGATCCTTCGAATTTTTTTGACCGTGTCGTGTATTAATTCGACTAGAAAAACCGTTTGGTGAATTGACCCGGCCACCATGTGTAAGTCATCTCTTTCCAAGTTTAATGTTACTTTTTCCTGAGTTTTTCTATATTTCTCAGATGCACAAAACTGTGAACATGAGAACTTGTCTGATCATTTGTTTTTCTCGAAAATTAGCTTTCGTACATCAAAGACCATCCTGGTAATATTACAAATGTGACTATTACACATGTAATTATTTATTTACAAAGTGTTCATGTTGTTTGGTAGTGTGCTATACATAAGGGCTAAAATGGCTGAAGAACAAAGGCGTGCAGTGTGGCCAATACAGAGATGATCATAAAAAACGGACCACCTAAATTCCACTGAATTTCAATCGATTCTCAAGTCTTCCAATCGTATCGCACATCAACGGGCCATAGATCATTCGAGATTTTGCATTTTCAGTTTTAAAGTGAGCTATGATAGACTTGTATCCGTTATTGTATTTGGTGAGCAGTGCTGAAGATATGAAAGTCACTCAATTTACAAATCCCAATTTTTCAATCAGAAAACATGTGAGTATGATAATGAATCAGGTACGGGGAGAAAGAGCATTTTCTCAGCTCTCTTTTGACATACTAATCATCAAAATCGGCGAACTAATAAAAAATTAGTGATATCGTGAAGTTGTCACAAAATCATGACCCTTATTGGTTGAAAATGTCACACTTTTTCATCAAAGATGTTAGTGTTTGGTATCTTCAGAATCCTTGAGATGTGAGGAGTACCAATGTGTAAGTTATATTGATACAAGGTCGAAAGTTAATTTTCAAACTTCTTCAATATTTTTCTCATTTCTGCTAAAGTACACGAACAACATGTGAGGCGAACGAAGGTTCAAAACAAGATAAGACAATTGGCGAATGCATGTCTTTGTTGTCTCATAGCAGCAGCTGCCGAAGAATGTTTACCTTCATTTTTTCTTTACTTTTGCGGAAATGAGAAGCAATATTGAAGACGTTTGAAAAGGAACTATTGAACTGATATGAATATAATTTGCATATTCGTACTCCTCACAGCGCACGGATTCTGAAGATGCCAAACATGAGCATTTTTGATGAAAAAGTGTGACATTTTCAACGTAACATTTTCAACCAAGAAGGTCATGATTTTGTGATAGCTTCACGATATCTTCACACGCTGATGTGCGACACGATTGGAAGACATGAGAATCGATTGAATTTCAGTGAAATTTAGGTGGTCCCTTTTTTTGTGATCAGTTCTGTAGATAGACGCAATAATCACTAATTTCTTGTCATTCTGATCTCACATAGTTTTTCAATCCTGCGGAAGAACACATTACAGCCCACATTCTATGTAAACTGACTTTGGATGGCCTCCCATGTAACAAATTTCATTTTCAGTGAAAATGACCTCTCGATCAAGACTTCATGCGGCTGCTGCAATGGCTCAACAATTGATAGCAAATGTTGTGTAGGATGAATAACGCGATCGATGCCTTTCTGTTCCTGAATCTATCCTTTTGAAATGGACTGATTCTTGCACCAACAGTGGTATTCGGTCACAGCTGATAACTATTTTACCTCCAGGTCTTTAGCCAAAAGTCTTCTATTCGTATGAATAGAAGAAATGCCCAGAGAAGTTGCACAATGTCCTGTTTCAAAGCAGATAACCACTCATGCATCCGCATTTTTCAAATCTGAAAATCAAATGCATCTTACCTTCAAAGTCAAGGCAACAAAAAAGTGAAGGTCTTATTTATTGAGCAGAAAAAAACCACGGAACCTGGCAGAAACGATCCAATACTCTTATTTCTAAGGGTGATCTTGTTAAAGTAGTCACTCATCGAAATGCTTATTTAACAAGCATAGCTTCTCCAAGGTTGTCATGACACAGAGGCTTTGTACAATACTTCTCTTCTTCATTGCTATCATGATCATTGTAGATTATTATAATCATTGTAAATCCGTGTAAATTTCTCCAAAAGTGTAGCAATTTGCCTATGTCACATTTGGTAGTGGCTCTCAACTCGAGTTCATTTAATAAAATCGAATCTGCATACACAATGGGGATTTAATTAATACTACTGAGTTGCTACTCTAACTACCATTCTAACTACTTATTCTATGGCATGAACAAAGTAATTGTAAAATGCCTAATATTTTAAGCAAAATTGATGCGAGCGGATGGGACTTCTTGACTATTAGTAGCCAAAGCCAAGAGCGACAGTTTCTAAAAGTAGCCGCTCTACTATTCGAAGATTGACGGTATATCTATCTATTATTGTTGCTGCTGTGTAACGTGTTGTCATTCTACTCATCCTTTTATTGGTGGACGATTAGGTATACACGCAGAAGTAGTAGGGGATTTGATAACAACTCACAATCCAAAAATCAAATTGTATCTATGAAACTTAATAACTCGTCATAGTATTGATTCTGTGTGATGCTTTCCAATCACGAAACCTTTTGAGAATGCACCGGATTTCAACATCAGGTTTGAAAAGTCTAGCGTCATATTTGGTTCATTCACGCAGAAAAGTTAGAAGTATGATTACGCTTTTCTTTCTCTTTTTCATTGAATGATTTTGCTCTCTCACTATTTTGTGATTTTATCGTTATATTTCCTGAGTGAACCAAACAGGTATAATATGGCAGGACATCTGAAATTTACTGCTGCTTTGATGCTGGGAGTTGTCTTCTTCAAAGATCCAATCAGCTTGAATCAAGTTATCGGAATGACTCTCACTTTGGCAGGTAAGAATGATGATTATTATAAGTTTTGTATGGTATCTAGAGTTCAGTTATTTCGGCTATTTTCCGCTTTTTCAAAGATTTTCCTTTATTTCCCGTTTTTTACCAATTTCTCCGTTATTTCCTTTTTTCTTAAATTGTTGTGTATATTACAAAATCGTGCTGACTTTTGTTATCGTAGTTGAAATGGTGCTCAATCTTTTGTTATCGTAAGAGTATTTTCTGAGCTTTCTTTTGACATGCTGTTCATCAAAATCCTTTTTTCCTAATTTTTCCTGATTTTTCCGTTATTATTCTTCAGCAATAGCGCTGGGAACCCTGGTTGAATTTAGGTGCATGCATTCTTTTGAGATCCTACTGTAACGTGATCCTGAAGCCAACATAACAATTATGCCATCCAGAGTAACCTGGAACAAGGTTACGAAGAATCACTGACGGAAAGATCGCAGATATCTGTCGATCGATCATGAGATAAAAATCCCAATTGTGCTAGAAGCGTTAGATATGAAATCATGCTGATATCGGAAGATTGAATGAAATGGCTTTTCTGGCATTTTCAAAATTTTTCATTGATGGTGGTACTCAATATTCAATTATTTATTCTACATTCAAGAGCTGATCATAAAAAACGGACCACCAAATTTCGCTGAAATTCAATCTATTCTCATGCCTTTCAATCGTGTCGCACATCAACGTGTCATACATCATTCGAGAGCATGCATTCTTAGCTTTAAAATAAGCTATGATAGACTTGTATCCGTTATTGTATTTGCTGACAAGTGCTCAAAATATGAAAATCAGTCAATTTACAAATCCCAATTTTTCAATATGAAAACATGTGAATATGATAATTATTCAGTTATGGGGAGAATTTTAAGAGCATTTTCTGAGCTTTCTTTTGACATGCTGTTCATCAAAATCGGTGGACTGATTAATAATTCGTGATATCGTGAAGTTATCACAAAATGATGACCTTCTTGGTTGAAAATGTTATGCTCTCACTTTTCATCAAAGATGTTCATGTTTGCTATCCTCTGAATTCTTGCGTTGTGAGGAGTACGAATATGTAAGTTATATTCATATCAGTTCTACATGTATAGTTCTTTTTCAAACTTGTTCAATATTGTTTCTCATCTTCGCAAAAGCACAGAACTAATGACGGTAAACAAGCGGTAGCTGCCACTATAAGACAACAAAGACATGCATTCGCCAATTGTCTTGTTTTGAACCTTCGTTCGCCTTAAATGTTGTTTGTGTACTTAAGCGGAATTGAGAAAAATATTGGAAAAGTTTGAAAAAGAACTATTGAACTTATTTGGATATAACGTACATATTCTTACTCCTCACATCGCAAGGATTCTGAAGATACCAAACACTAACATCTTTGATGAAAAAGTGAGAATATAACATTTTCAGTCAAAAGAGTGATGATTTTTTGATGACTTCATGATATCACTTATTTATTCCTAGCTCACCTATTATGATGACCAGCGTATCAAAAGAGAGCTCAGAAAATGCTCGTCTTTCCCATGCCTGGATGATTATCAAACTCACGTTTTTGTCATTGAAAGATTGCAATTTGTAAATTGAGTGATTTTCAAATTTTGATTACTCGTCAGCAAATACAATAATGGATGCAAGTCTATCATAGCTCATTTTAAAGCTGAGAATGCAAGCTCTCGAATGATGCATGGCACGTCGTTGTGCGGCGCGATTAGAAGACATGAGAATCGATTGAATTTCAGCGAAATTTGGTGGTCCGTTTGTTATGATTGGCTTAGAGAAATGAACATGTCAGGTCAGGATGTTATCCATTTCCATGGATTTTTGAATAGAAATTTTCATCGCCCTTTTGAGATTTCTTTTCAATCAAAATAAATGTTCTTCATCATGCTACAAATAAGTGAAGTTATTTTTATTGAGGGTCTCCGTTATTTCCTTTTTTCTTGAATTGTTATGTATATTGCAAAATCGTGCTGACTTTTGTTATCGTAGTTCTGGAACTTTCGTAGTAACATACAGACAGAAAATACAAACAGGGAATAAATACAGGGAATATCAACATACTATGTATTTTTACATATATGATGTTTCTGATGAAATCGATCAATCCTTTCTTTTTTGCTGCTCCTGCATCACATCTAGGCTACATTGTATTTGTAGAAACATGGAAATCAATTCAGCAAAAGAAAGACAAGTTTTGAATGTAAAAAATTCTTCTGAATATTTCAAATCTATTTTAGGATGCAACACTGAATCCTACTTTTTCGTAATATATCATTTTCCGAACACATCGCTTAAATATTACGCTCGGACTTTCATGCACCAAATATGGTGTTTCTGTCTTTTATGTTTATGTAATCCACCATTTAGGGCAAAAGTGCATTTTTCAGATGCATCCATGTTCAATGAACAATAAATGCGAGTAGGTGTATAGCACAGTATTACTGTATAATTTCCTACACAATGTCTTAATATTTGAATCTAGCTTTCAGATTGTAATGTGTTTTGATGTGACATCAACAATAACAAGAAGCCTACCTTTTGTGAAATGCATAAATCATATCAGTAAAATTAACAGACGATTTTAAAATATCCGGGTACCATATACATGTAAATGCAGTGGACGCACGAAATTTATATCTATGCATTCTGCGAAATTCAGAAGCGTTTAATAGATCAGCGATCAATCTAAACCTTAGTTGGATGCTAATTGCTTGTCTATATTTAACATACGCATAATTTTATCATAACATGCTCACATGAATGGTGAAATTGATCGTGTTTCGAAATCTCTTTGAAGTTATGAAGTTCAATTACTGAACATATTCGAACATTTTTCTATAATAAGTACCTATCACGATGGCACCATTTAGTAGATGATTATTGCAACTCATGAAGAATTGGCCTATTGAACCTAGGTAGCCGTAGATGAAATAAGAAATATAACTAGCTCCACATATTGTGTTCAACAGCTCAGCTCAAGTTTTTTTTCCCGCAGTAGTGTGATCATGTAATAATTTGCTGTTTGATGCAGTTGTCTAGTAGCGTATTATGCAGATGAAGTTGTTTGATGGTGAACTCAACTGAATATACTTAAAGTAGTTTCATTAAGGTGGAATAGAGCAAATAAACCTACGCATTTGTACAGGATGAGGAATGATGATGGTCTGCAATAGTCTAGTTTGAAAATTAAGTGCGTGACATAGAGTTTACCGAGTGCTTTCCTAATTTTTATTAGTGCTTAGTAGGAAGTTGCAAACTAGGTCTGTACTTGGTTACAAACTTATCTGATTTAACGAAATTTGTTTATCTTATCGATGCAATGACACAATATGATAAATATAGAATACATTGCTTACAACGTCTCATCCACCTAGCGAATCTCACATTTGAAAAAAGTTGACTGAACTTTTGGATGAGGAAGGAACCTAGTTCTTAGTTCTTGGACTTGGGCAACTGTTCTTTGAATCCTGTCCACGCAGCCTTCCGTAAGAGGCTGAAAGAGTTATCGTTTCCTTTTGAATCTTTCTTTCATGATAGAAATTTCTTTTTCAAATCAATCTGTATATTAAATTAAAAATCTTTTTCAAATCTATAGTAGACAGGTAGCACCATCAAAGTGTCCATCACGAGTGAGCTGATCAAAGTTGCGAAGAACTCTCATCAATGGTACAAGGAGTTTTTAGAGCAGAAGATAGGAACGGTAGAGCAGATGCAAAAAGTGAGTGATCTCGATGAAATCCGCAAGTGTCTTCTGTCGATCACCAACGACAAAGCTATCAAGAAATATTGTCTAGAATCGAAGTTGCTAATCTTCAGACAGAAAAAGGAAACTCTCGACTGGAGACTGTTCTCGACAGCAGAAATATACAAAGAGATAAGATCTTGGATGCACAGGAATTAATTCACATGAGCTTTAAAAGAAAGAATGAAAATTCCGTCAATCACTTCCTCAGATTAACGGAGGCTAATAATACGGAGGAGGGGTGATGCGAAGGCAATATTTTCATTTTCTTCATTTATTCAAATTATTCATTTTTTTCTTCAATTTCTTCAAGAGTAATTTCTTCATTTTAACGGTTAATTATTTGTAGCGTCTCAATATGCTCTAATTTCACGAGTTAAATGCTAATCAGAACCTTTGCGGAGACACTTTATGTACAGTGTGTATGACATGTAATACAATGTGATTTGATGAGGTGAACAAATGGGATTAGACAAGAAATATTAACAAAATTTTCAACCATGGGTGGCTTCATGTATTCAAATAATGTGCGTAAAAGCGTCAACTGGTGGAAAGTACAAGAATAACGCTGTGTGGCAGACATAACACACTACGTTATTTTTCCTTTTTTTCCTATTTTTTCCTGATTTTTCCGTTATTATTCTTCAACAATAGCGCTGGGAACCCTGGTTGAATTTAGGTGCATGCATTCTTTTGAGATCCTACTGTAACGTGATCCTGAAGCCAACATAACAATTATGCCATCCAGAGTAACCTGGAACAAGGTTACGAAGAATCACTGACGGAAAGATCGCAGATATCTGTCGATCAATCATGAGATAAAAATCCCAATTGTGCTAGAAGCGTTAGATATGAAATCATGCTGTTATCGGAAGATTGAATGAAATGGCTTTTCTGGCATTTTCAAAATTTTTCATTGATGGTGGTACTCAATATTCAATTATTTATTCTACATTCAAGAGCTGATCATAAAAAACGGACCACCAAATTTCGCTGAAATTCAATCTATTCTCATGCCTTTCAATCGTGTCGCACATCAACGTGCCATGCATCATTCGAGAGCTTGCATTCTTAGCTTTACAATAAGCTATGATAGACTTGCATCCGTTATTGTATTTGCTGACAAGTGCTCAAAATATGAAAATCACTCAATTTACAAATCCCAATTTTTCAATATGAAAGCATGTGAATATGATAATTATTCAGTTATGGGCAGAATTTCAAGAGCATTTTCTGAGCTTTCTTTTGACATGCTGTTCATCAAAATCGGTGGACTGATTAATAATTCGTGATATCGTGAAGTTATCACAAAATGATGACCTTCTTGGTTGAAAATGTTATGTTCTCACTTTTCATCAAAAATGTTCATGTTTGCTATCCTCTGAATTCTTGCGATGTGAGGAGTACGAATATTTAAGTTATATTCATATCAGTTCTACATGTATAGTTCTTTTTCAAACTTGTTCAATATTGTTTCTCATCTTCGCAAAAGCACAGAACTAATGACGGTAAACAAGCGGTAGCTGCCACGATAAGACAACAAAGACATGCATTCGCCAATTGTCTTGTTTTGAACCTTCGTTCGCCTTAAATGTTGTTTGTGTACTTAAGCGGAATTGAGAAAAATATTGGAAAAGTTTGAAAAAGAACTATTGAACTTATTTGGATATAACGTACATATTCTTACTCCTCACATCGCAAGGATTCTGAAGATACCAAACACTAACATCTTTGATGAAAAAGTGAGAATATAACATTTTCAGTCAAAAGAGTGATGATTTTTTGATGACTTCATGATATCACTTATTTATTCCTAGCTCACCTATTATGATGACCAGCGTATCAAAAGAGAGCTCAGAAAATGCTCGTCTTTCCCATGCCTGGATGATTATCAAACTCACGTTTTTGTCATTGAAAGATTGCAATTTGTAAATTGAGTGATTTTCAAATTTTGATTACTCGTCAGCAAATACAATAATGGATGCAAGTCTATCATAGCTCATTTTAAAGCTGAGAATGCAAGCTCTCGAATGATGCATGGCACGTCGTTGTGCGGCGCGATTAGAAGACATGAGAATCGATTGAATTTCAGCGAAATTTGGTGGTCCGTTTGTTATGATTGGCTTAGAGAAATGAACATGTCAGGTCAGGATGTTATCCATTTCCATGGATTTTTGAATAGAAATTTTCATCGCCCTTTTGAGATTTCTTTTCAATCGAAATAAATGTTCTTCATCATGCTACAAATAAGTCAAATTATTTTTATTGAGGGTCGAGGATGAACCTCATGGTAATCAAAAGGATAAAGACAGAAGTACAAACTAATCGGTATACGGGTCTTAGAAACGTGTTTAATTCTGATCCGACTTTTGAGATAATATCTACCATTATCTTGCACTTTCCGTGCTTTTTTTATGACCATTTTTCATGAATCTATGAATGCGAGTCTCTAAATACCTCTTAGTTTTCTGTTTTCGATTCGGCTCCTCCCAGAGTAAAAAGTTTTCATATATTGAAGGAGAATGCTCTAAAAATCGTAGCTATTTAAATTCTAGGTGTTGAGAATATCGATGAATTTTCGATGAATCGATGAATGATTTAGTGGAACCATCGACAGCATTATCATATGATCTCTTATTTCGTGTAACACGATGCTGTTACATTGAGAAAATCTTCCGTATTCATCCACACGATGTTTTGTCTTCTACAACTGACGGACACTCAACACGCTACTGTGCTCCAGGAACACAAAAATGGGTTCTACAATAAAATGTATTTTGATCTACTGATTTCATGTTGTAATAAAATGATCCACATTGCTCTCAGGCATTCCCAATATCTGCCTTTTGAAAATTGCTGCCTACATCATCCTCACTGTCTAAAACAAGCCCACAGCGCGGAAAAGCATTTTCAACACACCCTTATAATCAATTACATACTTGTAATCCTTGTTTTTATAAATAAATGTTATTTGCATCATTTCGAATGTTTGTACAATATTTGTACGTTATATTTCAGATTCGTTTTGTAATGTTTATAGGCGAGATTTAATTGAAAAAATTGATTTTCCAAAGACTCTGAAGGTCTAAAATTGAGCAGCAACGAGTAGGATTGTCACTCGTCCCGATTTTTTTGTCGGAAGAGTGGCAACCTGCACGAGGCTGATTTTTCGTAAACGTGGAGCAGTATTCACTTATCAGGAGATCATATGCAACCGTTAACAAAATGCTTTTATATAATGCATCGTGGATATGACTCAGTTGTTTAAGAGTCTCGCTTCGGTTCTGAAGTGCAGGGGGTTCACGGCTCGAGTTTGTCCGCCTCGGTAGGTACTACTGCTCTAATTAGAAGTTACGTACTTACCCTAAACTGATGAGTGTGTGTGAAGGTTGTCCTACCCCTAGCTCTCTAGCATGGCCTTGTGTCTTTGATGGGGCAGGGGTACCTAGAGATACGTCCATGTGTTAAACTGTATACTAACGGGTTGATGGCGCATTCAAAGTGTTTTGAGGAATAACTTGGTGATTCTCCTAATTTCTAGCGCATTTATGTTTTGAACGAAAATGGGTGGCAAGAGCGTAAATTGTGTAATGCTGTTAATGCGTTGCTGTAAATAAGGACGGTTGTTAGTTCAGTTAAATTTTAAAGTGTATTTTTCATCGTTGATATTTGCCTTTTTCATTTCATTTCAGGAGTATTTGGATATTCGTACCTCAAGCTGAAGGAGAATAAACAATCTCTGCCGAAATGAAGGATCTTCAAAAGAATATAGCGGAATAATTGGTCTATTTCCCTGTTTTTATCACATGGTTATTTCAAACGTCCACGAATTCTATTCTTGCTAAGATTCATAGAATAACATTTGGTGACAATGCAGACTGACATTTACAATTTGTGAAAACGGCTGATATTAACATCACTTTTGAAATATTGCGAGGATATTATGTCAAGATCATATCATCAATGAGTTGCTTTGTTTTCAGTATTGATTGTCGTATGTTGAGTTGAGATGCTCAATTAAGGAGAATGTCTCACTAGAGTGGATGCATTTTCATAGGGAATCTGAAGCTATCTTCTCCTCTTTACTGACAACAACTAGGTGTCAGCTTAAACAGTTCAAATGATAGATTCTTTTGGGTTGATGTTTCCTTTGTAAATGCACCTTTTATGATTCAAGAATTCTACTCTTCAAGAATACAAGTCTGGTTTGAATATTTTGTTTTCGATAGCCTATTCATCGGTGCATGTATTTGTCTTGAAACAGAAAAATATAATCATGAAGATTGGAGATCGGTAAATTATCTGCAAGCTAACATTTTCTGAAGTGTTCAATTGTACCGCCTCTAAACATGTCTGTATCACTGGCTATGTCACAGGTGTTTGTCACTCATTTCTATCATGGAAGAATCGTCACATCTTCTGGATCTATCTCTTGCTGAGATAAAATCATGTTTCTGATAGGCTTGCTTGATGTTATGGATATCATGATGCTTCTTCCACTTAAGCTTCCATCAGGCCTTGGTTTCCATTTAGCCGGAGCAGCTTTACCCGCAGAGTAGAGCTTTATCCATAGTAGGTAGAGTGTCGACTCAGAAAAGCATCTGTATACACTGAAAATTTTTTTATGAAAAGATTCAGTTTTTGAGGATATTACGTTCCTGCGGTCTAAAAATTATTTGAGCAGTTAAAAGGCTAACATTTTTGCAAATTTATATACCACCGACATGAAGGCTCTTTATAAGTAGCATGAATCAAGCTGGATATCAAAAGGAAGGGATATTTGCCAACAAGCATCTTAATTAAGCGGAACTTAAGCTGATTATTAATAAGGGGATTTCATGAACCGCATTGTAATGTAAGTCTTCATGAAAAAAGTCGAGATCTTATTGTGCTTTCTGGGCTGAAATTTTAAGTTTTTCAATTTTCTTCGGCATGATTTTATGATTCACTAAATTCATGCTTCATTTAATGAATCTGAATAGTGATATGGGCCCGTTTACATCTTTTAAAGTCAATTGAAATCATTGTCTTTGATTATGTTATTTTGCTCTACCAGGGGCAGGTTGCTTATGATATGATCACCTTTAAGAAGATACTCTTGAGGTTGAGCATGAAAGTAATAGCAACCTATCGAATTGCTAATTTAGCAAACATTACCTCTCCAAGGCTGTTATGACACGGAGAATCTGCAAAACACCATTGTTCCTTCTGTATTGCTATCATGATCAGTCAATTCTGTGGTAATTTCTTTAAAACAGCAAAAATTTGCATATCTCATGTGTGGTAACAATACCCAGCTGTATTCTCCTCAAGTTTATTTAATAAAATCGAGACTGTATACATATTGGGGATTTAATAAATGCTGAGTTGCTACTCTGCCTAATACACTTACTCCATGGCATCATCGTATCAGACAAAACAAGAGAGAAAAAATACACAAATTAATGTCAAGATTTAGTAAGCATTCGCTACAGAAACGATTCATTTTGCATCATTACTTGCCATGCCTCCGATATCTGTTGTCTATGAGGCGCTGGGAATTTGGTCTGAGCACACTGTTCCATTCCCATATCCCACTCTTGTTCCCATCTGCAAACCCGCGGCCTACTTAGAAATCTGCAGCGGAGATAGATTAAAAAAAGAAAGGTACTGCCACTTCACGGCAGTGTTGGGTGCGATTCGATTTTCGCGCGATCACGAATCGTGCGACTCGGATCAGTGCAAGATTAATCGAAAATCGTGCGATTCTGAATATTTTGAGATTTTCTCAAATTTAGTGATTTGAAGCTTGCAGTTAGTCTGGCTGACATTTGCCCTTAATTTCTAGATCATTTGTTTCATTGTAAATTTGATAATTTCCATTCAAATTGAGCTCAGACTTCCTTGACAGGATGCATAACCACATACATCGTGTGCAAAACGATCATGTTTAATGCTATTGCATAGAATGATGCACTCCTGTGATGTGTGGGAATTCCACAGGATTCCCATTGAGATTTGCTGTGGTGTGGGGATGAAAAAGTCGCGTCAGACAACAAGCAACTCTGTTATCCTATAGATATGGTTGATCTCAGATTCGGTACCTGCACACAAGTGTTACACATTGGTGTCGTGCTTCCATTCAGTGCAATTGTTTCAAATGTTGAGCGAGAGAATCGGAAAACATTGACCGGACATGGAGGACTAGTCAACATAGATAGAATTCAAAGCAATCGAATTAGGCCTAAGACACGACACGGTCAAAAAAATCGAAGGATCCAAATCACTTTCCGATAAATTTAGCAGTTTCTGGTTCAGAAAAATTGAACAAATATGCTAATAATAATGATAGGATTATAAAGATTAGTATACTATGATGAAACGTGAAACTGACCAGTCCCGAAAATAGATATAGGCCTAAGCAACATTTCGTTGAAAAATTCTTGGAAACAAAGTTTGTTGCACATTTTATGCGAATAGCAGCAATTGTCATAGTTGTTGTTTTGAGGATTCATCCTCAATTGCCACCAACATGTATATTCCTGTCTTTCTTTTAAGCACGTGTCACTTCGGGGCCATTAATGGTACTAGTAGAAATGTCACTTAAGGGCCCTTCTATATTTTCTAAGGTGCAAAGTCTCCGCTTCAATTACTATGAAGCGAATTGGAATCTCTGTCGTTCGGTCCTTCAACAGTCCGATTAGGATATTCTATTCTCATCTGATGATGCGGACGAATTTTGGTCTTTTTTCGTATCAACTGTTAGGCACGCACTATTCTGCTCGGTCCCTTTGAAGCGTCCTCATGTGACTGTCAGACCTCTGGCTTTCACATGACATTTGCAAACTTAAGAAATTGAGGAGAGAGTTTGAAGGATCATTTCTGGCCAATCCCACAGTAGAGAACCGACGCTCTCGGAATCACTGTTCCTATTTATTGACGAGTGCAACCCGTCATGCCACTAAACAGTATGAAGCGTCCCTAGCACGCATCAATAACCCCATCAAGTTCTTTTCAAATACGTGATGTCTAAATAGCGTTCTTCCTCAAATATTGGTCATATAAAAGATACCATCACTGATGTAGTTTAAGACCCTGAAAGGATGGCCAATATCTTTAGTGAATTCTACCAAAGTGTTTTCACCAAAGAATCTTACCCTCTACCTAATTTGACGACTCCTTCTTAACCATATATTCCCACTGTTGACTTTGAACCGGAAAAGATATTAGCTATTCCATCTTTCCAGGTGTAAGAGTTTTGCGTCTCACAAAACACATAAACAACAATGAGATTAAATACACGATAGATCAGATTGCCATGCAAGAGATGTGCGGCTGGTAGGATTCGAACCTACGACCAATGTTAACTAGACCTGTGCTCTAACCAACTGAGCTACGAGACACTTACGCGACTCTATCAATTGTTATTCCAATTTATAAGAAAGGAAGTCGTATAAACAGACAGCTTTTGTGGCAGCTTTTGGATACGCTTACGTTGATAAAAAATTCCCAATTGGGTTTCCGCTCGAATTCAGCTTGCAGTCTCCAGCTTCTCGAATTTTCAGAAGACATCACTTCTACCATCGACCGTGGCAATTGGGCTGATGCTGCGTACCTTGAGTTTGAGAGGGCCTTTAACACGGTACCACAACAAAAATTACTGACCAAATGGCGCGCTGTGTACGTGTTGAGGGTGATCTTTACAACTTTTTAATTGACTTTTTGAGTAATAGATTAGAGAGTGTTGTTGTTGATGGTATTGTTTCTTCTTGCTATGCTATGTCATCTGGTGTCCCTCAAGGCTCCGTAATTGGACCTGATCTGTTTGTAACCTATACATAAACGATATCGATGATGCTGTTGCGAAATCTTCTATTCTGAAATAAGCGGATGACATAACACTTTACATATAAATCAAGCGTGAAAATTCTCAAGGTGCGATCCGGTTACTGCAGGCTTCCCTGGAAGAGATTTCAGTGTGGTCCAGGAAATGGCAATTACGATTGAATCCTACAAAATCCCACGTTATCTCCTTTGGTCATCGTAATCCATCTAATGTTCACGCTCTCAACAGTCGGCCCCCTCAAGGCTATGGACTCATCGAAGGATCTTGGATTAGTCATGCCGAGCGACCTCAAATCTCACGAACACGTTCTCATGTGCACCCAGAAAGCGCGCATGGTGCTTTCCGCTATTCTACGAACTTTTGTATCCCGCGAACGTGATGTTCCTCTCCGCTGTACAAAACCTAATGTGTGTCCCTATTTGGAGTACGCTACATGTGTGTGGAATCACACAGAATGCGCAAGACGCTGCCTTAATTGATAATGTCCAACGGCAGTTTACTCATTGTGTAATCAATCTATCGGGTCACTCCTACGAAGACCGCCTCCGAATACTAGGAATACCTACCTTACAGCTTCATCGCCGTGCTTTTGACCTGATTCTCGTATACAAAATGTTTCATTCCTTTCTCCAAATGATCGTGATACTTTTTTCAATCTTGCTACTTCAAGGACTCGTGGAAATGACCTGAAGGTCTTTAAAATCCTTTGAGGGTTCAAGCTCGGGAACATCTTCTCTCGCAGTGTGTAAGACGCTTCCCAGTGGAAAAATTTTGATAATATGATGATGGGCCAATATCTGCCCGACAGAGAGCTGTTGGGCAGTTGTCGGGAGATGAAAGCGTGTGATCATTTGTCTCTCCTGTCGGCGTAACTTGGTGCTCCCGATACATTTGCGACAGTTATGAAACTTCCCTTTCAAGTGCCGATCGTACAGACAGAAACGTGGAAAGTGATGAACAAGGGAAACTTCTCTCGCCACCAATTATATCAAAGCTCGCCTCTCGCTACTCCCATCAGCATTCCCTAAACACGGATGAACTTTCCAATGCATCACCACTGAGATGACGTCAATTTCGCATGCAGACTTGGATCATTTTCTTTTCACTTTCTCTACCATTCATTGTGACTGTTTGTGTGCAATCTTCTTCCATCCAATTTTGCTCAATTCACCGAAGTCCATAATTTTGTGAATAAGCAATAGGTAAGTCATTGACTGCATATGTGTCATATAACTAAGTTTTCCAATAATTGTAAAATCGAAGCCTATTGTGCCTATTCTGTAGGGGCCTATATGCATTAGTTGACTGTCATCTTATAAAAGTTTACATGTTTACATTTCCCATAATCAACGATAACATTGATTATGGAAATAGAATGGAGGAATATGTCTGATAGACGACTAACATATTTCATGAAAAGAATATTTTGCATCCTGGCTACGACTGATGAAACATGGAGTAGAAAATCTTGTTCTTGATATAATAAGTCATATAATTATGAAGTTGTGGAAGGACCAAATGACCTATTACATCCACGGAGTTTTATCCATTGACAAATGATATCAATGTATTCTGCGAAAATACCGTTTGTTCTTGGTAGATTCCTACATGACAAATGAATAGAATAAATTAGCATCACATCATTACACCGAAGTATCTAATGCCAACAAAAAATTAGCCGCTAGTTAAACTTCGTATTAGTTATCTTGCAAAATTTACGGTACCGGTACCAGCGAACAAGTGTTTTACGATGTTTGTGTGTAAGAAATAAATATCAATAAAGGAGAATATTTGCAATTCATGTACCGTAGTATATTTGCAACAATGTTTAAATCATGTTGGATTTTTCTTGTAGATGTGTATAATCCGCTATTCATTCTGTCCAATCTTCTCTGTGGTCTTCTGCTCCATTCCCTGATGCAAATTAATCGAATTCTCTGGTACATACTCAAAGGTACGCAATTCATCACTTCATTATGTGCAAGATTCTAAATGCAATATTTGCAGATCCGTCATAAGCAAAATGTGCACTTTCGGAGAGTCAGCAACTCATTGCATGCTGAGTTTTCTGAAACTTCAGCGGTTCTCACAATGATCAATCGAAGTGAAATGTTTTCGTCTCTCATATGCTGCATCTAGGTTTTGGTGTAAAAACGCATGCACTGTAGTTTTATAGCCTATACTTAATTTTCTACTGATGATCGAAATAGACAACAATAGATTAAAACTATAAAATAATAAAGACAGTTTCATCTTATCACTATAAAAATATTTGGCAAAAATTGAGAATTCCATTCAAAAATTGATATATTAAATATCATGACTTTTTTAAAATTTAGAATGTCCGAACTGGCTCAAAACACTGCGAACGACACAAAATATTGAAATGAACCGTCAGAAATCTATTTACTCTAATTCCTGCATTAGATTCAAATTACAAAAACAAATAATGATAATAGTATTAAGCAATTTATTCTTATAATTATATTATTTTATTATTATTATAAATCTCTATTCAATAAACGATAGTAGTCTATATAACGCATACAATCATACATGAAGAAATACTACGGTAATGAAAATCAGTAGATATCTTAAGACTCAATAAACAAGGCAAATACAAATTGAGACCTTTAGACATGGACTCCTAATCATTATGCGACGGACACTTGCATGTTTTGAATATCCAAAAATGTGACTCGTGCGAAATATTCTTTAGAGCATACAGATTAAAATCAGGAGAATTGACGAAAATAGTTAGTTGATTCTAGTTGAAAAGTGGTTGCCAAAAATGACGAAAAGTTTTTAATCTGAACTTGTGATGTTATTAGTCTTCTTTGATCTTGAATCAAAGAGGACACAATATTTCACGCACAACCTGTGTGCATCGAGTGAATGAGAAAGAGCTTTCTTTCTGTATTCTAGCAATGCAACAGCTTAATTATACATAAATGACTAACAGAAATTCTTGTTAAATTCTCCTGCCTATACAACATGCAAAATTATTCGAACAATGGGAACGAGGTTTTACAAATGATATATGAAATAAACTGCAAAAAAGTCGAATAGTCGAATATACTGTGGTAAAATTCATTCAGACAATTAAACTGCAAAGACGACGCTGCTTCACGATCAATAGATTTTATAAATGATAAAGGCATTGCTTATGTGTCCAGTCCACTGTGATTTCTGACATGATAAAAGTCTACATGATGCTGTATGAAAGTTGCAGAATTGATACATGAAGTTGTATTTAATCGTTATAAAGTTTTCTTCTATTCTTTTGAAACCACTATTTTATGTTAATGGTGCGATAGGTATTTATCGACATTATATAGATTTATAGTTGGGTGCCGTGGCAGAGAAAGATAGACCTGCTACGTACAGAGTGTCTGCGAGTACATCGCAATTGTTCCACCATGAGCAAGATCAAAGATGGACTATGTTTTATGAAAAAAAATTTCTTGCAAACGGGTACCCTTTAGATATTGTTGAACGATACATGAAACCTAAACCAATGAATGAAGGCAAAAGAAGACATAGAAAAGAAGCAAACAGAAAACAAATATATTTAAGGGTACCGTTCATTAATGATTTTCAGGCAACTAATATAAGAAAAGAGTTTAAAAGTTTCCAGCATCATTTGTTTGATTTGAAGCCAGTATTTGTGACCCAGCCTAATTTGAAAAGAAGTGTTTCATTTAAAGAAAAATTATTTTGTACTAGTAATTGTTTGTGTAAGAATAATAATTTTTGTTACATGAAAAATGTTGTTTATCAGTTGACATGTAATTTGTGTGAAAGTTTTTATATCGGTGAGACTTTTCCTTCTTTTCGTCAACGTATGCATGAGTACCTTACAACTGATTCGAGTTTATTTCATAAACATTTTGTTAAAACTCATGGTATGTTACCTGACCTTTCATTTGTGACACCTTTTATTTTAAAGCGAGGATTTGCTAATACGATTGAGCGGAAGATATCTGAGAAGGATTTCATTTCTAGGTATCGCCCAGATATCAATGTTTATTTAGTATGAGAAGTAGGACCTCTGAGTTATTTGTGTTTGAATTTTGTACTATGTTAGTTGTTTGTAAGATAATTTGCCCACTGTCAGTTTGATTTCATACCCTTGAGAAAGAGACATTCGAAAATTTGGGAGTATTATATGATTTATTGACCTAAGACGTCTATTTTTTTCATTACATCTACCTCAAATTTAAATATTGTGAGAATTGTATGGCTAAACATCTGGCTTAAGAAATAAAACATATATATCTGATTTCAAAAGAGCGATCTCAAAATTAATACACTTAAAAGTATTTGGAATGCATGGGCCTGCGCTATTATACATGTATCTATCCTCGAATATTTACCGAACGCACAGCTCAAGTGAGAAAGTATATTCTTGATACAGAGAATTTGCCGTTACTAGCCGAAAAATAAATTTTACTTATTATGCTCATGTCAATTAAAAAAAAAACATTTGCTTTGTAACATAATGAACAAGAGATTAGCCCCTGATGCACACCTGACATTTTGGCTGACAGTCCAGGTGTTATATATCTAGGAGTCCATGCCTTTAGAATAGAATATTAGACCTTCTTCTCTTCCAAGCCCTATCTCAGGACAAAGTTGAGACTCGTACCATATAATGTAGGTTTTATTGTATTGGATTTTGTTGAAAATAAGATTTATCAGGAAATTGCGAAGTTGGTAATGCTAACCCAATAAATGTGCTTAAAATGTTTCTCATTTGTTAGAATCAATTTTAGCTTCCTGAAGCCGAACTATTTTTTTAATATATCGTACTGTCATTTTCATTTGTTTGTCTTCCAGAATCCCTACACCGTCGATAAGTCGATGAGAACGTCGAGAAAGCAGAGGTGAAAAATCCCATTTACTTTACGCGAATGACCTGAACTGTGGAAGAAAGAACAGGGGGCGCCTGTGGTAATTCCTCTGCTGTATGAGGCATACTATAATAAATATTGAAGTGAAGTACAGTTGTTCTCGTTGTTCCGCTCTTGTTTCATGGGTGATAAGAAAGTGAGGAAGAGGTGGAAGAAGTAAGAGGTTCCATAGTGATATCAAACTTATGATATTCTTTTTGCTATAATACAGAAAGGGCATGACGAATTAACCAGCAGTATATAAAACAAAATTTTGATCGGTGTCGGGTGAGCGTTGGCGTGTATTGGGCGCGTATTGGGTGAGTGTTGGCAACTCATGTTGGGCCGATACAAATGCGCTGGCCACTTTACTTATCAGGCCAACATCAGATGGATGATAATGGGCCGACAGAATTTTTTCCACTGGGGAATTGGAATTCGCTCCCAGGATTGTTGAATCGACATCTCTTCGGCATTTCAAAAGGAGTCTGCATAACTTTCTACATTGAGAAATGAGATTTGTGACTGTTCTTGTACCGGTATAAAATGTATATGATACCCTACTTGTATGTGTTGACTATGTTTTATACTCAGTGTACATACCCACTGTAAATTTGATTTGCCTTGGTGCTATATGCAGTTATTGTAGTAATAACTTCTAGCACTGACGCTGTGACTGGGTCACGAAACGTTTGCTGTTTTGTAAACTATTTTAATTTATTTTATTTTACTTTGAAGCAGCCGTAATTAAAGGGAGTGCCTACATTGATTTCTTTTCTTGATCGACGATGAAGAACTACCTCCCGTATCAGGCTATCAACTATTGTAGTAATAAAATATTTATACCTGTTTGAAGCGTCTGACATGAACGGGCGTTTCCAATGTATGTTTAGAAGACGTGTGAATATTGCCTATAACCAGTCGGAAGTCAACTGTCCATTTCCATGGAAATGAATTAGAGCTAAATACCCATCGTTCCATTTCTGCAATTCTTGCGTGGGAGCGCACGGAATTTCACCCTCATCGCAAAATTATTACGAGCAATTTCTCTCATTTGTACTAATGAAGCTATTATTAACTAGTATATGCTATTATTTGCAAAATTTTCAATAGAGCAGAATTTGTTATTGAATTCACAGCATGCACAGTGAAAAATTTATTTGCCCCTTCATCTAAGCCAAGGCTGTCCAAACTTTATACGGGCGCGGGCCGCAATCTGAGCTCCACAGACGGCAATAATTCATATCTGTGATTCTCAGCAATTGCCTAAAGAACTCATGTTCAAATATAAATCCTGTTTTTCTCCTTTACCTTTCCTTTACCTTGAGCATCGTATAACGCATGCTTCGAGGTTTCTCATCGAAGACAAATGTAACATAGAAATTATAGAGTGAATTCATAGTCCGCAGACCGTCAGTAATCAATTAATTAATGTCTTCTCGTTAGCTGGGGCCGCTTTTCGGTCCAGCCTCTTGACACCATTTTATCAGGACCTGCCCACTTTGACACCAAATCATCAGGACCGGCCGCACTTCGACAATACATCAGGCTCGGCTGCACTTTGAGAATACATCAAACCTGGCCCCAATTTCACACCACATTATCAGGACCGGTTCTTCTGTGACACCACATCACTTTGACACCAAATCATCAGGACCTGCCCACGTTGACACCAAATCATCAGGACCGGCCACACTTTGATACCAAATCATCAGGATCACCCCACTTTTACACCATAACATCAGGATCGCCCCACTTTTGCACCATATCATCAGGCCCGGCCTCACTGTGACATGACATCATCAGGCCTAGCCGCAGATAACGTTGTGATAACTGAGGCTATAGTCTCGTAACCCCAACCGACAGTGAATAACAGGGATCCTAATGAACTGATATCATCCGTAGCCCAGATGAGTAAATGTTGGAAACGCCCTAGAAATTAGAACATTTACTTCCGGAGAAACCTGTATCGGTGCAGGGCGCAGTTAATCGATTCTGCGCGATTAATCGTGCGACGAAATCAATCGCGCGATTCTTGAATGAGCAAGAATCGCACGATTTTTTTGCTAAGTGACTACTCTTGAAATTTGCTTGATGAGGAATGAGGTATGTGTTCAAGCCCTTAGTGAATTCAATAGACATGACTTGATTTGATACGCTTTGCTGGTTGCACACTCCGTCCACCTCAAAAATCGTCTTAAATGGTTGAGTTCCCCATGGTGGTGCACGAAAGCAAAGACCGGTTAAGACATGTATAAAGACATTTCCCGAGGACCCTACACTGGTGCTACTAACTTGGAGAGGTGCTAGATTAGCAGCCGATGACAACTATTCGTTCTGGAAACTAATGGGGACAACTAGTTGTCATGTGTTCTCTTCTTTCAACTGAAGTGCAATCACGATAGTAGTCTTCGACACATGTTGTCTATTCGGATTCTCAATGCAACACATGTAAACCTCACACGACAGCATGGTTTTGCTAAATTAAAAAATATTTTCTGATCTCATAAGAAGATCTATTGTGCGTAATTTAGCTATGGTGCAATGTGGAAAAAAGAAGGCAGCAATGCATGACGTAATGATGATATCTGTATCTATGAATGTGAAAGACATTTTTGAAATCTCAATCAGCGTTTATCTATATGTGTGTTCATCACATTGCTGCCCAGCTCATTTCAATTACGCATAATATTATTAACATAGATGTTATCGGGCAACAATGTAGGACATTTTCAGGCGCTTACGCGCCCTCAAATGTCCGAAATTGTTGCCCTCAAAAATTCATGTTAATGTTATATTGATATCTTAGTCGGTGAGATCCAAGTAAGGTTAGAAAGGAGGTTGTGCTGCATTGATTCACAAAATTCCCAGAATAAACATCATTCATTTATCACAACGTTACTATTTCTATTGTAAATTTGACGAAGTGATATAAACCTGAGGTAGTTATCGTGTTACTTAGATTAGAAAATGATTTGATTCTGCTTTTTATTAACCATTGGTTTCAATATGATGACGAGAATTATCATTGGCCATTTTTACAACAACTGCTCATGAACCTTGCAACCTTTTGTCAGCACTAGCGGAAACGTTTGTGTTGGGGATGCGAAAACAATATTAGGGAGAGGAAAGTTTTATCAGCGACAAATATCGTCAAGAGCGCGCTCACGCTTGACACTGAAGCTTGTCTTCAGTGTAAACTCGGTGAATTTCATTTAAAGCCCATATTTTTTTATTTTTTCAATGGAGAGTACATTCAGAACATTCTATATATCAGTCATCGTTTTGGTGCAATATTTTGTGGATATCAATGCAGCAAATATTACTTTCGGTGAGTACGCTATAATCAAATAGTGCCAATGATTGATAGTGTGTGATAGCTTTTTGACCACAGAATTAGATCAGTCAGGCGAACTGTCTAATTCTGTGGTTTTGAACATGGCTGGCCTTGCACAGGTTTTCCAGACAAGTTTTGGACCTACTTTGGCCATTTATCGGACTATTCCCAATATTACCTTATCAGGAGAGGCTTTCATTTAGGGTTAAAGTGATTCTGTGGATTACAGTACATCCTCGATTATGCGAACGCCATAATTTCACTGGCATAAAAAAGGGCTAGGATAATCCGACAAATAGTACAATCGAGCATGAGCTTAATTTCTATATTCTACTATACTAGAAATGCATTAAACCAATAAGAGGAAAAGTTATTACAAAATGCATTGTTTCTCAAAAAAATGCTTTGTAATTATAAAACTGCGCATTTTTCAAGTATGATTGGATAAATGAATACTTGATGTTTGAATGACACTTTTCAGTAGCCAGTCCACTTAGATGACACAGCAGGGAAGTGTCGACTTCTGTAGCTTCCCATGATATCGCAGCCATATTAAGCATGTGTCAAATGCCTGCATTGCTTCCGCATTTGAATGTGGGTAAGCCATAAGTTTGGTGACGATCTCAACCTTGTTACTATACATTACAATGGCCTCTTGGTCTAGATCAAACACAAGTAGATTCCACCGCCAGCAGCATTTTGCGAAATCTTCCTTATTCAGCGTTAAATGCGGAATATCAGTATTGCGGTGGTATTTTGCTTTTTTAATTGTTTGATGGAAAACAATTGGCAAAAGGACGAAAAATCAACGACATTTGATTAGGTGAAGTGCACCTTTGATTCCCCAAAAGCTAATAATTTCCTGGTTCCCAAGATGTGACACTTTTGTCTGTCAGAAATTCATTGACGTTGTCAGTCTCCTCTTGTGTGTATCAGTAATATTCTTTTTCAGTGTAGTTGCAGTGGTCGCCGCTTAAAAAGCCCACCTTGTGACCAGAAATTTTGGGCTTATTATCCGAATGGGATAATATAGAGCGAAATATGCAAGTTTAGATTCCCGACTGCATTTTTAGCTACTCCAGTCCGTAAGAACTACTTTTCTGCGTCAGAATCCTGTGATTACATCCAAGCACATTTGCATGCAAAATTCATCCAACACAAAACCATCATTCTACAACGTACATTACATGTACTACACTTGACTCCACCGAAGAAAACGTAGGAAAGACCAATCTGCCACATTGCAGTCTATTGCGATGCACGACATGTTGCGAAGACCTTCTCCATCTTCACGCGATAATAAGTGACATGTATTGAAATGTTTCATATTAAAAATAACAAAAAAATTAAATAATATTGTTTAAAATTTTTGTATTTATGTTTTTTATTTTTTAAATTTTTAAATAATAAAAACGATTAAATATAATTTATTATCCGCCTGAAGATGGAGCAGGTCTCCGCAACATGTTGCGCACTGCAATAGGATGTAATTTGTCAGATTGCTCTTTTCACTATAAACTTTTTCTTTTGATTAAATCATGCGTTTGCCTGCTCATCTCTTCTCCACTCTACAATTGCTCTACAGAAACTGTCAGCTCTGTTTCACAGGATATAGTACTACATACTAATACAATCACTGTTTCTTGAAGAACTAAGCGAAGCTTGTTTTTTGCAAGTGTTTTCGACTGTAACAAGTTCTACCTCCAGCAAAGATGACCCAAACCTATGCCAAATGTCTTTGTGTAACTCTTGAGCTTGTCAGATGACTGCAGTAAGCTCTTTATGAGTGGTATGCTAGGCATGCATTTGTGTGCTAAAAACACGAAACATAAATAAATTGACAACATAGATTACCTTGTCACACCGAACCAAACTCGAATGAATCCTTAATCTCCTAATACTAATCCTGCTCAATAGAGAAACCATGTGAATGTGATCATTTCATTCAATGGTATTCCACACTTGCATGCACATCTATTTCATTTCACATTATAAGCTGTGGTGGCAGTGTCGAAGGAGTATCGTCAAAAGATGACATTTCGAAGGCTGAATCTGCAACAAATGCGACACTGGTCACATATAGCATCAGAATTCCAGCAAATGTGTCATTTCAATTCAATGACATGCTCCAGAATGATGAAATCCATTGAAGAACGTGCGCGACAGTTTAGCTTTGTTGCAGCTATAACGTTACTGTAAAGTACTGTAAGACAAGGATTCTAGGATGAGCAGCAGCATCTGATAGTAGAATTTCATCAGGTGCAGTGTTCACATTATTTGGTAGAGCACGTGGCTTCATGGTCTGTTCAGGATGTATCCAGTCATGATCTTCGAAGTTCAGATTTGGAGGATTCTGCAGAATCGCCACGCATTTTATGACAGCTTGATGATGTGGCTTGCAGGCAGTGAGGAGCTGATGTCAAGTTTCTCTTGTTCAATTTTCTTGACCACATATTATCCCATACATTTGACATGTCACTGAAATCACTCAGACAACCAAAACTTTTTGCAAATGTCTGATCGCCTTATTCATCACGTTGGAATCGTCAAAGCGTTTACGAGATGATGCAGTCTATAACCTGACCTATGGGTTTCAAGGCAGCTACTTTTCATGTGCAAAACATTTGGGCTACAGTCTTACAGCCTGATAGAGCATTTACAGACAGCTGGGAAACAAGCTCAGAATTGTTCTGAAAAATGACTGCGATGTCAATTCTCATACAATGATGAAAATCATCCCAGCACTCATTTACATAAAGTATAGCTAATTCTTGCCATTTTAAATAATTAATTGAAGCAGATAGTCCTGATGAGGACTGATAACGTCCACCAAGTGCGCAAATGCAATGCTGATGTAACCATCGGGTTAATCAGCTTTTCAGAGAGCTCAATGCATAGCTTTATCGTGGCAACGAATTCAAATTGATCAGCTTTTGGCACACTTACTGGTAAAAATGCAAATCTTTAGGCTGCTGTTACAACACTAGCTAATACTGTTATCTGAAGGATCTAATAGTGAACTCCTTCAGTGTCAGATCCTTCAGAAAACAAGCGATTCATGAAGACTTCACTGTCAGATCCTTCAGAAAACAAGCGATTCATGAAGTCTTCAGTGTCAGATCCTTCAGAAAATGAACGATTCATGAAGACTTCACTGTCAGATCCCACTACTAGTATTCATTCTTGATGCCACTTAACTGCTTACACAGACGCTTCATATGCTGTACACATACTAGTGGTGGAAATAGGAAAGGATATCGGTCATCTAAAGTTAAGGAAAATAAAAATGGATATTATATAACAACATGAAACCGATGGACAAACGTGAAAATGGATAATGGAGTGAACAGATAGAGCTGCAATGACACTTCTGCATCGAATAATTGAACTAATGCCACACTATAAGTCAGGCTACACATGGAAAGTGCTATTTTTTTCATTTCAATCTATTTGTTATCGCAGACTTGTGTTCTAGTGACAGGCTTATCTTTTGACAATGCCTCCATTGTCAAACGACAAATAAGTTTAAGCTCCTTGTAGAAAAACATGAGCAATATGAAGACATCCGCATAATCCGATTGAACATTGATGCACTATGTTCCATTGTATACCAAGTTTACCATTTGATTCATGTCTTCCTTTATGTGATACGTGTCATTCATTACTAGGGTTGGGAAAACTCCGAAGTTTATTTTTTGCTTCGGAGGAAATAAAAAAATCAAATACTTCGCGAAGTTTATCGAAGCTTATCGAAATTTAGCGAAGCTTATCATTTTTGGATGAACACGAAAAAATTCCCCCCAGAGTATGATCAGGAACTGTTTGAAGTTCATATCGCTGGTTATTCTAGATGACATGTAACCTGGAAACAATCAATATTGGGAATAATTTTTCGTAAAACACACGTGTGGCCGCGTATTTTCTAACTCTGTTCTTTTTTGAATTTAGAGACACTTCTTGTTCGAGTACAGTCACGAAATCTTGACTGCCTTCGGGTAATGCCCTGGAGTTGTTGTTTCAGACTTCATTTCTCAAAAAAAATGTTTCTTGGAATTGGTGCGTCCAAAATAGTGAAAACATATTCATTGTTTTAATGGGCTGTCGTTGCAAAACAGTGTTTACTCTAAAAATTATTTTTTATGCAAAGAAAGGAAATTTCCGACTTCCTCACACTGTAACATGTAAAAGTCATTCTGATGCGATGACAAGCCGAAGAACGCTTTCATATTGACTACAGGTAATTTTTTTGAGTTCAACTTTCAGCATTATAATTTCTGATGCGAATTAGAAGATTTAGAAGTTAGCATTTTCAGGGCTATGTCAACAGTTATAAGCTTGTGCAGAATATGTTCAGATTATATAACCAGTGCAACGATTGACCTTATCGACAATGATGTTAATGCTACGACATTGATGTCAATCAACAACAAAATTGACATTAGAAAACATATACATCAGCGCTTTAAAAGTCATCGTCATCCTCCTGATTCTCCTTCACCGTTACCACATATTCCTGCGCCAATTCTGGTCCCACTCCCACCTCGCCACTGAAGCAGAAGTCCACCATCTCAATACTTTCCGTTGTGTCGGCTTGCTTCATTTTTTTCATTATACGGGATGAATTTGCGCTTAATTAACCACAGTCTACTTCGACTTCCATATACATGCACACGCACATGTAGATGAGATTTCAGATTTAGTATGTTGTTACTACTAGCATATTTGAACTTTGAATCAACGAGTGCGATTGCTGGTAGAATTAATGATTTACAGGCAATAGCATTCTTAACATTTTGATAATTCCACAATTTATTAAACTATCAATTAACACACTTCGTTTGAATAGCCCTATTCAATTTCATTCAACTAATACTAATATACGATCTACTTCTCCAGTCAAAATGCTTTCTGTAAATTTTAGCATATATATACATTGATAAAATGAGATCGCATCCAATGTAATGAGATTAATTTATTTATCAACATGACTCTAATCAGAGATTGAATTCAGGTAGAAAGTTCTTTTTACATAGCGTACTTCGTAGACTATAGCCTTTGTGCTCATAAGTCATAACATACTTAGCTGACCATACACCATTTACTTAACATGCATATCTACGCATGCGTTGAATTTTTGGCCTATGTAGGCATATTACTATATATGGCTAAAACACATTCTAGAAAGTATAAGCTATATATTCAAGTTAAATTATTCAAAATTGTATCTGCTACTGTAAGTCACGTGTTGACTGCAACTCTAAAGCTGAGAATTACGAGCAATGTGGGTTCTCAATTAATAAATAACCTATCGGTAATGAACAGGCTGACTATCAACTTTTATTTAGCGCATTGAAATTTTATGAAAACTCAATTCCACCTCCCTATTGAATATCATTTCTTACAACGTGAAAACTTGGCTCCTTCTGGTCTGTTGCAGTACCCCATCCCCCTTTGAGGGTGCCAGCTACGGCATTACCACACGCCAATCCACAACATCCAATGTAAATGTACTACATCTTTGTACACACATTCTATAATCACAAACGCTTGAAGCACATTGCGAGTTGTGATCGTGACTCAGATTGGATTACTAAAGGAATAAGCTCTTCACCGAAAGTCTTTACGGACTACCAAATAATGACAGTCCTCTGCTATGTATGCACTGCACATGAAAGAGCGGAATAACCAATTAATGATGAATCGTTTACTCATCGAATCATAAGTTCCTTGAACGACGAATAAAACTATGGTGAGCGTTGCAGCAGTCTTATTTCCACAACCGCATTCATGGTAACCGGGATATGCTTGTGTCTTGATTTGATTGGGTGGTGAAGAAAAATCAGTTAGTCTATTGATGAACCCCAACTTATCACAGCCTTTAAAGTAGTAATTAATTCTTAGATGATAAATTAAAGTATGCTTTTCTTAAGCACAACTTCGTTATGATGTCACTGCATAAGAAGAACGACATTGCACTCGAAAAGAATAAACTTCGATAAGCTTCGGAGGAAATAATAAATAAACTTCACGAAATATTTCGTACCAACCCTAGTCATTACTCAGCTCGATCGGTTCCAAATAATTCTTGAAATTGCCACGCTTTTTCACGAACTCGTCACAGATGAAATAAATAAGATGAAGTTCACAACTTCAAGGAAGTTCCTCCACATTATCGCTATAGGAGATTCTGTTTTCGAGGAGTAAATTTATTTGGATAATACATGTCTCGCACGTTGAATCCAAAAGTAGTCATCATTCTTTTCACGTTTTTAATTCTCTACCCAGAATTTAAAAATTTACTCACAATTTCAAGGATTTTAAACACTTGGTTGTTATAGAAGACAAACAGTGTGGTATTTTTTGTTACTTTATCTGTAAACTACATGACACGCATGATAATTCCAATGATAGCATTTTTTTATTCCACATCGACGATCTTCCCATAAATAGCAATGTGAAATTTGAATCCACAACTTTATTGAAATATTCTATCGTACTTGCGCCACACGAGGCCGATATTGTGGTTTCACTTAGAATTGCATCATCTGGATAATACTTGCATGACTCTTTATTGATTGCTATTGAGGTCACTATGAAATGAAATTCATCATTTGATTTCTAAATGTTTAAATCAGATGCAGATATTCCACTGCTGTAAGTTTTCGATGTGTAGCTAAGTGAAATCATGAAGCACATTTGACGGATGCCCTTTTCATTGATGATATCAGTTTTGCCATATATTGTATTTCAATTTCAAACTATTATCTACAAAAACAGTAAGAAATATGTGCGACTATACTCGTATAGCGTAAGTAATATAATAAGAAGCGTCTGCTTCAAGATAATGCAAGTACATGTATTTCAATTGAATTGTACCAATCCGACTGATACATGGTAGAATGATCTGACTAGATGAATGATTCATACGGAAGTCAGAAACAAATGCTGAAATAGTGTCTTCGGATGATCCTATCAAAACGAATCAATTCAAAATCAAAATCAATTTATTCATGAAGTATTTTGAGAATTCGTTGAGAATTATATTTTCATCTTTCCAGCGGTCGTTTTGGACCAAAATCGGACAGACTTAGTTGAAGCAGTCAATAAAGCAATAACTGACATCAATGCAGATACAACTATTCTCAATGGACATACGGTGATTGCTGAACATTTTACGGTCGATGGAACCAATCGGTTTAGTGTCGTTCAAGGCAGTAAGTATTTTGAGTGGTAGTTGTATTTCCATAAACCATGCCTTAGTCTCTTTAATGGAAGCCCATGTTTTCTATTCTTTCTGAGGTTTTTATTTAAACTTCAGTATGAGAGTTGACTTGTATTTTAAACCACAAGGCACAGCGTGTAGTTATGATGTTGGCCAGTTGGATACTTCAAGAGCGTAGAATATGAGAATACTTATGACCAATATAATGTACAGTATAGCAAAAGAGAAAATCATAACGTATAGCTTATATGATATTTTTCGGACTTATACTGCAACAGTGCAATCAAGCGATAATGCGTGCGCAAGGAAATTATTTCTAGTCTAGCTTTTCATAAATGAGCACAGTACTTACTTTACAAGTTAAAGTACACGCTTAATTTTATCAGCGATTATTATAATTAGAAAAGCATCTACCTATCCATATTTTCCAAAAGCAATCTTTCATCGCAGTTTTTCTCGAAATCTTTACCGTCGATATTTGCTAATAGTTTGAAGCACCTTTATTATCAGTTGGCATATCGGAATTCTTTCGAAAAGGATCATGGGCACGTCGACCTAAATGACAACCGAAAAAGTAACAAATTCCGTTGGATTATTATCGAAACAATTTCTTTGCAACTGTTATTTCTAAGATTTTTAATTCTTAATGTTTATGAATTATATGTTGCATTGTCCTGTGTATGATGCGGTTCATGTTCAATTCACACTCCCACCTTTTGCTTAAATATTGCAGAAAGTGCTTAGTACGTCGAGAAAGTTTGACTGACATTTCAAAAAATTGTGCAAGCCAAGCTAAAATATTGAAGAATTAAGCGCTCACTCTGTACACATTTTACATTTTATTGGAGAACAAATAGCAAGTGGCTTCAATTTCTGGACATGAAGTTTCAGACCATTAATATAGTGACATTGTCAAATCCAGTAAATCATTAATTTCACAGAATTAAATATTTTGTTTAGTCTTTTTATAAGGAATAGTGACGCTGCGTTCATGGGCTAATCAAGGGAGTTGTATAGCCTATAGATTAATGGGATAGAGCAACCATTTGCGGTAATAGTTCAATGTTCGACCAAAGCGGGACTTTCTCTAGCGATTTTTTTTACAATTTCCCTTACGCATCATTACCTATTCAGTATTCTGTCAGCCATAATGTGTGGAACCCCACTCGTCTTGGTTTGAGTGTTCCGGTTAGGAATCGGAACACGACTAGGTGAGTATGATGACTGACTTTCCGCGGTGCTATGCTTCATACCCTATGTATTGGATTCCATTAAGTATTTGTTGCTTCTTTGTGTAGATAATATTGTACATTTTGTGAAACATTCATGGAGAGTTTAGCTTGTGAGATTGAACTAGAAATTAGTACATAAATTTATATACGAGTAAATCCGACATTCAAGACTAGTTGGCTTTTGTCGAATGTTGAAGCCATGTTACAAATTAATGCCTGTAAATCATCATTTGCGATTGACTGCACCTGATATGTCAGCTTGAAAGCCAAATTAGTCCTCGTTAGAATAGGAAAATTGTGAGAATCGTATAAGATAACAAGATATGAGTCGTTGTAAGGACTATCAAAGTTTGTTGTTATTTTTATTAAATATTGCTACCTCACTATAACCACAATAAGTGTTACATAACATCTAAAATTTGCGCTCCAGTAATTTTCAGAAAATGACCATCCCCTTTTCAGTTGTGTTGATTGTACACGTCATTACTGGTGAGTCTACGCTTTCTTAAAATGTTGCAAATCTCATGTTTTTCAGTGTGTACCAGAAACCCTGTGATCTCGTACGACACCGTCGTTGATGTTACAACAAGTGATGGTCGGTGTGCTTCCCTTAGTATTGCTCAATCTCAAGATGCTGGCTTCATGAGCGCCCACAGGGAGAGTTGTTACAATACTAATTTGCCTTCTGTTCATTTCAACAACGATGCATACTTTCGGGCCATGGCTCTAGTGGCGTTGAAGCAAAATGCATCCCGGGAGGCAATGGCTGTATTTTACGACGACAGCTTTGGTGAGTTCTTCATTCTGCTACTCGGCAGTGCAGAAATTCGTGCAAACTTCAGAAATTTGAAGCTTGTAGTCGTTCGTTTTAGGCTGCGGCGTACGAAGGTCAGTCTTGTCAAACGACGAATTGAGAAACACAGCAGCAATGATAATAGGTAGCTCACACGCTTGTATTCTAGCCGATCTTAATTAGCGAGCTAAAAATAGGCAAACATCAAAAATGATTAAATTATCAAAATATTCCGAAGTATGAATATGCAATCACTATCGTGTTTTTGAGTAAGCCCATAATTATTAAATAAAGATACTTTGAGCAAAGGGACACAGATTTTTAATGCTAATCCTACTGTTTTTTACACCCATATAGTAGTATTTCGCTGGCCAACGGACAACGTAATCATGGATACAAAAAAAGAGGCGTTTGATTTTCAAAGTTGTCTGTAGACCTCATGTTCAAAACTACACTGTCACTGTCTTATATGGATGACATCATTCCACGCGTTACTCAGTCTGATCTTCACTTTATTTCCTCTTCTATGATGTCTGCTCCATATCGCCTCCTCTACCACTCTGCTTTTGTAATTGCTTTTTTTATCAATTATCTTCCTTGAATTCCAATTATGCTGATTGTCTTCGTTCATGACATGATTGTATATTTCTGAATGTGTATCAAATTTTCTTATATTTCTCATGTACTCTTTCTTCCATTGATATACATATTTCCAGTTGCATTCGCCACACTAAAGTTTATAAACCACTCCATATTGCTTTGCCTGGTCAGGTCTTTTCTTCATTAGTAGAGTGGTAAAGGAGGCGATATGCAGCAGACATTTAAGAGGAAATAAAGTGAAGATCATTCTGAGCAACGCGTGGGATGATGTGATCTGAGATATGTGTATCCATGCACAACGTAGATAAGACAGTGACAGGGGGTTTTGACATAGGTTCTGAAAAGAAGGTCTACAGATGACTTTGAACATACAAAGCCTTCCTTTTTTTGTACCCTTGATCATGCGAAATATATTGGCGTAAATAACAAATGGTGTAAAATCAAAATCAAAAAATTTGTGGCCGATTCTCTAAATATTTTTACCATGTAATATGTTTTTATGTCTTCTTTATTTCTTTTATTCGTGTATTATAATGTTTTTATCACTATTGTGTAATTGCTATCCCTTACATTTCCCCTACATTTTGTTACGAGCCAGTTTTATTCCCAAACAAAATAGTCGAGAAATGAAAAAAGGAATATTGCAACTTTATAATCTTATTCAAAGGCAATCAGCAGGTAGCCCTTAAGATGACCTATTTGAACGTTTACGTAGAACGTGGTGAATCAGAGTCTTAATGTTCTTCCAGGATCACACCGGCAGTTCGTGGTCCTGTCACAGTTATTGTTCCCTTGATTCGCGTAGGACACTTTTCTCTTGATCGCGAAGATTTCCTTGTTATTGCGGGCCCCTTGCCGCGTCTGTGCTGTAAGACAGAATATGTGAGGAGAGAGAGATAGTGTCACCGTGCGCAGGGCAGAGGTTAAATGGAGCGAACGTTCAATCGAGTGTTTAACTTCGTCCTCGATTAGCATGGAATAGTGACACCACGCTGGCAATCGATGTCAGTGAACTTGCCTAGGCAATGAAAATAATTTGGTAGCGGAAGAAAATAAAATGTAGAGAGAATACCTTTGTGCGTATGAACTCACAACAATTTGCAGAGTACTAAACGGTCACAAAGTCGTGCTATGTAAACAAGTTTGTAATCGTTGTTCGGTTTATGTGTTGATTGTAATGTTTTTGGGGTTTAGGGCAATGTTATTGAGTTTGTAGTTGAGGATGTGTATTCAATGTTAGGTTGGTTTCAATAAGGTGGTGATGTTGTCTTTTGTGGAATTATAGTGTTCTTGTAGCTAGTGTTAGGTAACTGAGTAGTAAGGTCTCCGTCTAATTATGTAGAGACTAAAGGATGGTATTGTTAACTTTAGTATCTATGCGAAAAGGACGGCAAAGGGAGAAGAAGATGAGGAGAGAGAAGGACAGACGATCAACGGTTTAAAACTTCAGCTGATGCGAATTTTATTTAGAAACAGTTGAGTAACTCGTTGAAGGATAAACGAAATTATTTAACTTGAATTGAAGATAATCAGCTGAGACTACAGTGCCAGAATTAAATTGCCTTTACTATGACAGCAACCCTCGGTTAACTACGTAGTTGAATGTAATAAAATCCCTTTCGATTTTTAACGGCTAAAGCAACTCAGGCTCAAACCCAAGATCCCGTTTGTCCCCATCACCTGCTGGTTGGTGCTGCGCGCAAAGTCAAAACAAGTTCAATGACACAGAGACAATATCAATTATTCAAATAGTCCGGTAAGCACTAGCACGAAATGACACTTATCACGACAATGCAAATATCAAAGAGTATATAGAGTCAATTAACAACTGTTAAGATTAGATACTATACTGAATGAAACAGAGATAGATGCAAAAACTGCTAAAGATAATGTAGATACTTTAGAACGACAAATTACAGTTACTGAGAAAAATATCGGACCCTCTCTAAATAGTCACAGAGAGAAGTGTACGTTACCACTCTTGTCTTTCAAACGTCCACGAAGCTTCCAGCAAGTCTTCTTTCCGCGAGCTCGATCAGGCAAGACCAACTTGACTCTTCTTAAAGACAAGAAGAGATCAAACAAACGTCAGTTCGTTCAAGTCAGATAGGTGCGAATCGAAGTCCCTCTCTTGACTCGAGAATCATGTTATAAAGTCCATTTTCTTCATTCCATTGGGCGTCCACTCACATCTCGATGGCCCACTATCCCAAAATTTCACTGGCCACGTAGGCTTTAGAAGTTCCTGTGGTTCGACATTGGCTATGACCAATATCAGTTTTCGAAGTTCTAAGACCAATCTACATGTGAGTTTGGCCTGACCAATCCTAGACTCATTCGATGGCATGGAGGCGGCTTTTGTCCTTTGTTACCGTTAAGCGTGCTACTATCCCATAAATTTCCGTTGAAGTTTAATTCCAACTTGCGGTCCACTATAGCGCCAGCTTTGATGAAAGCCGCCAATGTGCGATAACTCTTAACATGTGCGTTTCGAAACAATGCGCTCATGAATTCATTAATGTTCACGCTTCCAAAATTAGACCCACAAATTGCTGCTCAGCGCCGTTAGAGTTTTTGCAGAATCCATTCCTTTGTTTTCTGGGATTAGTGCTGACACTTATTTTTCCGCCTACACCAATTCCCAGAAGATGAAAAATGTTCCATGTACGTGCCGAGATGAGTCAATTGTTGGTGACCTTTCGACCTCAGCTCTCAGAATTTTAATAATCGCGTTTCTTATTTCTTCAAAATAATGCTATTATTGCATTTTGAAACCAATGATTCCATCCGTGTTGAACAAAATGCTTCCAAATATGCATGCTCCATCCGTCCTTCGAAAGCTTAGAGATACTGCCATAATGTAAACCATAGGAGTAAATGTGAGATCGAAATTAGATATTGAGTTATGTCACAAGTTCATAAAATGAGTATTATCAAAACAGAATATTGAAAGGTAGATTTATTAGCCCGGTTTAAATTCACGGAAATGAAACCACGAAATTGACTGCTTGTCGCATGAAGGCAGCTAGTCAATAGAACATTGTCTAACATTTTGTTATTTATGAATTTCAGCTTCAATTTAACTCCCTAAAGTAGAAGTATGAAAATAATGAGCGGCTTGTTGTAAATGGTTTGCATTAATCCGTTGAGTCTCTTAACTTGATAATTTTCCATGAAACCAAAAATTTGTTCATTTTGTCGACCAGCTCTATCAAGCAGCAAATCTCACAGATGCAAGATTGTATCAATTTCTAGTATTCATAAATCAATCCTATCAAAGGTCATCACAACGATGATGTTTTTAGATGGACATGAAACTCAACTGAATAGACGCCGAGGACGGAGTCGTCAATCGTACATGTGAAATTATATGAACCGGCAGTGTTATCACATTAATTTCCAATCTAGGTATTGAATCGATTTCAAATTTAGACAAAAAAATCGACTCAAATTGTTGTCTAGGATTTTTTCGATTTCTCTCTAGGGTTTCAAATTACGCTTTAGACAATACTTTAAATCCAACTTTCTAGTCAATATGAACCGTGGACATCCATCCCACTTCTGATTTCATTGTTATTCCGTAAATATATCATTTTTTGTACTCAATGTTTTTGTCATTACATAACCTGTCATGTCTTTGCTATAACCTACTCTATGCGTGATTTTCATTAATTGGAAAAATACGTTTCTCATATGATACCTGTTTTGGAGTTAAAGCGATAATGCATTGTTTAATTTGTTATTTCCATTCAAGCCTACTCCAATATAGCGATAGACAACCGATTTTGGTGTCGGCCAAAAAGCTTCTGGATTATATGCTGTGGACACCGTTAGCTTTCAGTTGCCGTCAAACCTAAATTATCGTTAATTTAACATTAAATGTCTATTTCCTTTTAGAAAAATTTGACTTGAGATAATTGTGTTTTTCATTTTACATCTATGGTCATGAACATCAACGCATAAATGTGCAACTGCTTACGATCACGTTCATCTCAGAATCACCGAGAGATGTTTACTAATAAGGTTGATAAACCAGCACTTATCAGATTTTCAGTGTGTAGAACTTATGGACCATGTCATTTGGTGAATAGCTAAATAATCTAAATAACCAAAAGCATATTTACTGAACGCAAATGGTTGTACTATAAAATTATTCTTTTAAAGCTGATCTCTAGGTTTTAGTCATGCGGCCAGAACGAGGCCGAAAATGAGACTTTCACAGGATGATGTGCACCCTATGGCTGGCTGTTGCGAATATGTGCGTCTGTCGAGCTCTATCTGGTTCCTCTTCTTGTCAGATGCGATCAAAGAAAAATGCATGTTAATCCAATGGGACGCAGATTGAAGCTTTTGGTAAAAATGAAATTTTCTATATTTTCGCTTAATGAATTAAAAATGCTAAGTATAGAGCCGTAATTTCATTTCCTGTCATGTTCATGCACCCCGGTCAATGAAGCTGTACACATTCAGATTCAGCAAGCCTCATAATGTCGGTAAACGCAAGCATTTTGAACAATTTAATCCGCATTTATCCACACTCTCGTAAACTTTGCCGATCAGAAGCATGATAATAACACACGCTCATTAAAGGAAATAACATGAAGACATTCCATGTCAAAAAACGACTCTAGTCGAAACAGTTTCCGCTTAATGAGCGAAAGCATAGAAAATTTCATTTTAATCAAAATCTGCAATCTGAGTCTCATGGCATTATTAACATGTACTCTTCTTTGATACTTTCTGACAAGATCAATAACTAATCAGAACTCGGCAGATGCGCAGATTTGTAGTAGGCATAGGGTATTCATCATTATGTGAAAGTCTGATTTTTGGCCTCGTTCCCTGCAGACAGACCCTTTCAAAATACTATTGTTATTCAAATATATTGCAATAACTTGTATTGCAATATATTTATCGCACCACCTTTGAGCCGCAAATACTATTGCAATGCATTGCAATAGTATTGCGAAGAGATCAAATGATTTTACTGGGGAATAATAGTTTCACACTAGCGCTTAGCGACCAAATAAGATTGAGATCGCAATGAATGTCGGGCCACCTGCTATACAAATTGAATGCAACATATTAATGACATCATGAGACGGTCATATTTCGGCATTCATCTGTTTAGTCATCATAACACCACTCCTTTGTCTATATGCATGACATCCCACTATGCAAGTTTTTGATTAGTTAGGAGACGAGGCAGCTGTGAACACGGCTATGTATTGAGTGAAATTGACCGCTGATGACGCGTTGACCTTCGGAATCTTCGTACATTCTCATATACATATGGGAACTCACCACTCATAACGCTGGAAGATTTTTCAGTAGTACTGACTTCTCTTATTCTGATCGTCATCAAGGAACTCTACGTGTTAATTTGGAATGCCAGTTCTTGAATTTCAATCGAAATTTCTGGGATAGTCATGCATTGCAAAATCCGTTGACATGGAAGCTCATGTGTATTTGCTTTATAAAGAAGATCAAATTGTTAATAGTTGTTTGGTGGTTTCATTTGAATATACTGTGTTAAGTAATGTATTAAACAGCTTATTGTTTTATTACCTACGGTAGTTAGGCCTAACTCCAATAATTCGTTTATGGTTGCTATTTTTATGTCTACAAAATATATTAATTATTACCATACATCGACTAGTAACTAATGCTCACAATATGGACATTATATACATTCTTCAGTCGTAAATTTTATCCATGATATACGGATATCAACGACTTGGAGTAGTAGTCCAAATAATCATTTTACATTCACTGATGTCTGACCGGTAAAACTTATTTACTTTTTTCAGTATGGCTTATAAGTATAGGCAGAAATACTCGCAATGAAGACATGCAGACATGCGGATATCGAATGCTGAATTGTGAACATATGACCCTTAAATTGCTGCATTAATTAGTAACGAAATGCATTAACTTTTGATAACGCTAACTGACATACTGCAGTATATTGAAATATATTGCAATATATTTATTGCAAACAAAAAGTATTGCAATATATTTATTGCTATTCTATTTTGTCATCAATAATATTGCAATAGTATTTTGAAAGGGTCTGCCTGCAGAAACTCGATCTGGCTACCGGACTATTAGAGAAGAGGTTTTGAATCACCTTTGTCTATTTAGGTTACCTTGACTATGATGTCATTCCAGATATCGGTGCCATCATCCCTATGGAGAAAGTTCAATATGTTCCGACATACTTATACAAAATTCCTGCCACCGATACAGAAATGAAGGATTTGTTGAACAAAGTGAAAACTAATACTGCTGCCAGCGAGTTCGTGATCGCCTCGACCTCCTCAGTAGCTGATCGAATGCTGACTCAGGCTGCCTCTCTCAGTCTCATCAGCAACATTCTCCATTGGTTTGTTGTCTCACGCGATTTGGACTCCATCACATGCTCGAGTTGCGGAAGTAATCAAGTAGTGTTCCTACGACATTTTATTCAGGACAATACAGCTCTCACCGCTTTGTCAGCTGCAATATCATCGTGGAGTTCACTGTCTTATAGGAAGGTGAGGAACTCGTTATTCATTGATCTGACAGACACTGTGTCATGCGTACCAATCACAAGCAAATCAGGCCTATTTCATCCATAATGAAAGTTTTTTCAAAATATGTATTCAAGGCTACCAATGAAGACTTGCACTTTTATCCACGTAATTGACCAGACACCGAGTATTTTTCCTTTTCGCATTAAGAAGATCAGTCATGGTGTTCAACCTCCGGGGAAAGAAGTTTAGGTCTCGAAATCCAGGTTTAGTAACAGTTAGTAACAGTAAAAATTAGTAACAGTACGAGACTTTGGCGTCCTACGCCTTCTAAAGTCGATGATTACAGGCTTCAACCGTTAACATTGACCTCAAGGCGCAGGATGCTAAAGTTATATAGGTTATAATTTTCTTTAAAGCAAGCAGCACGTCAATGCATTTTTTTGATGATAGGTTAACTTTCATACAAATTTGTCGATTTTCAATTTCAAAATGATTTATTGCAATCTATATAATGAATACTTTTTGTTTGATATATCCCTTTGAAGCAGAGTCTTATTGTTGATAACTTTCGCAATCTATCAACAGCTTGTTTTTATTATTTCCACATTCCATCACAAAAACGAAGTTTATAAGAATATTATATTGTGGAACAGTATGAGAAAGGTAGAATGCTCTCTTGACTCAATTTGCTTAAAATTTTAGAATTGCAGCATTTCCGCACTGATTAAAAGTTTCAGAGAAATTTCGTCATCAGTGGAATGCACAGCATTTGAGTGCACTTGCATTCCAATTTCGCGAGGCATTAGATGACTGGTAATTTCAATTTACTGCTCAAATATTATCTCAATATTCATATGCTCTGATTTTGCAAATCATTGCACAAGAAGAATACACCGTCCAATATGAACTCCAATATTTTACAATTTGTCGCAGTCTGACTTTCTAAGTGTTCATTGTCCAAATCTGAAGTTACAATAATTATTCAGTTGGCATCATAGATCCGAAATCACAATCACAGAAGAATGAATTTGTTTGTCGTTGTGGGTAACTTGATGATGTAATCAGTTTGCACTGAAGCGTTAAGCAATTTGTGGTGCTTTTTCTGGGAGGTCGTCCATTGGGTTACAAAAACGCTATATTTTTCTGCTTGTGGATAATAGAAAATGCTGCCTACCTTAGAATCAATGTTGCCAGCAGAAATGGAAGTACTGCTGTAAGTGTGTAGGCTACAACAAGTTGATTAATAAATGATGCAAGCATACTGACGATCGGATGAATGCAAAATATATTTTATTCATGCTAGTTGTGGATTTGACGAGTACACAATGAGAGATGTCACCTGCTTGCATTAGAACCAAGTTATTACTCGTATGTACTATAGTACAAACACTCGATGTCTGCTTAGTTTTGATGAGACTACGTGAGCCATTCAAAATTTCAGTCATTTTACACTGGCTCTTTACCAATCACCAGAGGTTTTCGATAGGGCTCAATATCTGAATTGTTACACTTAAGTGTTAAACTGAATATAACACTTTTTAATTGAATGGACAAGTTTAAAATAGATCACAACATGTTTTAATTAGAATGGAAGAAGGTGTAGATGTGCACACTATTTTGTCATCTAATAGATACATCTTCGAACTCGCTATTGCGGAAAATAAAATGCGTATCTACACATCACTCCGTCTACTGTTTTCTCGAATGGTGATCACCGCTGCAATTAAAAACAGTCGCTCTTATTTGTGACTACTAATCAAAAGCAACTTTTGGAATTTTGTTGAACATCAGGTACTTTTCGGCAATTTTTTACTTTATTGCAAGTGGTATTTATCCGTATTGAAATTTAGGCCTGCTGCTGTTAAAGTTTTTATAATAATCTGTTAGGTATGGTTAAGTAATAGCTGTAACCACTCTTCTATAATGTAATGTCTACGCTTGATTGCTTTGCCTATGACCATCCTCACGGTTAAGGTTCGGGTCTTGAGCAGGGATTATCAAAAATTAATTGAATTTCAGTTAATTGATTGCTAAGCGACTCCAATTTCAATTATTCGATTGCTGAGTGACTACAATCTCAATTAATTGATTGCTCAACTTCCAATCTCAATGAATTGATTGCTTAGAGGCGACAATCAAATTGTAATCAATTTTCAATAATCTATCGAGGTTAGTGACGTTCCATACCTACTTCTTCACTTCTGTCGGACCGTCCCATAGGACGTCCTTGTCAACAATTGCAGCCAGTCTCACAGGTCGTCACTCCAGCGCTGTTGGGGTCGTCCGCTTGGTCAAGTATCCTCGATGTAGCCCAACAGCAGAGTTTTGATAGATTGCCATCTCGGATCAAGTGACCATGCGGAATTTCATCTCTCTTCGTATAGTTCCTTTGATAATACCTTTCGTCTTAGCGTTTGATAATGTAATCCAAAACACTGCGAAATCCAGTGGAAGCATCCGTGCGGTGACACCATAAACATCAGAACAGAATGGCCAATCTATTGATATAAAATCCTCCACCTAAATCCAATGATAGCCTATCATCTTGGTTATAAAAAGTGAATGTCGTGTTTCCTCGAGTACAATCCGCCATCATAGGTAACATAGACGGCAGACTTGGCTTCCATGAATACAGTACATTTGCACGTAGCCGCACTTGTGTGTGCTAGTGCTACCATCAATGATGATGATGGTGTTATTGCCAGCAGATGATTGCCCTCCTTCGCACAGTGGTAATGGGAATAAAACTGGTCTAACTGATCCCATACATTAATTGGATTTCAATACATTTGAATTATGCTTTAATATCAACAACAAGCACGTTGTTGGAGGGACCCCATTAGCACTAAAAACGACTAACCATGACGATGGTGGTCGGTGACAATTCGAAAACGGTCGCCTAAATTGGTGTTGGTGCTTTCGCTTGTAGGCCTGTCATTAGGCTAATGGGGTTCCTCCAACATCCAAATGATAGCAGGCCCTCACTTTTCAAATAAATCAATAAGCAGCAGTAATTTTTACATGTACACTGTACGTGGTTCTTTCTCTTCTTATTTTCCATTTAGTATTCTGCCTCATTATCAATGTGCACAATGTATTTTCACACTGAAAATCGAGACAGTTAAATCGCAAACTAAAACGTAAATGTATGCTACCCTTCCACGAATAGAATTGTAAAAACATTCGCATAACCGCACGTTATCTTCGAGAAACAAAGTGTTAAGTCATGATGCAAGTTATTGATTCTTAGACTCTAAGTATGTAGTTTTTTACTTCTGTAGCTAGTGTGATAGATTTGCAATCATTGGGTTGTTCAAATCATCCCTAAATGTATGTACTGCATTACTTGATAATGTTGTCTGGAAAATAAGCAAAACGCTGGAAAACTCATTGTCGCTTTTCTTTATTTCAAAAATAAATTATACAATTTGAATAATCAAATATTTCATTGCTTAGAGATGTATCTAATGTATTTATGTCAGACTTTTCTTTGCTGGTTTAGTAATTTTGACAATTAGATATTTTATGAAAAATGAGATGACATTTTTCTGTCTGTTTATTCCCTATGCAACTCACTAACTCACTATTCAGTGAAATGTTTTTCGTTAAGCTTATATTCAGAAATGCTACTAAAGCTATAGAAAGTAATGAAGTAAAAATGTTATTCTGACATTGTATCTACTTTTCAAAAGTTCAGATGAGGATTTTATATTAATCTGACTGTACGGCTACTCAGGGGATCGTTCTTGGGCAACTCATCAAATGCAGTTTTCATGATAAGGGTACAAAATAGATCATTTTGAGTTAAGTGCTGCTCCTGATTTTTCTCCTCAAATGCGTCGTTTCTGTTGCATTTTGATTTTGATATTTTTGACTCATTTCATTTTATACAGGCCTACCTAATTTTTCTTCATAAAAATGGTTGACTTTGGATGAAACAAAAAGTGATGAATATCATCACATAAAGCGTGCAGACGTTTTTTTGGTTATAGAAATTTTGATTTTCAAATATATGAAGTTATTTTATATTGTTTAAAATGAACAAAGTTCCATTGATTCTTGAAATTTAGTTTCCATACAAGTATAAATTGTTTCTTATTTGCTTTCCAGCTGGACTCAATCTTTGCTTATGAAGCTGTCAGAGGTGCTGCTAAGGCTCTTTCAACAGTGTCGAATCCTGAAGTTGGCAACTCTTCATTTTCTTGCTACAGCCCTGCGAATCTTACTCTCAATCGCTACAATACCTTTATTGATAATATGAAAAACGTAAGTCATTTGACGATTTATAACTTGAATTACGCCATTCTCGTATTATTTCGATATCTTCTTACCAAATCGTAATTGACCATACCGTGGCTGTGCATTCAAACTTCTTTTGTCTGCTTCTAGGTGAATAAATTTATTAATTTGCAACTAATGGAATTTTAAACGGCCAACGTCTCGTATCACCTAATCTAGTTAAGTTTAATCTTTGTTTAAGCCTCTTATCGTTTAGTAGCATTATTCGTTCTCGTTTAGTCTAACAGGTTTGTTTCGCTTTATCAGTAACCTAAGATATATATGTAATTGTGACCAATGATCATTGCTACGAAGATTTGAAGACCACCTGGAATCGTTTATCTTATCACGAGATATAAAATAAATGAATTCTGTTGTCAATTTTCCGCTTGAAAATGGTGTCTCATATTTCTGTGACCACTTAACTCAACTGTCTTCTTACTTTAAGCTTGTGATGAATGCCAATGTAGTCATGAAGCATGTCAATAATTTTAAAAAAAATAGCAAATAATGAAATAAATTCAACCTCAAGTTGGTTGGCAAGAACTCCAAAGCCGTGCATTGCATTTGCTTGAACTTTTCGGTCAATGGTCCAGTCGATAGTCCCATAATCGGCCACCATTTTTAAGTAGCGGACTTGAAGAAAGATATCAAATCGCAGATATGCAGAAACTCTCACTCGATTGTAGTGTCCATATTTTGTCTTCACTTCTTGATTACAGCTGTTTTAACTGTAGCATTGATTTTCGATCTCCATGCAGAAACATGACTGACATAGCATTGGTTGCATCTACGGCTGCTAACAAATGCTCTGGGGTCTATTGCATGAGGCCTCATCCACACTGCAAGCTTTTACAAGCGTTTCCGAGCAAAGTTTGCAGCAAATATAAAGTCATCATTACAGCAGTTGTAGACTGCCACACTGCGAGCAAAGCAAACCAGAGCTATCATTACCTTACGGACATACGTTTGCTCGAGACGCTCGGGACGCTCGTGTTTCAGGGACCTATTTCAATTCAAGGTCCCTAACCTTACTACCTTACGGGTAGGTGTCTGATGTCATGCTCCCTTAAGGTGCACAGGCGCATTGAAATCCAAAACTCTGTAATAATAGATGATTAGAACGGCCATGGACAATGAAAACAATAGAAGGTCGTGGACGGACATGCGCTATCAAGACAAACGTACTTTTACGATGGCGGCTTCTACTGGTTGACAATTGGAAGGAACCGGCAGCTTATCTGTGAACTTAGTAAATATTCACGGCCATTATCATTTCTCTTTACGTATGAAAGCATTCTGACAAAATAATTTACAATAACATGTTCAGTGATTTGACTCTTCTAAAGATCTAGCAATTGTCACCCAGCCGAGCGACTGAATATCCATCAACAAACAGCTGTTGTCCATTGCATGTAGTCTCAGTAAACAAAGCGAAAAGTCGGATTTCTATGGATAAGCGTATTACAATTTCAAAGCAGCACCGTTAGCATCTAATCGAATAGCAAGCAATTCATTGTCTCTGGCTGTCACGTGGGGGTAATAGATATCTTACCTAACAGAATGATTCTACATCATGAAAAGAGCGAAAATTCTTAAAGTACTTAGTATCCTAGCCTCTTAAGGTAAAGAGTAAGCTACAGTCCGTTTCATAAAAAGTGGATCATCCTAAAATTTGACTAAATAAAACATAAGTATGATACAGAAAGCATTTTTCATGTTATTTCATGTCCCTAATATATTTAAATGTCCTTATATAACCTGATAAGCTATGATACAGTAACGGTTCTCAAGAAGCTAATATTTTGTGGCCCTACCCTTATTGTCAATGACATTACCAATTCGTCTAGGCATTGATTCGATGATATCGTTGATTTTTGACTAATCTAACTTTCTCCACTCTCTTTTTAACAGTGACGTAAGTTGTGATACGCCATCTGTAGGTAGCAGTGAACGACGAACGTTACGTTTTAGAATACTCCATACATTTTCTATGGGATTCAGATCAGGAGAACGAGCTGGCCAAGATAATGTCCTAAGCCTTAATTGAGACTTGCATAAGTTGACTCTACTACTCCTGTGACACGTAGCATTATCATCCATAAATAGCCAAGTCGATGGATCACCAAGTTGATCTGTCATTTGGCCAATGTTCATTCGTAAAACATTCACATAGCGTTCAGAATTCATGGTTCCTTGCTGTACTTTTTAATTCATGGTAGCTTGTTGTTCTAGCAAGGCTGATGCTTTGCCTTTTGTGAATGCGATCTCGTTATTGTTCTTTTGTGCTTTGTATTGTTTTCAACCGGTAAGAGATAGATTTCTAGCTGAAAGCAATCAGGAGTGCTGCCAACACCACCGCAACGAAGTCAGGAAGCTATGGAACATGAAGTCCAGTTAATCACATGTAGCAGTTACATTATTGTTGATGAATAATGGTGCTATACTGGCTCTGATTGACCAATTTTCTTTATTTTTGTTTTGCTTGATAGCTTATGGCTTGTAGAACAACATATTACATAACAAAGGAAACAAATGTAATTTTATAAGAGTGAGGCATGATTTTGTGTGACATTGCAAAATGAAGATCAAACTATCTACTACTTTTTTATCTATAACAGGAAAACAACTCAATATTCATGCTTGAAATTTCCAACAATGATATTAGTAAGCACAACTGACATATCTTCCAAATTTCAGAGAAATTCGTTCAAGTTTGGCGGAGTTAGACAAAGTTGAAGTTAAGGCGATGTTTAAGGGTGATCCATTTTTTATGAAACAATCTGTAGCTCTACACCTACCTAATCAGCTACCTAACCTATTTATTGGTCATTGCAAAGTTGATATCATAACTTTCGATAATTATCGAACGCTGTGTGATGTCAAGTAGATTTTATGTAGTGCCTAAATTGACTAAAAAGTGAGTCTTTATATGGCACAAGGTAGGTTTCTTTGTGATATAGGAAAACGATGCGGCAATTAAGAATATGCAGACCGTTTCAAAAATAATTGAAGAAATAAAATGCATTCTCGAATGAAGTTCTCGGGTTGAAGTTGTGGTTCAATTTTGATAAACTTTGCACCATATAAAACTTATGTTTCACTGATAATTTTGGCAAATATTTCAGTTTCTCAAGTGGTTAGTTGTGGTCAGTCGAGGCCACATATAAAAGCTACCAATAAATTGTTGTACAAGAAAATTTAAGATATTCCAGACATTCCTGAAAATTTAATGTAGCGTACTATTTTAGTAAAAGAACACACGTGTATTACGCATGATTCCTTTGCTATCTTCGTAACTAAGCAAGAAGCAGTAGGATAACGGATGAGTACCCATAACTCCGGGCAGTTGACAAATTGCTCTATGGGCTACTACTATTCATTACGTTCATTTCTGGCGATAATCCACCGGTCAACGAACCTATAGTTCATGAGCTTTGCAATGTATGACCCAATTTACATGTACTAAATCAACTAAAAGTAAAAAGAAAGTGTCCTACATTTCGTTTCATGGTCTTTTATATGTGGGATTTCAAAAATATCGATAGTTTAATTATCTTAAACCGCTTCTTTAGCTACAGTTTATTCTCTCTAACAAATGTGGCCAATGGACTGCCTGTCATCGAGAACTTTATGCCACCCATCTTGAGAACCAACGATGATCTTTATCATCCATTTTGAGATCAATTTCCGTTTTTATTTGTAAGCATGTATCTTACTGTTTCCAATACACATCCTGCAGTAAATGGAACGTCATTCGTCTTCCGATTCATTCATGAATTTAAGTCATACTTTTAATGGTGTGGATTCATTACGTTAGGTAAGATATCTATTTGACCTCGTGACAGACAGAGGCATTGAATTGTTTGATATTTTGTTAAATACCTGAAGGGAGCTCGCCAGGTACCTTAAGGTACCTTAAGATAATGCTCTTTTTAGATTGAAATACATTTATCCACCTTAAGGGACCATGACGCTAGGTACCTAACCTTTAGGTAGCAAAGTTGCGAACTTTCATTGAAATAGCCCCTTGAAGAAGATTTCATTTACTGCAAAATGAGTGTCAGAAACGAAAATCTGCGAATATCACGAGCGCAAGTATAAGCGAATGACGTATGTAAGTTTCTCTTGATGCCGAGTCACCACCTCAGATACTGTAAGGGACCTAGCATCATCCTAATGAACCTAGCCTTAACTTTGAAGTGCACTAACGTCATTTCTAAGAATCTTAAGGCTAGGTACCTCGAATTGAGTAGGCCCCAGAACTGATAAATAATAGTTGAAGAAAATTCGGTTGCATAAACAGCTAATAATTATCTGTTTAGCCGCTTCTAAACTTTTATTGGAATCTCTCTGAGGTGGTAAATTTAGATCGACCTACTTAGACCACAGCCGATTGGCTTTCATCAATAACGTCACATTCCACGTAGATCCTTGGACAAGTGTATCTGAGTGAAAATGCACGCGATTTTTGTGCCACTCTTATGTATTGCATGCATCTTTACTTCCATTCTAGAGGTTTTATTATTATCAATTTCTATGACCGTCATAGAATTCAATCTAAAACTTTCATCGTGAGCTTCATCGTTACAATTAAAATGTTTGCAACTTTCCGTTCTTTGCTGTTTTTCATAACGAAAAGTGCCGTTAAATGCAAAAGTAAGGGTGTATCTTAACTTATAAAATTTATCAGTGAAATCCGATATCTTGGTAGCTTATAAACTCAATGAACAGATTTATGCAACTGATAATTAGTGAGCTCATAAAATTTCACTAGGTCATAAGATATTATCAGTAAATTCTTGCTAGCTAGTATATTTACCCTTTGTATTTAGCTGCTGATAAAATTCTTTATGCAACAAGAAATCGCTTAAAAGCAGCTACTCAGCTTCTATTCAATAGACCCCTGCTTATATTGTTCCAGTCTGCGGACTTCTATCTTTCTCCTATGTCCACTAGAAGTGGTACTATTCATTTATTATGATTATTGGCTGCATGGAAAAAGCCGCGATAAATCAACGCAGGGCCAGTTAGGTACTCCACGAGCTTTTTCAGTCATTTTAAATATCATAAACTAGTTTGGGTCATTCCGAGCTGCACTGACGAGTTCTTGCAGGTCGCAACTCACCGTCTACAGCTGGCAAGGAATTTAGTGAATGTCTCATGATACCCTTCTATATAGGACGAGAGCTACTGACACTTTCTTCCTAAATTCGTGCAAAAAGGGCTTAATAGAATAGATTTGTTGATCTTGAAACGCTGAATACAAAAATCAAATTCTTGAGTGTCACAGCCAGTCGCTTTCGAATATAGATAAGGTTGAAGGATTCCCATTGGATTCCAATTGTAAAATTCAAGAAATATGAAAGGAAACTGCAGAAGAGAAACTATCTATCAGAATGCCATGAAATTTGAAATGTGATTGAGTTCAGAACATCAGCTTCGATATAAAAGTTGAATAGAGTCACATGATTCAGTATTTGATGTCTGAGAGCCTCTACAAAATGAGTAAATTTCATGTTTTGACTTAATTTTGGAGATTTTACTAATTTGTAGAGGCTCTCAGACATCAAATACTAAATCATGTGACTCACTTCAACTTTTATATCGAAGCTGATCACGCCCTGTTTGAATCAACTTATTATCGAAGAAAATTGCCCAAAGCTGAAACCTATTTTTTTGAGTTGCTATAGCTGACTGATAAAAAGTAAACAAAAACGAAAATAGTTGTCGGTGTAGTTTTTGAAAAAAACGCGTTTTTTAAAAATTTGAATTTTTTTGAATTTGATTTTTTTTCTAAGAAAGAAAATTGCCCAAGCCTAGAACCTAATTTTTCTGAGTTGGTATATCAAACTGATACAAAAGAAACAAAAAAAAATCGTCGGTGTAGTTTTTGAAAAAAACACATTTTTTGAAAGTTTGAATTTTTTTGAATTTGAATTTTTTTCTAAGAAAGGAAAAAATTGCCCAAGCATTGAACCTGATTTTTCTGAGTTGGTGTGCCATAATGATACAGAGGAAACAAAAATAAAAAAAATCGTTGGTGTAGTTTTTGAGATACATGTACATGTTACTTTTTGAAGTTTGAATTTTTTCGAATTCCGAATTTCAATTTTGCCTTGGAAAGAAAGGTACGAGGAACGCCCAAATTATTTTGTGATCCTCTTTTTACCTGCATAGTTGTAAAGACGCCAGTCAAACAGTAGAATAATCGACTTATGGATAATGAAAATGATCTTTCTAATCATTCATATTACATGTAGTCCTATCAGTGCGACTTCGGCTATACAAAATAGTATGTTTCTAATCATAAGACACTTTGGTTGCTCTACAGTTCAATAAGTGCCGGAATATACACCTGATTTTCGCCCTGCCCATGATAAATGTCGATGTCACCCCGGGCTAGTTATGTAGTACATGTACAGTACATAGTATTGATTTGTCTTCTTTGTCTTTATTTCATTGTAACAAGCAGACTGAAGTGACTATTTCAAGCAGATTGAAGTGGCCGGCCTCGAAGCGAGTAAGTACTTGACAATGACTAATTATGCAACGCAACGGCAGATCGCATACTGACTCTTCATTCGCGATCGATTAGTCAGCACACCGCAGATGCTATTGTTATTGGCTTCCGCTGTTGAGGGCTGTCGGGAGCTCACATACATGGTACAGCACTGTCTTTATAAACACGAGTGGAAACGCCAGTCAGTTATCACTGAAAATCATGCCGTCGCATGAAGACTGCCGATGTCGTGTGTGCCTCCTCTGCTTCAAGAAATCCAAAGACATGCGAGAAATATCCGACGATTATTGGCGACTGATAGAGGCATATGTCATACAAGGACTTGATCCTTTCGACCATCGTCTCTATGCTGCGTTATGCAGCACCTGTAGTCGCGTGCTTAGAGAATACAGCAATGGTGTTTTCAGCAGACATATTGCAGTGTTTGATCATTCTTCAATTACACAGGGTCGTGAAATGCGAAGCTCAACCAGCAAGTCCAACTGTTCATGCACAGTTTGTGAAATCGCGGTCTCCATGCCGAGGAATATTGCTGCGAAAGTCGACTGTACAAGCTTGCCATGTGGATCTGGTGGTGTAGGTCGTCCCCCAAAGACATCCGTCAGGACTCCCACTGTCATGAAAGTGTGCTCCTTTTGCCTAAGCGCCATATCAAAAGGCAAATCGCACGTTTGCAACAAATCCACTCGGCTCGAAGACGTGCAACAGTATTTGAATAATGGCTCTCCAAATTTCAAGGAAACGGTCGCATTCGTCGTCATAAATGAAAAGCGTGACTCGACGTGTGATTCCAATCCACCAAACTCACCTATTCTGTTATCTAATGCACAAGGGCGCCCTACGGTTGTGCACAGTCCAGTGTCACCATCTTCAGCATTTTCAACGATGACTCTTTCATCCAGTGACATGTCCGCGATTCAAAACGATTTGGAGCTTTCGAATACGCGAACCCTGAAGCTTGCAGGCCATCTCAGATCAGCATCATGCTCAAGAAAATGCCTTCAGCCAAATCTAAAGATGGAGCTGCAGATTAGAAATCACAAGTTGGATAATCTTTTTTTCTGTCGAATCTGCCGACTTTGTTGTACAGCAAGATGGTGACGTCGCGAAAAAGACATTTGTATTTTGCAATGACTTGAATCTGTTATTGGAAACAGCACAGCAATCTCGGGAGAGGACTTATGACAGTGTAAAGATCGGAATAGACGGAGGCGGTGGCTCACTAAAATTTTGTGCAACACTGCACAACTCATCCGGAATTGAAAGTGGAAATCAACAGCGTCATCGATTGTTGATGGTATTCAAACTGGTCGAAGTGATGGCAGTGTCAAAAAACTTTCTGATCGCCATACTGTAGCTCCCGACGTGCCTGAAAACTACCGGAATCTGCTGTATATTTGGACTCGTCTAAGACTCGACGAAATAAGATTGCTTTTTACCTCAGCCATGGACCTGAAGTTGGCCAATCTTGTACATGTATCTCAAAAACTACACCGACGATTTTTTTTATTTTTGTTTCCTCTGTATCATTATGGCACACCAACTCAGAAAAATCAGGTTCAATGCTTGGGCAATTTTTTCCTTTCTTAGAAAAAAATTCAAATTCAAAAAAATTCAAACTTTCAAAAAATGTGTTTTTTTCAAAAACTACACCGACGATTTTTTTTGTTTCTTTTGTATCAGTTTGATATACCAACTCAGAAAAATTAGGTTCTAGGCTTGGGCAATTTTCTTTCTTAGAAAAAAAAATCAAATTCAAAAAAATTCAAATTTTTAAAAAACGCGTTTTTTCAAAAACTACACCGACAACTATTTTCGTTTTTGTTTACTTTTATCAGTCAGCTATAGCAACTCAAAAAAAAATAGGTTTCAGCTTTGGGCAATTTTCTTCGATAATAAGTTGATTCAGTGATGTTCTGAACTCAATCATATTTCAAATTTCATGACATTCTGATAAATAGTTTCTTTTCTGCAAAAGAAAATGTGCGAAAATTGCCAAGTGTTTCACAATCCTTAGATATTTCTTGAATTTTACCATTGAAATACAACCGAAAGCGACTGGCTGTGACACTCAAGAATTTGATTTTTGTATTCAGCGTGTCAAGATCTACAAATCTACTCAATTAAGCCCTTTGTGCTCGAATTTAGGAAGAAAGTGTCAGTAGCTCTCGGATTAATATTGACATCAACGGTGTATCATCAAGAAACATCAACAATAAACGAATGTCTGCACTGCGCTATATTTTGCACGATAAATATCCTGAAATTTTGTAGTCGCTTGTCTAACGGGATGTATAGCTTTTTTGAAAATGAAATGAATATAGCGATGTACGCAAACCACTCATATCTACTATTTTTAGCATAGTTTGATGACAAATTATGATTAGAATTAGGCTACTTCGTATCTTAGTTACGTTCAAACGACTGACTTAAAAGGGGATAAATTTAGTAGGTTTTGTCACAAATTCATAAATCTGGTGTAACCATGACTTGTCAATAATTTACTGTGGAATCATTTTATTGAATGTGAGATGACCTGGCATTGGCAAAGATTCATTGCGTTGTCTTGACAGAAACTTCATTTGATAGCTGTTAATTTTTCCTTTAAAGTTGAATGATGGATGGCTACTTACGTAATTACGTAGCAAGAATATTCATTTTTTATGTCAACGAGATTATCATGAGTTTTGAGGATGTTTTGAAAAGTAAGGAATGCAATTATGCATATTTGAATATGAAAAGAATAATGAAAGCTTTGCTAAGACATTGATGCTACTTGAAAGTTGTATTGAAGTTGTATTCACTCCTCGGTCTGAATTCTCTTGATACATCTTGAGATTAGACAATTGGTACTCTATCGCATTTTGAAGAAGGTGCATATTCCAATCCTGAACAAGATACGTAATGAAAGCATTACTGTTCCCATCGGTTCTGCAGTTTTCAGATTGAAGATATCATTCAATGCGTTGGATTGTGCTTGAATTTCAGCTGTAAAGGATTGATTTAGTACCAGAGAAAGCAGTCGTTGACTGACCATCACTAAGGATTGTAGAGTGCCGGTTGGCCTGGGCATAGAATAGAAGGATGTCTTAAAACTTCGCAACGAGTAAACCGCGGAATCAACAACTTTTTATTAACAACAATGTAGAGTTAACATTTAAGAACAACATATAAAAGATACAAAAGCAAAAAGACATCCGGACAGTTAAGAAAAAGGGAAGCTTGAAGTTAAGGGAAGATATCGCTTTTAGACAGGTCAGAGGTCAAAAATAGTGTTCAGTGCATGGCCTTTTGGTAGGCAACCTAGGAGGCTGTTTGCGTTGCCGATTTGAACGGCGACGCTCAGGGATTGCTGGAGGTAAGTAGCCGCCCTTCTCTCGCCAGTCGATGCAATGAGCCGCCTGCCAACAGATCTTATAAAGTTTGCAGCACTTTCACCATAGGCCCCATAGACTCTATGCAAATCGGGGTGAAAATAAAGCGGTCTCCAATTTCGTCATATTTGTTGAATTTGCGAGTTTCAGCGATATTCCCAACGGCTCCTGATGTCTTTGAGGCGGCTGCGATGTAGGAATCAGCAAGTGTGTGGCTACAGGTAAAGTCCCACACAAGGGCCCGGCCTCTTTCCCAATTCAAAAGGGTTATGCCATCGGGCCTCTTGTTGTCACTCCGAAATATGCCCATTGGTTCAGTGGAATTCGGCACACCTGCAGAAACTAACGATCTCGAGATCAAGTTGTTCACTGAAGCATGTCGAAAATAGCGACCAGACGACTTCTTACATACAAGCGCGTGTTGACCGAAAATGTCTAGCTGATCACCACAAATGCATCGCTGTGCAGAACAAACAGGGGTACCAAGCCGTAAAGCGCATGCAATAGTGAACTGATCGTCGTTCATTTGAAGAAACATTCATTCGAGTAAACTGTAATTTCTTTTGAAATATACGCCATGATGTAGTTCCTGTAGAACTGCGTGAAAACAATGCCATTAAATATGATCAATACAATAATATAATTGGCTTCATGACTTAATCCGGGCAAAATTCACTAATGATTTTATTGTGTTAAAAGCAAGTTTATACATCAGCTGTCACTTCTATCCGTATCCGGCACTCTGCAACGATTTGCCTTAGGAGATATCCGCCTGTCTAATGCCCGTGATGACGTCAGCGGTGATACGCACCACTGTCTGCAGGCGTCGCATGCAGTGAATGAATAAGCCGATTTCACGACGAAATACAGTGAACGTCAATGGGAAAGCCACAGAACTAGACAGGTCGTCTCTTCTTCAGTTTGACTAGAAAGGAAGCATTGGAACATGTAACGTTAATGAAGTGGCACAATCTGCTTACTAAAGACTATAGCAATCGAACAATGAGCAGGCAGTTCAACATTATACACATCAAATTGTGCGATGTTTCAGTGACTGTTATCAACCGGATCACACAGCAAAGATACACAGTCGCTTTGAAGTTCTACAGAGAAGTTTGTGAACGTTTTTTCATGCGCCTGCTAACTTTTTTTAAAATTATCGGAGGGCCGAACATTATCGAGAAAACTTTTACGCAATTATCTGAATTCTACGAATCTGAAGGAATCGTGGCGATCAGAGCATTTTGAAGGAATTCAGAGCAATCCGCAAGCGACGCACGACTATTTTTCCTATCTCTACAAGGTATTACAAATTTCTTTTTGCCCACTTACTAAGTTCCTGCATGTGCCATCATTTTGAATCAGTTTGCACTTCTAGCAAAATGACACGATTAAACAATCTAATTCTGTGGGGAAAGCAGTCATTATGAATCAAAATATGGACGGCACGAATGAAGGTGAATTTTGTCGTAGTTCATCAAAGCAACATGAGGCTGATGTAGTATTGCAAATGAATTGAAGACAAAACAATTGTTTCATCATTAAATTATATCCGCGAGGCCTTTCGACGACTCTCGTCAAGCGGTACGTCGTATTTACAGATAAATCAAGGAAAACGTTTATATACAAAATGAAATAAAAGAACGTGAGTTAAAGTCAAAGGTCAAAAGTTATAAGTCAGATCCACGGTAGCGTGAGCGTCATCACTGCTTGTTTTTGCACACACAATTTGGGTCTTGTGACGAGAGTCGTCGAAAGGCCACGCGGATATAATTTAATGATGAAACAGTTGTTTTGTCTTCAATTCATTTGCAATAGCTCATCAGCTTTCTTAAGTGCGGATCTCCCACGCAGCGCACTGCGTGAAGACCATCTCACTTCCCGCGCTGATGGATGTAAGAAAACGTTCAACAGTGCGTGTGCGTATTTTCACGCAGTAAGTTATCGATCAATCTATTTACACGCACTGAGATAAAAATCCTCCCGCAGTGAAGTTAGAATATGTCAAACTTTTTTCTCCACGCAGTGAAATGGAATCATCCATCTGGTACAAGCAATGTTGACCAGGGTTGGAACCGGCAGTGTTTTTGGCGGCGGGGCCGGGCCGGCGGCCGGTCAGCGATGGGACGGTGGCTGGGGCCTCTATACCGGTTGGATAAGGCCTTGATCGTCAGATATTATTTGATCAACTGATGCCATTAGAAATTATTCACTTTCCACACAGCATACGTGAAATGCATGAATGGGAGGCCTATCGGTACTCTGTATGAGCGAGAGTTACCTGTTGCAATACAATATTATACAATGCAATTATTCTCACTTTGATATCATGTTTTCATCGTCTCGCTATGATTGTCACTTGTCAGACTGTTGGCTACTGGAGATTCTGTGCAATCTATAGCTTTAAATTTTCGTCAGTAATGTGCATAATAATATATATGCTTAATTATAATCTAATGAGTTGTAGGCCTACTTTATAAGTTGCGATAATGTTAACTGCATTTTCAAAGTAAATCAAGCACAAGAAAATTGAAACAGATAATCAAAATAATGACCGAAACGGGCACAGATGTAATAATATTGAAATAATATTGATGTAATGCGACGTGTTCACCATCTAAGCTGCCAGTGCAGTTAGGAAAGTTCCATGTTTTTTTCAAACTCATATGCTATATCACGCCATGACTCCTCACTAGGTGGTTTGGTACACTCTTGAAGTGTTGTAATAAGACCATCACAGACTTCTGTTATGCAATTTCTGACAAATGATGGACTGACACGAAAGTTGAAGGCTTTAGATTGCACAGAATCTCCAGTAGCCAACAGTCTGACAATTGAAAATTATAGTGAGACGATGAAATACAGAAACTGGGTGCATCGGTATGTCGAAAAAGAACATCGAACTTTTCAGAATTCATGCGAAAGTATTTGAAGTGTGCCTCATGGTCGAGTTTACGCAGATCGTCAATTAACAAATAATCATCATGCAAATTGATGTTGAGTGGTCTCATATACTATCGTCACAAATACTTCCTTTTCAGTTGTTGATTTCGTCGAAGCATCAATGAAGAAGTCACGAGCACAACTTTCTTAGTAGATCTATTAATAATCAATGAGAAGGAATGCTCACGCATCTGTGTGCGGAGAAGTATATTTGATTACAGATAAGACAGTGCGCAAAATTAAATGGCCTTGCGAGGGACAGAGCGTGAAATCTCAAATAATTGCGGGAAATCCATATCATCACGCAGCGAAGAAAATACGCTCTACGGAAGGAGTATATTCCAGCTTTTATACGTAGCTGTTGACATGTAGAGGGCATAATTTAATGATGCCCATCATACAGTGAGTTCATTTCAGTTTGCTCGTGAAGCTGAATTTTGATCAGATGCTCGAAAGTGATACCCCATCAACTATGCATCAATTGTGTAATCATAATGTACATTTATAAACCCTTAATGTAGACCTTAGATAAATTCATCGGTATCAAGCTAGGAAATGATTAGATTTCCCCACTGAATCCCGTACCCCCACAGGATAAGGCATCTAATTTATATGCTATTTCAAGCTGATGTCCAATATTTCAATCTCAGTAGAATTTAGAACTTTATGCCATCTGGCAGCCGCCTTTGATGATCTGATTGTAAGACAATGATTTCCACTATAATTTACTTTCTGTCACCTGATCAACTCATGTGCATGGATATTATTTCTCTAACACATACGAACTCAGACGAATGCATTTGTATTGAATAGACTCTTCAATGATTGTCAGTCAGAGGCGACCGCACAGAAGCAGTGTTAGGTAGAGAGTTGTTAGTGACAAGGTAATGTCAATGGGTGAATGATACTGTTAGATGTTGATGGCTGCATACGGGAGGCAGTTTTTTTTAATTTTCAATTGTCAGAGGACCAGTTCTTCACTCCCATTTTTATTGCCAGTAAATGATATCACACCACCCAACGATTCGAGCTTCAAGCTCATTGAGTGGAACTATGAGGTAAACCTTTTAACTTCCGCAGACGAGGTATTTATAGCGAATGCTTCTGTCGAGGGCCTATACTATGCGCTCATGTTTACGATTGATTTTTGGTTGAATTTTGTTAATGTAATCCGCTTCAGAAACTCATGTTCTCAGGGCATTACTTTGCTTGTCAGTAATTTCAATACTGAATAGATCGACTGGTATTGTTGTAATCAGCGTGATTATGTGGTCTGATCAGCAAGCACTTTTGTTGTCTTTCTTGGTGATACTGGACCGATGATCGCTATAGCGGACGTGAAAAGGACGATTGGTAGATCCTATGTAGTGTGATCACATAACTTACAAGTGAACTTATAAACCGCATGCCTTCTTTTGCAGTTGATACTTGGGTTCAAATTGCAAATACTGCATTTACATTTTTCTTTTATATTTTTGTTGATACCGTGTTTTAGTTGTTTGCCTAGCATGGGAATGATATTGACTGGTAATTCAAATTTTTTTAGTTGGATTCTTTAATTTTCTAAAGGCGCTGTCGTTAATAAAATTCATGTACAAGTTGCAAGAATCTTCTATATTTTTTGGTTGATTTTTATTTGTATTGGTCAATTTTGGAAAAATTTTTGGATACTGTTGAAGATTTGTAAACCTAACAGTGTGTCGGTGTGGTCGAACAGTCCATCAGACAGCGGGTTCTAATTGACATTATTTGTACTTGGCCGAAAGTAACGGACTAAGACAAATGGATTCATATAGTGAAAATTTACTCATGATATAATTTTCCTCCTCAGCAACTATTGCAGTACAGTTATGCTTCGTAATTGCATGGAACATGGTCATCACTCACTGGAGAAGTTTCAAACTGAAAGTGTTCATATGTTTCTTGACAAGTTACCTGCAGGCAAATTGAGATACCTATTTACTACCTGTCGACGAACGAGTAAAAAGAAATTGCTATGTTTTGACATTTACGATCTTTGATCACGTTTTGGATACTGATCTTAACCTAATCAGAACACGCCGATGCGTTGCTAGAGTAAGGACCGCTATTGGTAAAGGCAGACGTGGATTATTCACTAGACGAGTCGCGTACATAGAAAAGTAGAAAAAGATAACATCACAATCTTGATTGAAGTTTTGGATGATCTGTCAGTCGTTTAGCGGATTGTCTTTGGTGTAACATAAGTTTTTGTTACATTACTGTATTTTCCACTGACGACTTTTAGGAACCCCTTTTAGCTCAGTGAAATTGAAACGAAATACAGTCATAACGAAGGCTACATTTTTTAGTAAGGGTAGATGTTTTTTTAAAAATTTTGTGCTAAAAATAGAAGCTTTTCTTTCGCCTGCAACACCACAGATTTGGAATAAGCGCATGCTGGGAAGTAGGTATATTGAAATGGGTGCTAAGCGGTGTAGGAGACAAACGAATTTCTGCTCATGGTACTGACCGGTCAGGCAGGAAAGGTTGATGCCATTTCCGAGATAGTGAATAACAGCCAAGCTAGGTCACTTCGTCGTTTGCACCAAAACATTTTATTTATTATCAGACCATAATACGCTGAGCGCTGTGATTGGAAACTATGCCCTTAAAAAGGAGACCATGCAACCTGGAAAGCTGCACCAGTACATTCTCGAGCACATTCGGAGCATTATGCAACGGAAGCTAATTTCCTCATTGAAGAACATAGAAGACAGATTTACTTGTGTGCTCCAGTAAACGAAGGGCAATTCTAACAGCTTCGGTACACTTATTTTCTTATAAAATGCTTGCTGGTTTTTGAAAAAATAGGTGATGCTGACTTTCCAGTGTGCAATCAAACGATTCTTAGTGAAACGTTTGAAAATGTAGGTCTTCTTACTCCCATTTTTAATCATCAACACTCTCCTCCGTGTGCATGATGTAAAACACGACAACTGTGTCAACTGTCAACTCTACAAATTGTTTGCTATTGTTCTCACTTACAAAGAACAAGTTGCCTATACAACTTCGTTGATAACCCAGATAGGTGTAAACATCATTACATAATCGAAGTGATTTCTCCTACTAGACTTCATCATCTCAGTGCCACTTAGTAAAATACAATCACTCCGTCAATTATGGACAACGGCTCTCATATGACAATATTGAAGTAACATGATCAAAAGTACAATTAGCAAATCGTATATGACATAAGAGATGTGTGCTGGCAACGAGAATGACATTTCCTCAAGTGTATTAATCAAGCCGCCACGATTCTTGAGAATGATACACCGGCCTGTATTCCTTGTATTCATGGAAAAAGCTTATGCATTGTTTGTCAACGTAACAGTAATCATTTCTCAATGCTTTCATAATCAATTCAGCCATGCTGTAAATGTGTGGAAATTCATAATATTTCTGATTTCTGTACGGATATTCGATGTTTTGTAAATTATTGTTGTTGCATCTACTAATGCATCTTTACTAATTAATCAGTGCCCAGTGGGCGTCTGATTGAGAAGAATCTCAACTGTCATTTCATTGTTTTGTTGTGCAAAATTACCCGTGACTAGATGCATTTTATTTATTCGTATATTTGTTACAACTTGCATCCTGGTAAACCAATTTTCCTCATTGAGTTGCTTAAATCTTGATTTAGTTCATTAGGATTAACAGGATATTACTCCAAGATATAGCAAAGTCCCGACTTTGGGTCAAATCTTGCTATTGGGCATACCTGGCATACCACTAGATTCGACACAAGATTTGCCACCTTTTTAGCAAAGTATCAAATGCTAAAACGACAACTGAACATCAAATCACACATAGGAACGCCTCACTCAGTCTCTTCTACAGCTGATGTTTCTTTAGTAGCAGATGAGCAATAAATGAGTACCTGAACCCAAGATCGTCTCTAGAAGCACTTGCAGAGCAAATGCACTCATGTGCCATCACTTGCTCGTAGAACGAGCATGTGCAGTGAATACTTTGAAACGTCACTCTGTTTGCTGGACTCTTGAATTTTAGAATCCGCTTCCCTGACCATTTCGCCTGGACAACACCATCTTAATTACTTTCAGGAGGTGCATGAGCAAGTTTCAGATAAAGGCATTTATATAAGATTGGAAAATCTGAAGCTTTTAGTTCATCTAAACTGATCTTATCTATCACCTTTTTCAGTGCATATCACGTATCCTTTAGCTTCTATAATTACTGCTTTAGGGGGGGGGGCAGCAATAATTTTGTAAAAATTATTAAGCATTCAAAATCCAACTTTCCATGCTGTAACTCGGCTAAGAAGATAAGGGGCATTGCAAATTAGATATTATTTTCATGAGGCGAATATTTTCTGCATTGAAGATCGCAGGAGAGATTGTGTTTTGTATTTTCTCTTTCAAACATTCATTGGAAACTCTATCTATGTAATGAAATCTTCAAACAAAGACTTGTTGATGTCAACTGTGAGCATCTTTGTACTGCTGAAAAGAAATACTGCCTCTGTTTTCTCAGGAATTATTTTTTGCAAACAATTCAATATTTCGCGTTCCTCACGTATGACAAGCAATTCCTCCGACTCCACAGTCGCCTGATGACCAGATACAAAGTATCTTGCTAAACACGGAATGACAACTAACTCGTCAGTTCAGATAAAAAATTCCTGCATTCAGTCATCAAGAAAGTCATGCATTGATTAATTAATGTAATCAATTTATTGCACTCGGCAGCATTTCAAGTGTAATTGTTGTTTCTATTGAAGTCAATTACCGGAATATCAACATTCGTAAAACTGAAAGTTGCTGAAGCATCTACTTTTCTTCAAAGATATCTGGGAAATGACCGGTATCTATAGGGATTATAAAGCTATCGGTTGACATCTTATGCACGGAATCGTATTCATTCAAATAATTCTTTCGTGATGAGAACTTTTCTGCCTGAAATTTACAAAGTGACCGATTGCAGCACTGCATGAAAGTTCGTTCTTGAGTGTCAATTTTATATTGATTTAAGTCCTTGTGTGTTGTTTGTCTCTAAACTTTTCTAAAACGGCAGATTTGAACCATGTAAGCTGTACATATATTCAATCAATATTGATCAGCCGTTTGCAAACCGGGAATAAATTTGCTATGCAGATGGTGAATATAAAGTTGACACAATTTCGAAGATAAGCTGTGCCTTTGCCTCCTTCATGAATCTCACTCTCTTTCATACTAGATGTCAAATACCATTCAATATTTGATTTTGTTGACAAAGGACCATCTGTAAATATCATATATCACACTTGGACACTTTTCCAGTATTACAACCACATACTGACTGTGACGAAAATGCAGACTTCTCTCTCTTTCCTCATCAAGACTCGGCAGAAGTGATACTTAGCGTAAATTAACTTTCAAGGCAGCGACGACCAATGGAGTCGCTTGCATGAGCCATTGATCGGCGCAGACTCTCCTTCCCTTCGCTGACGGGATGGCGATGCAATGCCCGGTGACAGGGAGCCGGCGAGTGGCTGGGCGCCAATCATACGCTCCAGGTGGATGATCGATCCCACACATTTGGAGAGACATCAAAACTCCCTGCTGACGGACCAAACTCTCTCTCTCCCGCCTACAGTACGCACTTTCTCTTGTTGGGAATCAACGACGCTGCTGCGACCCTTCGGCTCACGACCGCAGTCATTGCCAAGTTGACGACTGTACGTACACTCACATCCTCTGCGAACGCCAAATCGGCTCTCTTAAGGGCCACCACTTGCCTTGCACCAAATAAATACATTCACTCACAGGGATTTGGCATTTTTTCTCTTCGTATCTTGGGGAGGTCGTAACACTGACAAATAATAATGACCATCATATGTGTCTTTAAGGCAATATTCGAAAATTGCTAAAAGTTTGATGCTATTTGTTTTGTTTATGAGTTAATATTAAGAGACTCCTTCTTCACTGTTCTTTGAGATTCAGACCGTCTGAATACACGACAAGTGATAGTTGTCGCTCATGAAAGTTAGACGAGGGCGAAGCCCGAGTCTAACTTTCATGTGCGACAACTAACTTGTTCTTAGTGTCTGACTTTTACGCCCCTCTCAAATGAAGCTGCGAATCTCCGACTCTCTTAGGAAACCCATTTATGCTCAATCTTGCCCCTCATTGTTCTGTCATGGCACATCTCTGAAAATAGAAGGAGCCGCCCCGCATTTTATTATTTCTAATATTGGACTTCTGGTTAAAGCGAGTTGCTATCTGAAATTTGCATACTTTAAAAGAGATGATTCAGTCAGACTTAATATGATGCAATCAGACTGAAATATATTCAAGTTAAACAGAAAATTGTCAAAAAATTGTCAAATTGTCAAACTTCAAGAAATAACAGTCAACAGCCCTCCTTGAATTTGTCTCACACCTCAACACCGCCTCATCTATGCAAACTTCGAAACACCAAATAGCGCCCCGCATTAATTGCCAAACAATGAGCTAGGTGTGGTCAAATCGCCCATCTCCAAAAATCACAGCAGCCCCTCATATAATGTGGCGCCATTCAACTTCACTGAACAACAACCAATTCACTGAACGACAATATTTCAACTGTTGGTTGTACGCACACTAAGAACAAGATAGTATCTTAAGTTTAAGTCTCCAAGTTTGACTTAAATGAGGAAACCAGTCTGAAAAAAGTGACGAGTTAAGTCAGGTATGTCTCAGAGTTCTAAGTAGCTATCGAATAATAACAGAGATTTTGCCATTGTAATTCAAAATAAATATTCTTTGTTTTTTTTCAGCTGAGTCAGTATAATGGAATTTTAACGCCAATATATTTCAACAACAAGATGGCATCAATCCCGGTTACATTGAGCATCTACCGCTGTACATCATCGGCCTGTTTTGACACTGTAAGTTTGACATCAGCCTGATAATTCAATCTATTAACATTTGGAGCTTTCATGTTTCAGGGATCAACTTATTCAAGTACGACAGATAGTCTGACGTCTGCCATGTCTTATACCTTCCAAACGCAAGAAACGCTTGATGTCATCGCTGTCCATGTAAGTGAACTCTTAAGAGTTTGTCAAATAACGTGCAACTTTGAAATATGATGTCTCTTAAGCAAATTGAAAAATAAAAAAAGCCTAAAAGACGTTCTTCATCATCTTTTCCGCGAGATCTTTCGTCCAGTCATCATGGTGGTTTAAGTGGAAAATGTACATGAATGATTGGATGAAACGGACGGATCTTGACGAGAGTCATTTATGACGTGCTTAACTGGATTTGTTTATTGTCAAACTACCTCTCATAGGCTTATATTCGAACGTAACTTGTGCATTCAAAAAGAGAATATATTTTCTTATTATCCTTACCTTTGTGCTATATTTCATCATTCATTGTAGATAAAGCATTATTTCAATTGTAATTACTATTGTCTACTTTCCCTTGTTACTCTATGTTTCTTGTTAACAAAGCCTACTTTATTTCTTCATGCTTTGCTCGTCAAATTACATCTAGTCCTCCTCCTCTTGATCTTGATAAAACTAGAGAGAGGTATCTGATGTCTACTGTCCTTCCTCGTTATGTCGTAATGTTTGTAGATATTTTTTTATTCTAAAGAAAGTTAACAGTCAGTGACATTGTTGTACCAAGCGCTTGCACTATAGACTAAGCATATAGAGGTAGAGTGTCGACTCAGAAAAGGATCTGTACACAGTGAAAATTTTTATACGAAAAGATTCAGTTTTTGCGGAGATTACGCTCCTGCTGTCCAAAAAATTATTTGAGCAATTTATAAAATTAATTAAGCAGAAATTAAGCTGATGATCTAGGAATTAAAATTTAAATTTCATGAACTGAATTATAATGAAGTCCCTGCAAGTCTTCAAGGAAAAGTTGAGATCTTATTGAAAGCTTCTTGGCTGAAATGTGACGTTTTTAATTCAATTTTCAGCGGCATGATTTCATGATTCACAAGGCATCTTTTCTTGTATCTGAATAGTGCTGAATAGTAATGTTGACCCATTTACATCTTTTTTAGTTTAATTAGATAATTTAGTTTTATTATGATGCCTTTGCTCTTTCAGTGCATGGCAGGTAGTTTGTGACATGATCACGCGCTTAAGAAAATAATCTTATTATTGTAAACCATCAGCTTTAAAGTAATGGTAACCCATCGAATTGCTAATTTAATAAACCATGTTACCTCTCAAGGTTGTCATGACATGAAGGATTTGTAAATTACTTTTCTTTCTTCTGTATTGCTGTCATAATAAGTGGAATTCGTGTACATTCTCTAGAAGTGCAAAAATTCGTATATCTCACATGTGGTGCTGGGTCTCAAGTCAAGTTCATTTTATGAAATCGAAAGTGTATAGACATTGAGGATTCAATTAATACTGAGTTACCACTCTACCTAATATACTTACTCTATGGCTTGTACCAAGTATGTTCATTTTACATTATATCCATCATAATGTGAACGGGACGAAAGATCTCGACGAAAATAGCATGAAGAAAGTATTTGTGACAATCTTTTTTTAAAACACATTCCAGGATCCGCCATTTGTAATTAAAAACGCATCTGGATTCTTTGGATATAGTGTTGATTGCATCAAATACATCGCGGGTAAACTCAATTTCAAGTACGTTATACGCGATCCTCTCGACATGAAATATGGAATTAAACAAGCGGATGGTACTTGGTCCGGCATGATTGGAGAGGTTGCCCGTGGAGTAAGTTAATCATATTTTTTTTCAAATTATGAAGAGAAGTTACAATGTAGAATCTGCATATCCATGAAAACATCAGCTTGAAGGTGTCAGTTATTTCAAAAGAAGTTATTAACAATACTTAAAGCAGCCAATAACCTTGTTGCCGAAAATCGTTTTCGCATTCCAACTGTCATTGCGGGTGATGTTTTCTGTAAAAATGTGTCAATATATCTTCAGCGTTACGATCGCACCGGCCACCGATTTATACACCAGCATTTCATCATCAATGTTCTTCAGCAAGGATTCGAATTGAAAATTCCTGCACGATTATTCAACTTATTCTTAATTAATGCGTTATAATGATATGTTGATTATCGTTAGACGTATATAATTCATAAAAGTCTTTTTTAAGAATATCTTCAACGGCTTCTTCAGAAATTTTGACATTGGTGTCGACAGATCTATTTCATCATAATCATTTTATTGGACCATGACAGATAGCCGTTGGCAAGGTGAATACAAAGTGTATAAGTGTCCGTCGGTATACAAATACGCATAGCGTTAGAACTATACAACAGATGTGCGATGCAAATGTATGAGTAAGATTACAAATTAAGCCAAAACATGATCTGCCATGAAATTGTCATGAAATTGTCAGTGCAGTTCAAGTAAACAAACAGGCACACAAAAATTGGAGTTGTGGGAATGTAGAGAAACATTTTGCGACTGTGGGGTGTAGGAAGCATGTAGTGTGCGGGAAAATACGGAATGCACATGGAAGATGATAGATATAAGATACTGAGTAGGCTAACTAACAGTCAAAAGTTTGGAAAATCAGTCAGGCGTCGGTCACAAAGAAGGTAGTTCAGATGAGATTTGAAACTTGTTAGTGAGTTAAACTGGGTAAGGGAGGAGTGAGGGAGGACATTAAGGATTAGAGAAAGAGGAGCACGACGAAAGTGTTGTGAAGGCGGATTGGAAGAGTTGACACTGACATGGAGTGCGTTAAGTTTCTGCCAGCAGTTATAGGGAGAATTGCGAAGTACGGGCTTGTAGGGCTTGAAGGCTCGAGGGCATTGACTATTCAATATTTTATAGGCTTCACAGGAGAGGGCATAGGTGCGTCGAAATGCTAGGGTCTGCATAAGCGACATAACAGTAGTAACATCGATTAGCAGTGAGTAGGATATTTACAATCACATTCTTACTAAGAACCATCGATATTTTACCGTCAGATAATAACAGAGAATAATATTAACTAAACTAAGCATGCGACGGTCTGGTCTGTCAATCATTATAAAAGATGGCTGCACTTGATCAACTGGAAGTATTAGGAATGAATTTTCCGGTTTATTAGAATAAGCCTCAGTATAGATTATGTCGGATCTTTTAGAACTCTATATGTCATTCGTTTTGTTCCATAAATCACCTCCGCGAAATCTTCTCTATGCATGTATTTCATCACATGTGCTCCATTGAGCAGCGCTGATAACTCAATTGATGGAAATATATTCGTATTAGAATGAAAAGTTGATTTTGGTATACATTATAATAATTATTATACTTGAATTGTAGAAAGCTGACATGGCGATTGGTGCTATTACAATCAATGCTGAGAGAGAATCTGTGGTTGATATGACAATCCCATATTATGATTACGCTGGTCTACAGATAATGATGGCAAAGAAGGTTGCCGCCGAAGGTGACAAATATTATTTTCTGAAAGTCTTCACGCTTCACGTTTGGCTTTGTATTGGTGCAACTCTGCTCATCACTGGCATCCTTGTCACCATTTTTGACAAGCTGTCTCCATACAGCTTCCAAAATAAGACTGAAACAGAATTGAAGGATGGTGAACCAGAAGGAAAAATTTTCAGTTTGAAAGAGTCAATGTGGTTTGTGTTAGGAGCATATACTATGGCCGGTAAGTCGCCAATAAACTTTTACGGAAATGATCACTGACAATTTGCTAATGAGTAATCATTGACGCATCCCATCCTAACAGACAGGGTAATTAAGTCTCGTCTATACCTCACGTGTTCAATCGACTAAAAAAATCCAATCAGGAAATATTTCGTTAGAAGAGTAATGGTATTTGGCACAGAATTTTTTTCTACGTAAGTGAAGTGGCCCATCGGTAGAGTGTTCGCTCTGCATAAGGAGATTTGGGATCAACTTCAGATATCTCCAGTGTGTCTACAAAGTCCTAGAAAGTCCTGAAACCCGAAAAACCGGTCTGAAAGTCCTTAAAGTCCTAAATATCATTAAAAGTCTTAAAAGGTTTTTAGAATTAGCATTGTATTTCGCAAAATCTAAAAGAGAGGGAACTTCAAAGTGCCTAATTTTTTCATCAAAATGATGTATTTTATTTTCAAATCGATGAAGCAAACAAATGTCCAAAGAAGTGTTGACTTATCTATGCTAGCAATTTTAAAGTGTGACAGTTGCATGGTTGTCAAAATTATCATGTAGAAGCTGCTGAACATAATTGGAAAATATCAGTTTAATAGTTCAGAATTATGAAGGCAGCTATGTCTTCATATATCTGCTTTACTTTTCTCATTAATTCTTCATTTCAACACAGAACGAGAACGGGGGACTGCTATATATGCAACTTAACGCTAAATTTGACTATGAAATAGTCAGTATAACAATCTCATTCAGAGTTAAAGTCAGTGAGAAGTATTGTGTCAAATGAATTACACAATTTTTAAGTACAAATTTTGTTTCAAATAAGCTCTACAAGATTGCAGTACCATTTATCGGAGGTCCGATATGCAATATAATTAACTTGTCCATACTTGAGCGCAAAGTACCGATCCTTTTCAAGCAGTGTCATGTTTCTGCGATTCCGAAGACTTCACCACCAAAGCTCAATCAGCTACTTCCGATCAGTCTTCTCAGTGTTCCCAGTAAGATTTTGGAGAAGTCTATTTTGGATGCATTGAAGCCGAGATTGTTGTCGCATTTTCCTGTTACTCAGTACGGATACAAGCCAAAATCCAGCACAACTGCACTGATATCACTTCATGTTCATGTCACTAAGCAACTGGACGAATCAAGTGTGACATCATGCATATTACTAAGCCATGATCTCACAAGAGCTTTCGATTCTGTTCTACATGACAATCTCCTTCAGAAGTTGTGCAGGCTGAATTTGCCAACAGGTTTTCTGATGTGGCTAAAGCATTACTTGACTGATAGAGTTCAATCTGTTCGGATAAGGAATGTTCTACGTAGCTTCTCATCAGTCACAGTGGAGTACCGCAAGGATCATTGCTTGGTCCATATCTTTTTGTGCTTTACTGCAGTGACATACTCCCGAAATTTACAGATACGTTTCTGTTTCAGTATGCTGACGACGTCAGTGAGGTGATCACAATTGAACAGAACATGTCAATAAATCAAATTCAAAATATAGTTCAAATGGAATTCAATAGCATATGCGATTGGGTCTCAAACGACAAGCTGAATATCAACATGTCAAAAACCAGTGCCATGGTGTTCAACAAGAAAAATGCTGCTCTCTAACTTTATTCGCCATTTTCTGTAGTGTCGCAAATGAAGCTGTTAGGGGTTACGTGGTCATCAAATCTTTCCTGGAACCACCATTTTCAAAATCAATGGATTCGCTGCTCAAGACGCTTGTACTTGCTTCGTGTCCTTAAGCCTTTTATTTCACATGATGATTTGTGGCTGATTTACGAATCGGTAATAGAAGGTGTCCTTCTCTACTGTGCTCCATTATTTGGAAATTTGAATTATAAATGTCGACAAATTGTCAAACGAACTTTTAACCGTGCTCGCCGGATAATTTGTGGAAACAACTGCTCATGTGCTCATTCAGATGATGACTTTTTTCGGAAATACTTTACTTCTATAAGGAAACTCCTCCTTGCCGCGACTCAACCAACACATCCTCTCAATCACTGTATTAAACCAATTGGCAATCGTACTTTCTCGGTTTCATTTTCCCGTACGGAAATACGACGAAATTGTTTTACTGTGTTCTCCACTATCGTGATCAATGAAATGCTTGGCATGCACTGAACATTCGTTAATTTTCTCCTGTCTTTCTCGATCACTTAAGTCATTTTTTTTGCTTTCATCCATGCTGTTAAGTCGATCCATGGACAGCTAGAGTACTATCACCATGAGCCGATCATACTTTTACTGAAATGTTTTTTGATTTTCACTTTCAAGAAATAAAGATATTATTATTGTTGCCTCAAACTAATTGCGACATGTGATTCATGAAACCTATCGATATCTAAGTCTTAAAATCTTCTGCATCTTTTATTACCGCAATGCTATTTGCACATTGCAGTTTAGAGAAGCTGCTGAAGCTTCTGTATTTACATGCTGAATAAGCTTTGCTTTAATGTACACTTAGTGATTGTAATTTCGTTCTCAGTGCACTGCTGTCTTTGACATTTTGCTAAAAATCATAAATTTTTTACTATCAAGTAAAGGCAAAACACTGCAACATCAAAGTGTTTCATTGACACGATATTTCGTGATGTACAACTGACGTGCACTCGACACACTAGCGTATTCAGAGATTATTAAAACGTTTTCTACAATTCTTTCATTGCCATCAGAATTCTTTAAACTTTTTATTCAAGTTTACACTGCACACTGTACGCCTGTACGTTTATTCGTGGATCACAGATTGCCTTTGATGACTTCCTGTCTTGACCCTATAGACAATGCAACTTCAGTACTTATAATCATGCAGTGTAAGTGCAGTTTGTATTTATATGGATTTTCCACTCACATTCTCTTAAAATACTGCATAAACGCTACACCGATTATTTAGAAAGGTCTGCATAAGATTTCTTGTTCAATTTTAAATTCTTCTATTAATTCTCATAGACCAGGTTTCTATAAAATTGACTTTCCAAGGGGTTTTGCGGTCGATGCCTAGCGTTTTTACATTTCTGCTTATTTATTCAATGCAAATAATACGCAGAGTAAAATTAGGACAACACATCTAATGCTCACGTTTTTGAATATCTAGTCATGTGGACTGCGTTTCGTAAACGTGGCATATTATTCTTTCATATGAAGATCGTATACATCCGCTTACAAATGTTGTTACATAATTGGCCTAATACTTCACTATACACTGTATAACGTTAATAAACTTACATGTATATCCTAATAAATATGTCCTGATGCCATCTAAATTGCCTTGCCTTGGGTCTAGAAATGACTTTCCTCAGGACTGATGGCCACGATCAGCACTAGTTTCGAGGCGCAAGAAGATCAATTTTCCATTTTGAACGCAATGCAAATTCAACCCTCAATTCTGACGAACCAGATATTGACATCACAGCAAACGTGCACAGTCAGCAAATTTAGATCGTGAAGAGCATTTTTATGACTAAATTTAGATGGTAATAATATTTCTATTTGACAGATTTATCAATAAGAAAAATGAAATTAAAATGTTACTACGTTTGAGTGCTCTATAGCAAGAGTACAAATTTGCGTATGCAGAATAATTTGTCCCGAAAATTGAATCAAGAAATCATTTGCTGTTTAAGGAATTTTAACGTTGTTGGACACTGAAGTAAATATTTATGACCAGATTGATCAAACGTCCACTTTAATTTAACGTTTTCAGAGCATGACATGGGTCTACGTTAAAGAAAGATTTTTCTCTGATTAACTTAATTTTTCCTTAATTTAAAAGTTTCAGTATATAGCAAAGAGCATTTCGAAAATTCAATTTCTTTCGCATCCCACCTTAATGGTGAAATAAGATTATCATCTACTAAATTTGTGTTGTTGTTGCTGATGTTCTTAATGGCTAAATCTATGTTTTCCTATTAAAGGTGAAAGTTTTGACCCACGTGCAACCTCCACAAGAATGTTGGTAGCGGGATTTTGGATATTCTCTTTCATTATGTATGCGATGTACACGGCAAATCTGGCAGCATCTCTTACTGTCTCCAAATTATCAACGACAATCAATTCTGTGAAGGAACTCAGTTCTCAGACTGATGTAAAGGTAGAGTATAATGCAATTTCAAATTTTCTTCCTTTCGTTCTTCTTTCTTCATCAATGGGTCGATGTAATTGCATGTACCTAGAATAAGTTTATAAATGTATTGTAGGAATACAAGTCCGGCAGCCAGAGCGAGTTTCTGCAGGGAACGAGGGTGGAAATGACACTTTCAGAGAGTGATGTGCACCCTGTGGCTGCTTCAGATCTGCGCGACTGCCGAGTTATACTTGGTTCCTCTTCTTGTCAGATACGATTAAGGAAATCCCTATGTTAATCCTATGGGACACATATCGCAGTTTTTGGTTAAAATGAAATTTTCTATGTTTTCGCTATTTTCACTTGATTAATAAATATTAGACCTAGAGACACAATTTTGTATATGGAATGTCTGCAAGTAATTTTCCATGACGTGCATTTGTCATTATCGTGTTTTTTATGTGCAATGTATGCGAGAATATGGATAAGTGTGAATTAAATTCCTCAAAATGTTTATGTTTGCCGATATTAGGAGGATTGCTATTTCTAAATGTGTTTAGCTTCATAGACATAGAATATGAACATGATAGGGAATGACTTGATGACGGCTCTAGATTTAGTATTTTCAATTCAATAAGCGAATCATAGAAAATATCACTCTTCCCAAAAACTTCATTCTACGTCCCATTGGATTTACATGTCATTATCGGCCTCGTTCCCTGCAGAAACTGTTTCTGGATGCCGGACTACATGCAGATATCATTGAAGATATATGACATTTCAAATGACAGCCTAAATCGTCTAGGAGAGTCTGAATCGATTGAGGCTGATCATTTGGAAGGTAATACATGCATTATTACTGAACCTAAAATCTATGGCATCAAAAATCCATTGTTGCTGAGTAAGTAGGGTTGTCAGCCGATATTTCACATGTCATTTTTCTATGAAAATCGTTTGTATATCTCCAATTCCAAATTAGACGGCCTTAATTGCATGATTAAGGCCGTCTAATTTGCTATGTAATACCACTAAGGTAGGAGCAATTCACCGTCCATCTTCGCATTCCCAGTGAAAATGGCATTGAGATGATTCTTATGGTTCACAATTAGAACTCGCAGATATCTCAAGCTTGACATGCTTTAATATTCTGAGCTGCATGGGCTATGTAGAAAATTATCATATATTTGAGTCTTTCACAGATCAAAATGTTGGATTTTTGATTTCATAGATTTTCGTTCAGTAACAATGCATATACTATCTTTCAAATGATCAGCCTAAATCGTCTGGCGCTACGCGCCGACGATTTAGGCTGTCATTTGAAAGGTAATATATCTTCAATATTCTGATCTGTAGAAGACTCAAATCTATGATGATTTTCTACATAGTCCATGCAGCTCAGAACATTAAAGGTATGTTAAGCTTGAGATATCTGCGAGTTCAAATTGTGAACCATAGGAATCACCTCAATTCCATTTTCACTGGTAATGCGGAGATGGACGGTGAAGTGCTCCTATATCAAGGGTATTACATAGCAAATTAGACGGCCTTAATCATGCAATTAAGGCCGCTTAATTTGTAATTGGAGATATATAAGCGACTTTCATAAAAAAAATGACAGGCGAAATATCGGCTGACAAACCTATTTACTCAGTTACAATGCATTTGCGTACCGTATTTACTGAAGAGACACTATAAAGTTTAGACTTTACGTTTCTCAACAGGCATTGTAGCTTTACCCACGACACTTCCTTAGTAATGTTCGGAAGAGCTCACTTTGCAAAAAAAACTTTTATTTCCCCACAGTACTCATCTGCATTCAGATCCTTCAACAATAAAATAGTTGCACTTGACTTAAATATCATAATTCCATTTGAATGTCAACTGCTTTTTCCTTTACAGTATACTGTCATCAGTGATACCATTGGACAAACGTTTTTCTCTCGAATGAAATACATTGAGGGAAATTTCTTCAATATTTGGAAGGATATTAGCATTGGAAATGAATACAATGTTGGTAGGTTCCTCTCGACCTTCAAATTTAATTAATGTCTGTTTCCTGAATATGATCTTTCATGTGTTAAGTACGTATAATGGACTGCAAATTACATCCGTTCAGTTATACCGCCAATGCGGTGAAATGGTATTCCTAATTTATGCTTCGTAAATAGGTTTAAACGCGATAGACTATATGTTGTCATATTTCATTAATTCGTTATCTGATTCTAAACGCTTACTCACTTTTAGCTTCTGAAGGAAAACTGCTCGTTATCTGTTGATATTGTGATAATGCATTTTCTGACCGCTTACCCCATCTAGTTTCTGCAGGTCTAATTTCAGTCAACGGTTCCGACCACGGCTTTGAATAAAGATTTTAAGAGGAGGGGAACCGGAATGAAGTTGCTTATTTCTCCCATGATTTTCTACTTCCAATAAGACCACTTTCACAATAAAAGAATTTATTTTGAAAAGCATCAAAGCATTGTGACAACGCTCGCTCTGTGTTCGGGAAACGTGTTTTCAATTGTAATGCATGCAAGCACTCATCACACTTAAAGGATAGAACACTTTTTAAACACGTTATGGATTCCTCCCCAGGTCTCAGCGATAAACATTAAAATGATGAACATCAAAAAATTAAGTAATTTGTGAGAATGTTTGTCTCTAGTAACCTAGCCATTTGTGCCGTTTGGTTCATAGATATATAAAGAGCTGCACTGTCTGAAAAGTTGGAGGAGAGCTTTTAAGTTTGTTCGTAATGTTCAAGAATAATGAATTGGCAATCCTTTTATTTAGTTTCCAATTAAGTTAGTTTCTTACCAAAAACTCATGGAGAGGTGAATGTTGAATGAAACTTTGGCGTCACTGCTTCTCCACTGAGGGCTTGTGCTGCACTGATGTAGTCTTTGCGTTGTTATTCTTTTAGTTCAGGATCCGGGTGACCCACCTTCTGGCTTCCAGTAATACCCTCGGGTCTCAACCTCTATGCCAGAAGATCACAAGGCCAAGAGCTCAACCACTGTGCCACGGAGACCACATATTAAATGAAAATCTGAAAGAATTCCATATCGCGCATCACTTTATCGCTTGAAATGTTTTATTACTATTGATACCTATCGATTTCTCAATTTGTTTATTAGGCTATCCTTTTATCCTTTTTATTTCATGGTAGCTATTAAACTATATGCACGCTGGTTTTATATGACAGTTAGAACTTCAGGAAAATAAGAGTTTCTGTCGATCTCGTCGTTCAGAAGAAAGGAAATAATCAATTTTTCAAATTTGCTTTTAAATTGATTTTGTCAAATATGCTTATGCGGATGCTCCACATGTAATAAAAAGATTCATAACTTCTGAATTAAAACCTTATTTATTGAAACATTTACGTCCATTTGACCATTTGTAGATAAATGAAAAGCGCGGATCTAGTTGGGTTGTCTTTCACGCTAGAAATGACAGGTTATTGCGCATTTCTGAAGCTTTGCATATTCGGTACTTAAGGCCAAATTTGTGCAAGCAACGTAAACTGCTAATGGGTGTTCATTTACCCTGGTGAAGGCGTCTCCATTTTAGCATGTAGTTGTACTTCTCAGTCACTTGCGTTGTGCCTACCTGGTATGTCCTGTTGAGAAGACCGGCGAAGGGTCTCCAGAGCAATAAAGATAATAAATTCGGCTAGATGCGCGCTTTCTATTGTTTACACATTTATTCATTGTCAGATTGAGGACACAATATGTTTTTTGCTTATCTACAGTAATTTTTAAGCAGTCCTTTTTTTGAATGCACTTACAACATTGAGTAAGAGGATAAAGCTGTAAGTCCATAGGAAATGTTGAAGGACGATTATGTACTTGCTTGTTGCTTTGATAAGAATGTTAAAACGATATTACGTAACTGCTGTCCGACCAATTTGTTTCGAAAGAAAGAGTAATCATTTCCATTTTGTTGCGAAAACAAAATGTTGACAACGATCTTGTTTTTGTTAGGATGTCATTTCATTAGGTAATGTTATTTTATAGATGACCCTATGTTGGTGTACTCTATCACTGCCTATAATTTTGAAATTGAATTTTCAGTTCTACCACCTGACGTCTCATTCCATGTTTTACCGATGGGGGATGTGAAATATGAAGAGTTGTGAATAGCCCTTGATGACAGCAAAATACAGTCCGTTTCATAAAAAGTGGATCATCCTAAAATTTGACTAAATAAAACACAAGTATGATACAGAAAGCATTTTTCATGTTATTTCATGTCCCTAATATATTTAAATGTCCTTATATAATCTGATAAGCTATGATATAGTAACGGTTCTTAAGAAGCTAATATTTTGTGGCCCTACCCTTATTGTCAATGACATTACCAATTCGTCTAGGCATTGATTCGATGATATCGTTGATTTTTGACTGATATAACTTTCTCCACTCTCTTTTTAACAGTGACGTAAGTTGTGATACGCCATCTGTAGGTAGCAGTGAACGACGAACGTTACGTTTTAGTTATACGTCTCCATACATTTTCTATGGGATTCAGATCAGGAGAACGAGCTGGCCAAGATAATGTCCTAAGCCCTAATTGAGACTTGCATAAGTTGACTCTACTACTCCTGTGACACGTAGCATTATCATCCATAAATAACCAAGTCGATGGATCACCAAGTTGATCTGTCATTTGGCCAATGTTCATTCGTAAAACATTCACATAGCGTTCAGAATTCATGGTTCCTTGCTGTACGTGAAGTCTTCTACGAATAGTGGAGTTAGAAATAGATGAGTATAGTGCAGCCATCTCAGTTAACGAGAGACTTGGATCAACTTTAACAAATCTCAAAATTAGGCGGTCTATACGTTTGGATGTTTGGACGGCCAGAGCCGAAACGACAGAGTCTTTACGACAGAGCCGAAAATCATCATTATGCCATCGATGCACATTTGTGTAAAGGACATTTTGTCGCTTGCTGGTAGCTCGCAAAGAAAACCCTAGTTCTAGCAAGGCTGACACTTTGCCTTTTTGTGAATGCGATCTCGTTATTGTTCATTTGTGCTTTGTATTGTTTTCAACCGGTAAGAGATAGATTTCTAGCTGAAAGCAATCAGGAGTGCTGCCAACACCACCGCAACGAAGTCAGGAAGCTATGGAACATGAAGTCCAGTTAATCACATGTAGCAGTTATATTATTGTTGATGAATAATGGTGCTATACTTGCTCTGATTGACCGATTTTCTTTATTTTTGTTTTGCTTGATAGCTTTTGGCTTGTAGAACAACATATTACATGACAAAGGAAACAAATGTAATTTTATAAGAGTGAGGTATGATTTTGTGTAACATTGCTAAATGAAGATCAAATTATCTACTACTTTTTTATCTATAACAGGAAGACAACTCAATATTCATGCTTGAAATTTCCAACAATGATATTAGTAAGCACAACTGACATATCTTCCAAATTTCAGAGAAATTCGTTCAAGTTCGGCGGAGTTAGACAAAGTTGAAGTTAAGGCGATGTTTAAGGGTGATCCATTTTTTATGAAACAATCTGTATAATTCCTGAGAACAGCAGAATGATTAACACAACTTTATCGACTGTTAATCTAACCCTATTAATTGACCAACCACTTAGCCATCTCAATGCGTAGTATCGGGTACAAATGATTAGCAGATATGTGTTGTGGGGATGAATAAACGCTGGTGTTCATTTTGACTTTCTTGTTGCATTCAACTACGTTCAATTGTTGACAATGGACGGTTTTATCTACTAGAATCTACAACATAAAGGCTACATTTGGTCATTTACAGTGATGTCTTTACTCGAATTTCTAACCTCTCTCGTCAGAATTAAAATCTGTGAATGATATAACCGTAATGAGGAAAGTTTGCAGGGCGAAACATCGGTTGGAGTAAGAAGCTCTTTTAGTGTTCACAGAAAAGTTGTTCTTCATTGCCTATCCATACAGGATGCTAGGATTACTACTTAACCTCTGAATCTGATTGATAGGGGTCGAAACACAAATAGATGAGTGCCTGCTGATGACTGACGGATTTAGTATTATGTTTTATATCCCTTAATCGGTAGCTGAAGTAGTGGTCGTTGTATCAAATGAAGAACAAATGAAGAATTGTGGGATTCCATGAAGTATTATAGACGGATTAAGAAACTGGCGATAACAAATTCAAGTGGCGAAATAGTATCTGTGTATAGTTTCATTGCTTTCGGTGTAGTAGAGTGTCATTGTAGTTCTATTGTTTGCCTCCATTATCCACTTATCCACTATTGCCATTATCCACCATGTGTAGTGTCAGATATCGTGTAGCATTAGTTCATTTGTAATCAGTGCTGTAGTATCATTGTATTTCCATGTTTTACCTACACTTTTTAAATTCTTATCAATCGGTCTCCTGTTGCTTTATAATATCTATTTTTAATTTCCTTAACTATGGTGACCATTGTCCTATTCTATTTCCACTACCAGCATCTGCAGTCGGTACAGTATATTAGACGTCTGTTTTGAACATGTGTCCGGCAGTAGTTGGAATCTATGGTATTAGTATATTAACAGTATGAATGAGTAGTGCTACAAGTCTTAAGATTTCCATTTCTACCAGATATTGGGCCAAAGCTGATCAATTTTAATTCGTTGCCACGAGAAAGCTCCATTGAGTTCTTTTAAGAACTGATTAATCCAATGGTTATAGTACCATTGCATCTGTACACTTGCGGATTGGAGAACGCCATCAGTCCTCATTAGGACTACTTCAGTTAATAATTTGAATTAGTAAGCATTATATTCTATTATAAATGGCTTCTGGGATGATTTTCATCATCGCATGAGAATTAATTCATTTCAGAAATATATTAGGTCTATCTTGAAGCATTGCTTAATTAAAGTAGTCCAACCAGTGGCTATTGAGACGTGTGGTGCCATGGGGATTCCACCATGATCTTTGAATCAATTGGAAGGCGTCTAACGGTGACAAAGAGAGGACCAGGGAGGCTGCGTGGCTGATCCAGAGAATTAGTTTTTTCTTTGAACCAGGCCTAAAGCTAGATATGTTCTGTTCCGGGACGGGTTATGCATCCTGTTCTGGTTTTGTTCTGTTATTTTAGATCCTATCGATTTCGGTTCCAGCACCTGAAATATTTACAGGCTTACTTAAAGTTCCCTTCCTGTTAAATATGTAAAAATGCAATTAACATGCCTTCTGTAAAAGCAAATGAATGCGAGAAAATAAAAATCAAAAGAAAGTCCTTCTATGATTTGTCTTGGCATGACATGAATTTTGTGAGTTATCCTGTGATAATCATATACACTGCTTCATTTCAAAGCATTCAGCAGCGGAAATCACAGATTTGCAGGGGAAAAGAGGATTGCCCAGTTACGTCAAGTCTTGCAATATCCCATGAAAATTACTTCCTGAATTTCGAAACACTGGAATGGAGATTTTTTATAAGAAATTTTCTAATTCAGTGCCACCTTTTGCTCGGCCTGAGTTTCTGACATCATCTCTGAATGACCTGCGATGCATGAAACTAGATCTAATTGCTCATCAAGTTAATTGTTCTGTGGCACCACAACGTACTATGCGAGATATTTAGCTTCATTGTCCAGGACGTGTAACATGCATAGTCTCCCATTAGTCTTATTAAATACAAAAATTGATTTCGGTTCCGTTTTCAGGGTGTTTCCTGCGTTCCGGAACAGAACATATCAAGGCGGCAATCATTTCCCTTACAATCTCCCTGTTTCTTCATGTTTCACTTTTCTAATCATTCAAATTACGTGGAAAATTCTTCCTGCTGCAGCAGCTCATAGAGTCAAGTTGATTATCAAGTTGATTATAGAGAGAAAGTTGATTATCTGTGACATGCATGTGTATAGTAGGTAAAGTGTACAATTCAAGTGTATTTCTTATGTTATAGGTATCTAAAGGGTAGCCATTGCGATGTCAATGTGTGAAATACGTACCGCAAATCAAAAATTTTATTATTGTGTTGTCTAAGTAGCAGGATGTGGCCTTGCGAACTTTCAGTCTTGTCTTGGAAATCTGAGAACATCATGGGAAGTCGACAGTGGGGGCATCCAGGCTAGAAGTATCTCAACGCTAGACTGCAAAATCTGTTCATAGTGAGGGAATCTGTTCTTTAGTGAGGGAATAGTGGCGTTAAAGCTTCAATTAAGTAATCACGTCATTTGGAGAAAGGTATTTTTCCATTAAAGTATCAAGTCTGATTGTGCTTGTGCATCAATTTGTATTGTACATTTTATCGTACTACTCGTTTTTCTGCATTTTGTGAGGGCCATTCGGAGGAGCTGACCTGGATCACAGGTCTTCGTGGAAGACATTGTGCTTCAGTGTACAGTAACGAGCTGGTTTTCTTGTCAGACAGCATACTTTTACATGACAGGCATTGAAATAATCTTCTTTACTCAAGGTGTCTTGACCAAGTCGGTGATTACGTAGAGTTGGCGAAGTAATTAGTTTCTAACCATGGAAAAATGAATGTTCTTCTGCTAAAGCATTTATTTTTCTGTAATTAAACGGCGTTTGCTTTCCGAGTGGCCATTGCACAAACGCATTTCAAGTATACAGGGTGATCGCGATCTTTCCGCCGATTCTTCTCACAGTTTATTCAAAGGTATAGATGAAGTGTGTGATTCATAGATATCTACGCTTCAAATTTCAAATCTTATCAAATGTTATCAAATTATGAAAACACTCAATTATTAACTCTTCTCACAGTTTATTCAAAGGTATAGATGAAGTGTGTGATTCATAGATATCTACGCTTCAAATTTCAAATCTTATCAAATGTTATCAAATTCATTTACTTCTGAGACTCTATGGAATATCGCAATCTAAACAACACTGAAATCGCATCAATTATATCGTTCTCAGTTACTTTCAATTGTGAAGAAGCCAGGCGAATGTTTTTTGAGAAATTTGGAAAAGAGCCACCACCAGCACGCACCCTTCGTGATTGGAAAGCAAGATTCTTGGACACTCTGACCATGTTACCTCGGAAGTCTGTTGGTGATCATCAACAGAGAAGATTATCGACAGAAAAGAAAGAAGATGTCCTTGCCGCATTTGGAGACGACCCATTCCTATCACAGCGTAAGGTGGCCCAAGAAGTTGGTGTTGCGCAATCCTCTGTCAACAAGATTTTAAAGGAAGAGGGTTTGAAGCCATGGAAGATGGTATCTGTTCAGGAATTGCTTCCAGACGATCCAGGGAAACGGTTGAATTTTTGCAGGATTGTCCTAACAGAGTTAGAAGTGAAGAACATCTGCTTTAGCGACGAAGCAACTTTCCACCTAAATGGCTGCGTCAACAAACACAACCGTTTCGTGTATGCCATGGATAATCCGAAGATGATTGCTGAAGACAAGGCGCTGCGCTCACCTGGTATTACGTGCTGGGCTATGGTGTCACCTGACTTTGGGGTTGTGCATGAACTGTTAGAGACGACCATGAACTCAGAGCATTACAAACGTATACTTCAAACTCACGTCATCCCACTTCTCAAGCAACATCGACATACGAGAAAATTTTATCAACAAGATGGAGCTCCTCCCCATTTTGCGATAGTGGTTCGACAGTTACTCGACAACCAACTCAACAACCGATGGATTGGTCGTGGTGGGTCTATCCAGTGGCCTCCAAGAAGTCCAGATCTTTCGGTTTTATGACTTTTGGCTTTGGGGATACATCCGCAACGAATTGTACAAGCTCCCAAGACCGTCTACAGCCACGACATTGAAGGAAAGGTTGATGGACTTACTCGACAACATTCCGAAATCGATGATTCGAAAGGCCTGTGAATCATTTGCTCGTCGATGAAAGTTTTGCGAGGAATCCTATGGAGGACACTTCAAACAGAATCTTTGATTTTGTAACATTTGATTGAGTCATTGTTTGCTTTCACTGTAAAGAACATGATTTGAGACACTGAATTTGTTTTAATTCATTCAAATCAAAGCGGTAAAAAAACTGCGGGAAGATCGCGACCACCCTGTAGGTGATGAAATATGAAAATTTTGTAAGTTGAGTGTGTGTTAATTAGTGTGTGTTGCTTTTTTAAAATGATGAATATCAAGAACTTTATAGAGGGGCATGAAAATTTTGCACACCAGTCATGAATTAAACAATTCCAATCATCCATCCCCAACTTAGAGGTTCCTATCTACAAAAAGTATTTCCAATGGTCAATACGAAAACTCACTTATCTCTTAATAGTTGATTGAAAGAAAGGCAAACAAAGACATCAGTTTTTTTCAATTATATTTGTATTCTCTATAAAATAAATGTTCCAGTGCTTAACTGTACAATATGAATGGTATAATGAAAATTTAGCAAACCAGTCATGAATTTAAAAACTCCATTCAATTGTCTCCAATTATTTCGCCTACATTTATTGAATATTTGCTCCAAGTACACACATGAGCAGTATTATGCAAATCTGGCAAAAGCAAATCATATCAACAATCCATTTTCACGGAGATCGCAATTATTCGTCATCCTTCTCCGGCGGAATCAGTGTCACAGGCACTGTCGTGTGATGAATCACATGATCACTGACACTTCCAAATATGGTTCTCCTGATCTTTCCAAGACCACGATTGGCGATCACAATCATATCCACTTTTTCTTCTTTAGCAAACTTCAAGACTGCATGACCGGTGTTCATGCTCTCTCTTTGCACAAATTTGTAAGTTATTGGACTATCCATCTTTTTGTTCTGATGCAGAAATGCGTCCTCCACAGCCTTGTTTTCTTTCCTTTTCCTTTCTCGCAAAGCATCCCATTCAGCTTGGGAGATAGGAAGCGTTCCTGTAAGCGGTGTGATGTACACCATGGCTGTTTGGAAGATGTGAATAAGCGTCACGGTGTCCGTTTCAACATGAAGATGGTCTGCATACCAACGCAAGGCTCTTATCGAGTGCTGACTGCCATCCACAGGAAGCAAGACATGTCGAGAAGTATTATCGCTGGCCATTTTCACTGATCACTGAATTGTAAATTGTAAAATTCTCTGAATTTTAATCTGATCTATTTTCTGACCTGTAACTGTTGCGAATAGACTTATATAGTTGAAGTAGGACTGAGTAATGATGATTTTATTGGTCGCAGCTGCTCAATGGATGATTAATTAATTGAATTCGACCGAAATTCCGATAAAATGACTAGCAACTCAGTACATCAGACATCTGATAGTCATATCGATGTAGATGTGCAATCTGTTCAATCTGAACTTTAGTGATTATGTAATTATAGCTGAAGAGATAGCAAGCTGAGCACGTAGCACATCAGAAAAGAAACTCCAACTTTTAATTTAGAATAGCAGTTAACAAGATAATATCTGATCAGAATTTATTGCATAATCACTTATGCTGCAGATATTGTTTTAATTGGTTTAAATAATGGCTTAGTTGACTTTGTTACTTTTTTTCTCATCGGCTTAATTTAATGGCTTACATTTTTAGTGGTTACTAATGTATTTTCGTTTGAAATAATGCAATTTTGTTTGTGTTTGAAAGATCAACAAGTTGAGTTAGCCATATGGAAAGCCTACTAGCATTTTGTAATTCTTACTGCTTGAAATATTTTGTAATGAATATTGGAAACAATCACCATATATACAATAAAGGAAAACAGAGATTCGCGAATCCGATTTTTATTCAAAATAGAAAATCACAATTTAAAAAGGCGAATTTTCATGCCAAAGTCAGGCCAAAGTCACTTTGGCCTGACGAAGTGTACCTGACTAGGCATGAAAATTCGACTTTTAAATTTGTGATTTTTTATTTTGAATATAAATCGGATTCGCGAAACTCTTTTTTCGTATAAACGATGCCGAATCCCAACATGTTTTAAAATATACAATGTAATAGACAGGCAGCATAGCCCCAAGCTCACTTGCTTTGCTCCATGCAGTCAACCTGACGCACAATTGTTACTAATTATAATGTAGGACCATATAGTAATACAACGATAATAATGATTGTATTGAAGCTGTGTAATACCTGTACTGGAAATGTTTTTATGGAAACTAAATATGTTTCCGCTTTCATCAAGCCACTTTTGTTGCCAAAAAGGAAAATTAATTTCTGCCAAATGAGAACTGATAATATCAACTATATTCTTTAGTTTCCACCCATGGAAAAATGAATATTCTTTTGTTAACCCTTTCCTTCGCTGCGTTGTTCCTGAACAACACTCAAGAGATTGATTCTAACAGTCTCGTCATTCGACTATTTGATCAGCGAATCACGTCGCAGTATCACCCGAGATCTGAACTAGTCGAAAGGGGTGGTTTTCAACTTCAGTTTTCCTCTGTCGGCCGCTATTGTGAGGTAAATTAATGAACACGATGAGCAAATGAGTCAGCGATGTGGAAGCTTCGGAATTGATATAGGATAACTAATAAGATTACGCTAAAGACAGGAATACTAACTATAATTTAGAATTCACACAAGTGTATTTGAATGTTGTGTATGAACAACATCATGAAATAGTTGAAAAAATAAGTAATTTTATTTTTTGTTATGTTTCTCACGTGCAATCGAATATTTCTCCTACATTAGAGTATATGCTGAGAATGTTATGTTGCATTATGGTAATACATGTATTAGGAAACTGAATGTGATCGTTTGCTATACGCTAAAATCATTCAGTTCATACTTAATTCAGACGAATCCATTAGAATGTTGTATATTTACAACATTGCGAAATGTTAGAATTATTGTGTTTTGATAAGCTTGGATTCCTTAATTTTTTCTGAAATGTTATCAATTATTTCTTGACTTGAGCCATCATACGCTTGTACAGAAATGTGTCTTCGTCAATAAATCTACCATCTTATCGCATGTATTGGGCAAAGGAAACCAGAATCGATATACCGTATTATCGCGCTTTTAAGCACATGTGCTTATAAGCGGAGGTGTGCTTATATCCGGATATAAGCGCATGTGCTTATAAACGGGAAAAAATGCATCAGTGGGAAATTGCTGTGTTTTTACTAATTGCAACATTCATCGCAATGACTCGAGTACATACAGTCACTAGGGTAATGTATGACCTAAAAGTAGCGCTATTGATTCATGTTTATCTTAGCGTTTCATTTCCTTTAATGTAATAATTTACAAGAAATAGTCCATTAGTTGCATAATAATTTATAAGCCAATTTTGAACGTGTTCTTTGATCAATAGCCAACATTGTGTTTATTATTATATCACCGCCATAATTGTAACATAAAGCGAAATATAAGAGGGTGAAGCAGTTGTCTATTATGTCACACAAACAAGATGGCAATCTAATCTAACGGAACGTTTCGAAAATGCTGATGAAAACAGAACTTTACTTAGCAAACCTATTTGTCAATGATTTCACAGTCAATATCACTACCATTGTCACTACTTTCTTCACCACTCTTCATTGTCGCTGTCGGATTCACCTGTATAGTTCTCCAAGTCAGATGCTTCACTGTCCTCCACGTCATTATCCACTTCACTGGGGTCTGTTCCAGCAAGAAGAGATTGCAACCTTGAGTGAAGAACTTCATCGCCATCACAATCCTGGATACCTGTTTCAATGAATGAGCGCTTTATGATGTCGCGGGACATTTCACGCCATGCCTCTGAAACCCATTGTGCTACCATCTCGTAACTCGCACCTTTGCGCTTGCCGGTTCGTGTATATTCTCGGTCACCGTTCAAGAGCCATTCTTCCCACCTTCTTCGCATGGCATCCTTGAATGGTTTATTCAAATGACTATCCAATGGTTGCAACAAAGACGCCATTCCTCCTGGAATATAAGCCAAACGCGTTTTCTCCTTTTCGAATGCTGCTTTCACATCTTCGTGCGTATGAAATCGCGCTGTGTCCAGTGTAAGCACACATGATGGCTTGAAGATCGATCCTGGGCGTGCTTTCCACACTTTTTGAAGATACTCACTCTTCATGAACTCGTTTGTCATGCTGCACCTTTTGATGCTGAGACAACAACATCACCAAAATTGCCACGTGGAGGCTTTTTCAGTCCTCGGAATATAATCATCGGGCAATTTTTGTGTCCAGTAGAGATACAGTCAACACAACAAACCGTACCGCAGCTTTTCTTTGCTGGTGGTGCGACTTCGAATTGTCTTGACTCCTTTGAAATCGATGGAAGTGTTGCTTGGTAAATCAAACCACATCGGGTTTTCATCCATGTTACCCGCAATATAACACTTCTCACGAATTTCTTGTATGTCCTTCAACCAATTGCGTGCTAATTCTTGGGCATTTTCGGGGATCTTTTGTCCGACAGATGTAACACGTCGCTCTACAAGATTGTTTCGTCTCATAAACCGCTTCAACCAGCCATATGATGCTCAAAATTTGGACGGGTCCTTTGTCGGATAGATCACTGGGAATCGTCTCTTCGCTTCAGAACGGATTGCATTGCCATGAACAGCCATCCCTTGGTTTCGAAGATGTTTGATGTATTCAACCATTTCTGATTCAAGCTCAGGGTAAACAGCCTTCAATTGGTAAGGCAGCCGCCTTCGTTTACGACTGATAAAATCATGATGACTTTGACTGCTGCATGCCTTGAGTTCACTTGCCTTGTCCCTCCAATCTTGTACTTGTCTTCGGTTGACATTATGTACTTTTGCTGTGGCTGAGACATTCCCACCATTGTTCTCCAAAGTGGCCAGTACACCTGAAGTTCTCTTAATCATGTGGGCTACAAAGAGAGACGAAAAATCACATTGACTAGGGTGTGCCTATATCCGGATATTAGCACATGTGCTTATAAGCGAACAAAATGCACATCTGCATCACAGTGAAAACAAGCTTTTTTCGCTTATAAGCACATGTACCTAAAAGCGCGATAATACGGTAATTGCAAATGGACCCAGAAGACAGACTAAAGAAGAAAGCAAGAACTAGCTCAACTGTGGCGATCCCTCACCATGATGTTCGTTGTGATGAAGTCGGACACTGGCCTGTTTACAAAGAAAAACAGAGCAGATGTCGGAAATGTGACAATGGCTATACATTCGTTACATGCTCTAAGTGCTGCATCAACTTGTATTTGACTAAACAGCGTAACTGCTTTTACCAATTTCACCATTCTTAAACGATATTCCTGATTTTGCTTTTTAGATTTTGTGTATCCGTGTTTCATAAAGTAGGCCTGTCCTTTACTGTACATTGACGCGATGCTATGCTTCTCATTAGGCCTAACGGATGTGGCAAATAATATGATGGAGTTATGACTTTAATCAGCATGATTGTAAATGCTTATGTAGATTTTGTACCGATGTACAAATGCTTTTGTACGCGGTATTTGATAAAGTACGTCTGATCTTGACATTAACCGAAGCTTCTCATTAACAGATGTGGAAAATAATAGTTGACTTTATACATAATTACTGTACCATACCGTGCATGCACATTGCTTTTGTAGATTTTTATTGTCAATTCAGATTGGTATTTCCATCGAGGATGAATTAGCCTCGATGTTTTTATACATTTTTTCATATTATACATATACTTTTGCAAATGAATTTGTTTTATTTCATGGAAACTGAATGTAGGTACATAGTTTATTATTGTATAACATATCGAGATGGATGCGCTCATATGACTCATAGGATGATCATAATAAGGACTACATATTATCATAACTATTTTGTTATTAATAGGCCCATATTTATTGTGAGTAGGCCCTATAGCTTATGTAATAGCAGCCTAAACAAAATACAAATGAAATAAAAGAATATAATAGCACAAATATTATGCTTGCTAGTACGTTGTGCAACGTCGTTCGGGTTAATACGCATATAAAAATACAACAATTTCGTAATGTTGTTATGGTACTACATTGCGACAATATAATCTGGTAATGTATATCGTGCACAATGTTGTTTCAGAACAACATTATAAAAATCTATGTTCCTCTGCATTTCTCTGAATTTTGCTCCAGTATATGATTTTATTGACCAATTAAAGCTACCTAAGTGACAAAAATTTTTTTTTTCAGTTTTATTTAAAAATAGTGAAAGAAAGGGTTAAAGCATTTGTTTCTGTAATTAAACGACGTTTGCTTTCCGAGTGGTCATAGCACAAACGCATTTCAAGTATAGGTGATGAAATATTAAAATTTTGAAGTTGAGTCATCCTTAATACGAACGGACTCTTAAATTTTTGCTTGTCATTTTATGTAATTTGTGCTTTATTTTTCTAATCGACTTGATAATTATGAATCTGCATTTTAGATAAAGTTTCGAAGTATTCAGTGTGGGAATATCCAATCGAAGAAAGATACACGGACATGTACGACAGGATGTTAAAGTGGGGGTTGGTCAATACCACTGACCAAGCTTTGACGAAAATCAAGGACGGCTGGGCTGCCTTCATAGAAACTCCATTTATCAAGTATTTAATGAATCAAGACTGTGACCTTGTCAATGTTGGAGAAGTATTAAGTTCTAGACCCTATGGAGTCGTTTTGAAGAACAAATCTCCTTTAACTCGGCAAATAAATTTGATGTAAGTACAATGGCTGTAATTCTTAAAATGTTTTCATCCTAAGCCGATATCTTTTTTATTGCTTCAAAATTAGCCTGTAAATATCGCAATGAATTTCATTCATGTTGGTGGAACTAATCCATGCTGGCAGACCTTTCTATTTGAAGTATACTCATTGACAAAATTTTTGAAACATTTACTTCTTCAACTTCTTTCATTTTTGACTGGTATATATACATGTATGTATGATACCTTGATAATTTAGTCACAATCTCCACCAAGTCGCTAGCACGGAAAAACAACGCATGTAGCAGATTCAACTTTAATAGCGCATGTGCCGCCCTCTAGCTCCAATACATTCAGTAATCCGAGATGGCATGGATTCACAAAGTTTCTGAATGAAGGATGTTTCAAGGAGAAGCCACTGCTCTGTCAGTCTTTCAGAGAGAATCTCCAGGGACACTGGTAGAAGTGAATAGCGGTCTCCCACTTGCCGCTCAAGCTCGTCCCAGACTTGTTCAATGGGTGACAAGTCAGGTGAGCGTGCAGGCCAGTCAAGGGTTTGAATGTTCAATCTCCTAACAGTGGCAATCACAGCCGAGGAGTGATGTGGTCTTGCGTTGTCGTCTTGGAAGACGAGATCCTCCACCCTGACCACTGGGGCAACAACAGGAAGCACAATTTCATTGAGATACCTCTTTCCAGTCAACGTGCCTTTGATGATGACTACTGTCGTTCGTCCGCCATGCCAAATGCCACCCCACAGCATAACACTTCCACCACCATATCTGTCGTGTTCTTTAATACAGCATGGGGCAAAGCGTTCACCTGGAAGACGATGCACTCTGACACGACCGTCATTGAAATCCAGAGTGAATCTCGATTCATCGGTCGGTCAACAAGACTTTCTGCCAGTGATGGTCATTCCATGAGCGATGGTCATCACAACCGGCAACTCGTCTTCTGCGGTGCTTAAAACTCAATGGAATTAGGACAGCTGGTCGTCGCGATTGAATTCCAGCTTCTCGCAATCTTCGGTAAGCCGTAGAACACTACAGCCTATATTTGAGGCACTCTTCCAGTGTACGACTAGCTTTGGGACTGACACAAATCTATTCCTCTTTGCAGCTAAAACTAGACGTGCGTCTGTCCTTCCTGCAGACTTTCTTGGTCGACCAGATCCCTTCTACTTTTTAACATCTCCCTCTGCTTTCCATCGACACCACCACCTCCAAACAACGACTCTCGATAGTTGCAGCTCTTCGGCAACACTCGCACAACTTCTACCACAACGAATCCTTCCAATAGCCATACCTCTGGTAAACTGATCGTGAGCCATTTTATTTTACAAAAGCTGGATTTCAGTTCACGTTTATGTTCAATTTGTAAAAGCAATTGTGACAGTTGTATCGATATCAAAATTTGAAATTTGACCACCATAGATCTTTCTCCATTCTCTAATGTGTTCAATGGTAATACATAGAAAGCGAGATATTGCATCATACCTGAGGAAAAAATGAAACAAACTTCAATTCAAGCCAATGATAGCTTGTTTCATTAATTATGTTAATGAGTAGTTCATAGAAATTAACAATACCATAGAAAGTCCTAGAATGGAAATTGCATGAAAATTATGGCACACGTCGGGGGAACTTAGTTGGGGCAAAATGGAAATTGCACGATCTGGTTTCCAAGTTTTCTGATTGGCATTTATATTTATCAAGCCAATTCTTGATCTGGATTGTTGCCCTTTGTCCAAAGATCATGTACACGAAAGCAATAATAAATTTACAAAATACTGCGGTGACAGGATGACAAAGAAGGAAATCCTTTAAAACGTTTTGTACGATCATCATTTTGAAATATCGCTCCTATAATCTATCAAGAGTATAATCAGACATATGTGCAACTTGTAGTGTCGATTTACAGAACATGCATTACTCCAGCTTGAAATCAGAGGCCAATCAACCCTCGGGTATTCATTTTACTTCAAAGGGTTCCCCTGTTCTTTACATTTGAACATTTTTCAAAATTTTCGCATGCTTTAGAATATCAGCTGCCAAAATATCATCAAACTATTTCACATAAGTCATTCAATGAATAATTGAAGAGTTCCTGCGACATTCTATTTATCTGAGAAATAATTGTAGGTAAAGAAGCTTTGAGTGTGTTTATTCCAGAAAAGCACTAGGTCTCTTAACCGCTTGACCGAGAAATTATCCAATAATGAGAAATTTTATCTGTGAATTCTTGAGATGTTCTACAACCAGTACAGCGACCACTTTCAATATAACTCTGGAAACCAAATCTTAATTCGTATTCCAGTGCTAAAAATTGTATGATAGTTGTGAATGACTGGCACAAATAGACACACTATATTAATCCATGGAATAGTAGGCTATTTCACATGATATTTTTTCTGCATGATGGAATGCTATGTTATCTTTTCTGCTGTCAGATGCGTGTATCTACGGTCAAAATCAGTTTTTGAAATTTGTATGATTTCATACATGGTGTAGGCCAGAGTACATGGAAATTAGTACACAACGCAATGTATTGATAATCTGGAAGCTTTTATTCGACTCACTATTTTCAATGTAAATTTGGTGCCGTGACCAGGATTTGGGGAATTTTGCAAACTATCTGTAAGCAGAGATATGGACAAATTGTTTGAAATTGGGACACGATTAGGACTCGAAGGAGATGAACTGCGAGTGTTCATTAGTGAACAGCAGAGCAGTGAGAGGGAAAGGCGTGTTCAGGAATGTGAAGAGCGTGAGCGGGAGCGAAATCATGAATTGGAGATGAAAAGGTTGGAACTGGAACTAGTTGGCGCAAGTGAATCAAATTCCAACAACAGTGCCTCTAATGCTTCCATGTCAAATAACAACTGCCCTAAATTGCCTACATTCATTGATTATAAGGATAATCTCGATAGCTACCTAAATCGATTTGAACGATTTGCTAAGTGCAACAATTGAGACAGATCGAAATGGTCAACGTCTTTGAGTGCGCTGCTGACTGGTAGAGCTTTGGATGTATATTCTCGCTTATCTGAGTCAGTAGCTAATAATTATGATCAATTGAAAGAAGCACTGCTCAAGCGATACGAATTGACAGAGACAGGATCCAGACGACGATTCAGGAATAGCAAGCCTGAAAAAGGAGAGAGTCCCGAACAATGCATCACTCGTCTTCGTAATTATCTGAATAGATGGATTGAACTCTCCAATACTAACAAAGAACTTGAGGCTGTTTGTGATCTGTTTACACAGGAGCAATTCATCTCTTCATGTCCTGTTGATTTGGCAACATTCTTGAAGGAAAGGTCACCTGCCAATTTGGACAAAATTGCAAAGTTAGCAGAGCAGTATCTTCTTGCTCACAATCGCTGCTTGACTTCAAATGATCATCTCGATGATAGCAAAAGAGCTTTTAAGCCAAAAGCTTCATTTTTGAAGGAAAGAAATTCAACAACAAGCTTTTATAGCTCCAATGATCAACGCTACAGGGCAAGATGCATATTTTGCTCCTTTTTGCACAGACCTGATAATTGCGAAAAGGTTTGCCTGATGACGCCAAGGCAAAGACGAGAATCTGTGAAAAACTCCAATGCATGCTATTTGTGCTTGAAGCGTGGGCACATTTCCAAAGATTGCTTTGCTGGCAGCAATTGTGGCCAATGTGGCGCAAGGCATCACAAACTTCTGTGTGATAGTCCTGATGAATCAAGCAATGCATTGACTGATGTGTCGTCTAGTGCAGTAACTACAGCTTCTACCTCTATGTCAAGTTGTGTGTCTCCAAACGTTTTACTGATGACTGCTTCAGTTATTGTTGAAGGAAACTCGAAACGACCTTGTCAGGCGAGAATTTTGATTGACGGTGGTAGCCAACGTTCGTATATTCGCACGAGATTGGCAAATTCTATAAAGGCAGAACAGATCGGTTCTGAAAGATTGCAAATTGAAAGCTTTGGTGAAATTTCAAGTAGCTGTAACCTTGATATTGTTAAAGTCACCATTCGCTCCCAAGTGAATGAATATGAAAACACATTCAATCTGCTTTCAACTTCTCGATTATGTGCTCCTTTGGAGATGATTCCAAATGGTCCATGGATAAGGGAAATGGAGGACAGAGGATTTGTTCTAGCTGATTACATCCAGAATTCGACAAATGCTGCGCAAAAATCAGTTGACATCATTCTTGGTTCGGATCAATTGTGGGAAATCATGTCTTCTGGTTCGTTTCCTACTTCGTACGGTCTTGTTGCTTGTGAAACCAAATTCGGATGGGTGCTTCAGGGTCCAATTTCAAAAAGAGAACGGATACGTACCTCAATTGCGACTACAAAGGCCTTGTTTACTGTTGACATTTCAAAGTTCTGGGAATTAGAAACTGTGAACATGAACCATGATGATGAAATGTTTCCTTGCTTAAACGCATTCTCAAAAGACATTGAACGAGAGAAGGATGGCAGATATAAGGTGCCATTGCCATGGAAAAATACGGAGAAGATGTTTGCTTCAAATTTTGACGTTGCGAATCAGAGAATGAAATGTCTAAACAGAAGACTAGAGAAAATCCTATTTTGAGAAATGAGTATAATAAAGTTTTCAAAGAATACAAGGAATTGGATATAATCGAAAAGGTGTCTAAAGTAGAAGTCAAGAGGAACGATAATGTATTTTACCTTCCTCATCATGCTGTTATAAAAGAGAACAATGAAACCACGAAAGTGAGGCCTGTTTTTGATGGCAGTGTTAAAGACAGAAACAATGTGTCGTTGAATGAGCTGCTGGATGCTGGTCCTTCACTGTTGCCACATTTAATCGAACTCTTACTCCGCTTTCGCTTCTTTGCATTGCCATACACTGGAGATATCACGAAGGCATTTCTCCAGCTATCACTGAAAGAAAGCGAACGTGATTTCCTGCGATTTTTATGGGATGAAGATGTTTATCGATTCAAGCGAGTTTGTTTTGGCATCACATGTGCCCCATTCTTACTGAATGCTACAATTCGACATCACATGCTCAATTACAAAAACAATATTTCAGAGAAAATGTCAAGAAGCTTTTATGTCGATGATCTCATTTCAGGATCTTCATCTGTGGATGAGTGTATGTCCGAGATCACTAAAGCTTCCATTATAATGAAAGATGCTTGCATGAATCTGACAAAATGGACTACTAGCTCAAAAGAACTTGCCGAAAGGATTCAACAAGAACATGGCATTGAAATGAAACATACTGGAAGCACAAAAGTTTAGGGAATTCCTTGGAGGTTGAACACTGATGAGCTTGAAGTGTCGATTGATGAGTTTATATTCCACAATACAAATCTCAGCAAGCAAATGATACTATCATACACTGCGAATATTTTTGATCCCTTTGGACTTGCATCTTCAGTTGTAGTGTCATTGAAGCTTTTCATGAAGTCATTGTGGCTAAAGGGCTATGGATGGGATGATCCAATTTTACCAAGGGATGATCCAATTTTACCAAAAGACAAAGAAGAATTTTTGAAACTTGTCGCATCCTTTTCTGACTGTAACATAATCTCCATTGCACGAGGTTATTTTCACAGTGCTCATGCTATTTCAAATATGGCTTTGTATGTTTTCTGTGATGCATGCGAGCAAGCTTACGCAACATGTATTTATCTACAAGCAACGTCTTCAAATGGATCCAAGTCTTTCATTCTTGTGATTTCAAAATCAAGGCTGTCACCCGTCAAAAGAGTTACACTTCCACGATTGGAGCTTCTTGGATGCTATCTTAGTGCGAGGCTGTTGAAAATTGTGCTTGAAGCATTGACATTGAAGAATGTGAATATATTTTGTTGGACTGATTCGTCGATTGCGCTAAGCTGGATACAGAGTTCACCATCACGTTACAAACAGTTTGTGGGCAACAGAGTTCAAGCGATTCAAGAAATTGTTCCGCCGTCCAAGTGGAATCATTGTCCTAGTGTTGACAACCCAGCCGATCAAGCAACAAGGAAAACATCATTTCAAAAATGGAACAGAAAAATTTGGCTGCATGGTCCTGATTGGTTAAACCAAACTGCAGAATGGCCTTCTGATTCAGAAAACAAGAAATGCTTTCAGGAGGAAGAGATTCAGGAAATCAGAAAATGTTCTGTGAATTTGTCGCGTAATACCAGAGAAGTAGTTTTTGACATCACAAGATACAGTTCGTTGAAAAAGTCGGTGACTGTGTTTGTCTACATTAGAAGAGCCATCGCAAAATTTAAGGAATTGATACATGACACGAACAGAATCCAAGTCAATCCTTTCATGAATTTCAAGAAGAAAAAAGAGAAAATTAATCAAAATGGAGCAGTCAAGATATGTTACACGAGAAATGTCATGTCTAGAGGAAGGCAACCCGATAAATAGTGATAGTCCGTTGAACAGGTTGTTTTTGTCACTACAAAATGGCTGCTTATATTCGATTGGACGAATTGACTTTGATGAGCTCATCCTTCTACCTGGCGATTCTCATTTGACTAAGCTGATTATTCTTGACATTCATAATTACATGTGCCACAGTGGAATTGCATCAACCCTCACTGAATTGCGTGGCAATTATTGGATTACTAAAGGACGAGGGTGGTGAGAAGTGCGATTAGATCTTGTTTGACTTGTTGCCGACATGATTGCAAATCATATTTGCAGAAGGAGGCTCCACTGAGCAACTACCGGTTGAATAAAACTGCAATATTTGAAATAACTGGTTGCGACTTCACAGGACCATTCTATTTGCGAAATGGAAAAAAGACTTACATTTTGGTCTTTACCTGAACGGTTGTTCGAGCAGTGCACTTGGAACTCTGTGCAAGTCAGAATTTAGAAGATTTCTTCTTTGCATTTCGTCGATTTCAGGCAACATTTGGTACACCAAAAACGGTGTTATCGGATAATTTCTCGACTTTCAAATCTGCCAAAGATTGTTTGAAAGACAAATTGGATTGGAAATATTTGCCTGAATATAGTCCTCATTGGGGAGGAATGTGGGAGAGACTCATTCAAAGTATCAAAAGGTCTGTGAGAAGAGTCATAGGAAGTCAGAAAGTCAAGTTTGAAGTGTTGCAAACCATTTTATGTGAAGTCGAATCTGCAATAAACAAAAGACCTTTGACCTATGTTTTGGATGACAGTGATGACTTGAAGCCTTTACTTCCAATTGATTTTTTGTTGGTTCTTGTCTGAGCGACGACACTGTCACTGCGGATCAGCTGAGGGAGGGATTGAAACCGAGAAATCATTTGTTGACTCAGCTTTGGATTAGATGGCGATCTGAGTATTTGTTGGAATTACGTTTATGGAACAAAAGAAGATATGTTGGAAAAGGAGTCCCTAGAGTTGGTGATATTGTTTTAGTCGATCCAAAGTCAATCGGACCTAAGAACCGTTCATTTTGGCCTTCGGGACGGGTTCTTGAAGTAACCAATGGAAAGGGAAACTTTCCTAGATTTGTAAAGGTGCTCTCTCAGGGAAGAATATGCAGACGAAACTCTAGCCAGCTGTATCCAATAGAATTTCAATAGTTCTTTTGTTAAGCACTGCTCAACGGGGCGGGAGTATGTTGGAAATGAACTGTAGGCCGATTTTAAATGCTATGGTATTCACACTTTGTTATTTCTATGATGTTACATGACTTAGATGTTTGATATGTGTATGCTTGTAGACGGAATGCTATGTTATCTTTTCTGCTGTCAGATGCGTGTATCTACGGTCAAAATCAATTTTTGAAATTTGTACGATTTCATGCATGCTGTAGGCCAGAGTATATCGAATTTAGTACACAACGCAATGTATTGATAATCTGGAAGTTTTTATTCGACTCACTATTTTCAATACGAACATAGCAAGAGCGTGCCTATCTATAATATAGGTAAACAGTGCTTTGTCAGGAAGAACATCGAATAAAGCAATACAAGTCTAATAGTAACTCTATTGATGCGTTCACAGTTAACATTATAGAAGGGTGTTGTGATTCGGTCAATTCTACGTTATCGGAAGCTCGGGATGCCAAATGATTTGCGTCCAAATTTGAAAAATTGAATAGAAAAGAACAACTATGCGATTTCTGAGCGGTTGTCCACCCTGTTTGTGTGCATGAATTGTCCAGTCCATGATGCATCTCATTTTTGCATCAATGTTACGCTGTCGTCTTCCTACCACTTCTTTCTTCGGGCGGATATTCTGAGAATGATTACGATTGCTCCCCTGAGAAATGAGCCACGTTTGCAGCGTTGATATTAAAGTATTGCCTTTTTATTCTTCCTTCAAATGTATTTCGCTTTACCTCTACCAAAATTGAAACTGAAAGTGCAATGTTGAGATATCTGCATGTAGACTTGTAGCTTGTGGGAGACGCTATTCAGTTTGCACCTACATCCCTGCCAAGATTTAAACTGACTTGAAGATTTTAACTGGTTTCTAGTAGAATTAATTTTTCAATCTTTTTCCAAAGGGTATTAATCACTGCACGTTTCTGATTTACTTTCTCCGATCAACAATTTATGTAGTTTGGGAGGAAGAAGAGCATCACACCAGTGCTGTGATATTCAGTCTCAATTGGTTTTATTTTCCTATAGGAAATTAGAATCTTGCTTTTATCTTCCCACCAAGTATTTCATGGTCACATTTCTCTAGTGAGGAAGCTTATAACTGCAACATGTTCTTACAATTTAGAAGCTACAAACGTGTGTACGATTTGTTGCCATACCGGTTTCACATGCCGTGCAGGTATCCATCACCAGTGGCGATAACGCAACAGACGGACAGGACAATGTGCAATGTTTACATGAAATCAGTTATGAACCTTTTTAAAAAGGGATCCGTACAGTCACTATAGAGGAGCTTTATTGAAATCTGTCAGTAGGCATGGAAATAGAATGAGCCACCGACTAAAATACATGTAAATGTTCGGATGACATTTGATTGTTCATGAGGGTTTGACGTGAGTTTGTGATGAATGATTCGACTTTAGTGTAAAATAGTCATTATACACTACACCAAGTTTCAGCAGGTTAGAGTATTCATCTTCAGACCTAATTTGACTTCTGAGGTAATTGCAATGGCCTTTATGAACAGAATTTGCCAAGTGGTGTTTCTTGTGTGATCAAATGGAGTTCATCAGCACCAATGCTTTCTTACAAAAATTTGTAGAAGGGGTGCGCTCGAAATTACACGAGAAATTGAATAAGAGAAAAGAGCATAATTCGAGGTGGAATCTATTAAATGAATCCTGCCCTCAGCAGAAAATATGATGTGAGGTTAAATTGCATCGTCTGCCTTTAGAATAGCGCATGAAATGGGGTTAATTATGAAATTCGGACACAAAATTGTTGAAATGCATCGTTAAACCAACAGGACTTGTAGGAAAACAAAATTGCGTGCACGGAGCAACATTTGTAAATTTTTTGATCAGAAAAAATGGCTGTGTTTCTGGATCACACTGGACTCGCATTAGTGTTTTTGTACAAGCAAGTTATCGGATGGAAGTTTTGAGCTTTATGATAAAACCTTCATAAATCAAGGAAACTTTTGACAAGGCGAATAAATTTACAATGTATAGCATCCCCACTGAATTTGTACCTTAATACGAGTAGGTACGCATTCAGATACTGTACTGTAGATTTTCGCATTTTCATGAAAATTTGGCGTTTGCTTCATTATTCGTGTATTCTTGTAGGCATATTGAGTTTTCTTGTAGTTAAAAAGGATTTTTGGATTTATAGTTTTCAATTGGGAAGCTAATCATTTTTTAAAATGAATGTTGATAATCACAATTGGCATTATCGATGGTCCAACTCCGACTGTATATTTCACAGTAAATAAGTATGCCATATTTTTGACCTTGTGCGATTCGAAATATTCTGGCTTTTTCATGTCACTATTTATAGGTGTCCATTAATTTCTTCTGCAAGAATATACTATTCTCGACACTTTTCAACTCGGCCAACTAGCTTTTCTAACGCAAATTTGATTTTTCAATAGCATTTTTTCTCAAATATTTGCTTGAGGCTTGAAAAATAAACTTATATCGCGCGAACAAGACAAAGTTGAAATGTTGGGAATGCTTTGACACAGTATGTTAACTACAGCGACCAAGTCGAGGCTGCACGACACCGGACAATAGATGATTGATTGAGTTCTGATAGTTGATGTATTGAAGTGCAAGTAGCAAAGTAGAAAATCATCTGTGATTTGCTTTGATATAACAATGTTTCAATTGCAGAATACTGGAAATGCAACGAGATCGCGTGATGGAGGATTATAAAGTTTCATGGTGGAATCAGGGCAAAAAACAATGCGTGACAGTTGATGACAGTGGTGGTAAGTACCCTTGCCTTTTCTGATTTCATTGCTTGAAATCTACTAGTGAACGCTGCGCTGATTAATGACTGAAACCTTTCAATTGATTGAGGTCACTGATGAATTTCATTAAATTATTTCCACATGTAAGATTTATCAGTAGAGAACACGTGTCAGAAAATCATTAAATTTATTGCGTAGCTGATGAAAATGAAAGCTCTACGCTACTTTTGTGGATATTGAGACAATGAACAAAGGAAGACGATGCTTGTTAGCAACAACCTTTAAACCAGTTCAAGCGGTCTCTTTTTCATATCGCAGAAATCGTTATAGTCCGGTGGCCAGAACGAGTTTCTGCAGAGAAGGAGGCCGAAACTGAGACTTTCAATGAATGATGTGCACCCTACTACGAATCTGCACGTCTGCTGAGTTCTGGTGAGCTCCTCTTCTTGTCAGACACAATCAAAGAAAAACATAGCTAATCCAATGGGACGCAGATTGCAGTTTTTGGTTAAAATGAAATGTCCAATGTTTTCGCTCATTGCAACAAATCTATTATCTCTAGAGCCACCATTTTTGGCATGGAATGTCTGCAAGTCATTTTCTATGATCAACCCTGCCCATGACACTAAACACATCCAGATTTGACAAGCCTCCTAATGTCGGAAAACACAAGCATTTTGAGCAATTTACCCCACATTTGGCCAAATTCTCGCATGCATTGTCGATCAGAAACATTATAATAACACATGCATATCATAGAAAATGACCTGAGGACATTCCATGCCAAAAACTGTGGCTCTTGACATAGCAGTTTTGTCGCAATGTGCGAGAACATAGAAAATTTCATTTTAACCAAAAACTGCAATCTGCGTCTCATTGGATTGACATGTGTTTTTCTTTGATTGTGACTGAGAAGAAGACGAACTAACTAGAGCTCGGCAGACGTGCAGATTCGTAGTAGGCATAGGGTGCACATCGTTCTGTGAAAGTCTCAGTTTCGGCCTCGTTCCCTGCAGAAACTCGTTCTGGCTGCTGGACTATTATTGTCGCCGAAGGATATTTGTTCTGAAAAAAATGTTAAAATAAACATTCGAAGATGAGAAATGGGACCCAGAGTAGCAACAAACTAGCCCAATCTGCTAAGTAGCAGCCTAAGTACCATTCACTGAGATCCTGATGTGTTTCAATGAATGCAAACATGCAGGACATTCTACTAGATAGCTGTTTTTAAGAGAAGGTTTCCATTAAGCTTCCTAACCCGGTGTTACTCATCTTATTTTCCCCTGCTCTTTTCCAGGCAGAAAAAGTAGTGTAGGTTAGAACCTCCGGGAGAATATCAGTTGCAGTTTTTGGAAGTTGACTCTTAGCTTCCGCGTTGTTCCATTTCGCCCCTCTTTATCTTGAGATTCTTGTTTAGATTAAAGCTGAAGATGTATTGTCGATACTTGTGGCTTCTAGGAGACTTTGTTGAGTTTGCATTTGCATGTTTGCTAAATGCAATTAGGTAGACCGATTAAAGACTCATATTGTGATTCTTGTAGAATTTATTTGCTTCTCTTTAAAGTAATAGCCTAATTTCCCACCTAAGCATCTCTTCCAGTCACATGGGTCTGGCTCTCATTCGAAGTACCCTGCGTAAATTCAGCAAGACAGGAATTTAGAATACAAACTTGAAGTTTTATTTGATGATATTATTATATTCGTTCTAATTACATGCAAATTTGATAATTGTCTTGTGATCGAAATTTTTTTGGCTATGAACTCGAATTTAAAGGAAAGTACGTCAGTGTTTGTTTTTTTATGCTGAGATGGCAAGTTGAAGCACAATTATGTCATCTGTACTTACTCGGACGTACTACGCTATAATGAGAAGGTTGAGATGTACTTTTTTTAGTAACTATTCACAATGACAAAAAATAAAAGCAGAATAATAAATTGAGATTCTAATGGCAGACTCAAACCGACTGCAACAAATTGCAATCCGTTTTCCTTTACTTTTGCTGGATGAAGATCGATTGCAAAATTTATGATGTTAATATGGATAAAATGGAAAATGTACCACATTTCTCCATTATTGACGCCACCAAGAACAGACACAACGGTAAAATTTATATTTCAGTCTGTTGCTTTTTTAAAATGCTCAATGTCAAGAAAGTCATGAATTAAAAAATTCCAATCATCCATCCCCAACTTAGAAGTTCCTATCTACAAAAAATATTTCCAATGGTCAATACGAAAACTCACTTATCTCTTAATAGTTGATTGAAAGAAAGGCAAACAAAGACATCAGTTTTTTTCAATTATATTTGTATTCTCTATGAAATAAATGTTCCAGTGCTTAACTGTACAATATGAATGGTATAATGAAAATTTAGCAAACCAGTCATGAATTTAAAAACTCCATTCAATTGTCTCCAATTATTTAGCCTACATTTATTGAATATTTGCTCCAAGTACACACATGAGCTGTATTATGCAAATCTGGCAAAAGCAAATCATATCAACAATCCATTTTCACGGAGATCGCAATTATTCGTCATCCTTCTCCGGCGGAATCAGTGTCACAGGCACTGTCGTGTGATGAATCACATGATCACTGACACTTCCAAATATGGTTCTCCTGATCTTTCCAAGACCACGATTGGCGATCACAATCATATCCACTTTTTCTTCTTTAGCAAACTTCAAGACTGCATGACCGGTGTTCATGCTCTCTCTTTGCACAAATTTGTAAGTTATTGGACTATCCATCTTTTTGTTCTGATGCAGAAATGCGTCCTCCACAGCCTTGTTTTCTTTCCTTTTCCTTTCTCGCAAAGCATCCCATTCAGCTTGGGAGATAGGAAGGGTTCCTGTAAGCGGAAGCGGTGTGATGTACACCATGGCTGTTTGGAAGATGTGAATAAGCGTCACGGTGTCCGTTTCAACATGAAGATGGTCTGCATACCAACGCAAGGCTCTTATCGAGTGCTGACTGCCATCCACAGGAAGCAAGACATGTCGAGAAGTATTATCGCTGGCCATTTTCACTGATCACTGAATTGTAAATTGTACTATTCTCTGAATTTTAATCTGATCTATTTTCTGACCTGTAACTGTTGCGAATAGACTTATATAGTTGAAGTAGGACTGAGCAGTGATGATTTTATTGGTCGCAGCTGCTCAATGGATGATTAATTAATTGAATTCGACCGAAATTCCGATAAAATGACTAGCAACTCAGTACATCAGACATCTGATAGTCATATCGATGTAGATGTGCAATCTGTTCAATCTGAACTTTAGTGATTATGTAATTATAGCTGAAGAGATAGCAAGCTGAGCACGTAGCACATCAGAAAAGAAACTCCAACTTTTAATTTAGAATAGCAGTTAACAAGATAATATCTGATCAGAATTTATTGCATAATCACTTATGCTGCAGATATTGTTTTAATTGGTTTAAATAATGGCTTAGTTGACTTTGTTACTTTTTTTCTCATCGGCTTAATTTTATGGCTTACATTTTTAGTGGTTACTAATGTATTTTCGTTTGAAATAATGCAATTTTGTTTGTGTTTGAAAGATCAACAAGTTGAGTTAGCCATATGGAAAGCCTACTAGCATTTTGTAATTCTTACTGCTTGAAATATTTTGCAATGAATATTGGACATACCTGCATTGTTAGTTGAAGCTTGTTATGTTGTTTCAATCTATTTTAAAGCATCTCTTATGATTTACGTGTGCAGTATCGGACTCCATATTGACCAACTGACCGCGTTCACTTGCACGGTAAAGACTTTTACAATAAAGAGAATTTTCATGAATCTTTTGCTGCAGGAATTATATCTCTTTCTGGTCAACGATAGATAAATATGTTTGCATTGTACGTTATACCTACGAGCGGTATTGTTTAGGATGCAGTGCTTGATACTGCTTGTTTTCGATGGATTTTCAGGCACTACTGCAGTTTATTGCACCCTCTTTTACCCCTACTGCAGTTTAGTGCACCCTAAAATGCATGTGAGAACAACATGATATAATCAACAGAATGAATGCCGTTCGTTCTTCCCTATAGTTATAAATGAGTGTCTTTGTGTCTTCGTGTCTTCGTGTGTCTTCGTCTTCGTCTTCGCACATTACACCGAGCGCGCGCTTCGGTGTAATGTGCGTAGTCATCGTTTACGGGAGAATGCGCCGTTGTTTTAGGGTGCACTAAACTGCAGTAGGCGCGTTTCCGTCTCTTTCATAGAGGGTGCACTAAACTGCAGTAGTGCCGGATTTTCATTCATTGTCTTCAACCGGATCAAATTTTTCTTTTATTGGCTTTAGTTTTGGAAACATATCTTGATGCCAACGATAATCTGCTTCAAGTTTTCTATTTGATAGACAAGCAGTATAACCCCAAGTTCATTTGCTTTGCTCCATGCAGTCGAGGGGACGCCCAATTGTTACTAAATATAATGTAGGACTATATAGTAATACAATGATAATAATGATTGTATTGAATCTATGTAATACCTGTACTGGAAATGTTTTAATGTAAACTAAATATGTTTCTGCATTCATCAAGCCACTTTTGATGCGAAAAAGGAAAGCTATTTTCTGCCAAATGGGAACTGATAATATCAACTATATTCTTCTGTAATTTTCTGCGAATTTTGATTTTGAGAAATGGGAAGACTAGAGGATTAATTGAGAGGATGAAGCACCATCCATCTCTAGCTTTCAATAACAATGACACATTACCCACTTGCTCTTCGTTTATTGTCTCTTTATCCCAAGTTTGAGGGTTGAACACCTTGGCAGAGGAAAGTGTGATCGATTGCTTAATGATTAGGTAGGGTTCACACATCACTTGGTGCTGCAGAATTCTTGACCTTTGCAAATTCTTTCGATTGGGGACCTCTATAAGCGATTTAGGTGGTTGTTTGACTAAGAAATGTTAGAAATGATGTTACTGCATTTTCGAATTAATGCAATTCCAATTAGGCTGTTTTCCGGTCCCCAGAGGCACTTATTACCTCATATAGAAGACAGTGAATTATAGAACTTTATTAATACAAAGAATGTGTGAAATCTGTTGATGGCAATAGCAAAAGTCTAAATTATTTATTGGTGAACACCTGCGACTATCCATACGCATGCCCAATTGCGTGAATATTTTACGCGATTCATGCATTTATTGCCTTACTCACACGGAAAACTAAATCATATCTCAACAATTTAAAGCAAGTTTCTAAACAAAATATCGTGTGGTTTTGATTTCGTGCTTTATTGCTGTGATGATAGTGAACTAATAAAATGCAAGACAACAAAACACAAAAACGATAATAATATGTTGACGTATTTCAATTTCTACAAAATAAAACATGCTTATGTCGTCTGAATGTGCAGGCAGATATCACACTTGAAATTCAGTAAGCGAATGCCAAGTATGTTTAAGAAATGTCTTTCTGCTCACGATTCGCAGTTTTAATTTGAAGTTTCTTCTCTAACTTTCAGGAATCAAACTCAGCCAATTAGTTGGAGTTTTCATTTTTCTGGCCATTGGAATCGGTTGTGGGACATTAGTTTTGGGTGCTGAGTTCATCGTGGTGAAGATGTTTGGAAAGGAAAGATTTTTGCCCGTAAGTGTCTGTCAATTTCGATGAAGTTTTTGCATGTTTATTGTGAAGATTGAGATTCCGCTCCAGGATGAGATTGGGACTCCTAAGAAAGCCATGTCCCAATAGGTCATATTCTTACACGCTGTTCATGTGTAAATAGGTATGACTTGGAGTAATAGGAAACGTAAGTGTTGTCAAAGCGCAAAATAACATTCGCTGAATCAGGGTTTCGGAGTCCAAAATTTTGATAGAATTCCGACTCTGACTACACTAAAACTCGTGGATATAACCAGTCTTCTGATTTTTATAAATCTCCAAAGAAGTCGAAATAGATATTATTGTTTAATATCAATCTCATTGCAATTAAGACCTATCCGTTGTCCTAATATGTTGTGTTATCATGTTTATATTAGTATACAATATATAATATACTGTCGAGAATATGCTCCAAAATAAAAAAAATGATACATCACTCTGCAGAGCTAAACATAAAAAACTAACTACTATTGAAAAGAACTACTGAACTTGTTTGAATAAAACTTACGTATTCGCATTCCTTCCATTACAAGGGTTCTGAAGATACCAAACATGAACATTTTTGATGAAAAAGTGAGAATAGAGCATTTTCAGACAAAAGAATTATGATTTTGGGGCAACTTCACGGTATCACTTTTCCCAGACTCACCGATTTTGATGACTAGTATATCAAAAGAGACCTCAGAAAATACTCGTTCTCCCCGTGCCTCATACTCACAGGTCTTATCATTGAAAAATTGCGATTTGTAAATTGAACGAAATTTACATTTTGAGCATTGCTCAGCAACTACAATAACGGATAAAAGTCTATCATAGTTCATTATCAAACTGAGAATACAAGCTCTCGAATGATGTATGTCACGTTGTTGTGTGGCACGATTGGAAGGCATGAGAATTGATTGAATAACAACGTAATTCATGTGGTGCGTTTTTATGATTAGTAGTATATCTGTAGTAGCCTACCCCTTAAACTTATTTTGAAGTGTTTATCCAACCAATATACAGCCTATGTAAAATGTCTGCGTAGACCTACAGTATATTCACATAATCATAATGGTGTTCAATACTATCGTGTCGCGGTATGTGTTATATTTTGGATAATATTACTAATTCTGTGTTGGAACCTCTGATTTTTGGACCAGTAACATTTTATTGAGAGAGACTCTATCTTTCTTTCTGTCATCGAGCACGTTTGGAAAAATGTCTGGCGTTTAGTCAATTACGGCAGTATTAACAATATTTATTGAGGGATATAGTGAAATTCTTCATCATTTGTGAGATCTGGCTTCTAATGGTGAATAATTGCATCAGACAGCTCATGTGGTTACGAGCTCTTTGAATCAATCAAAAGAAAAGGTGAAGAATCCTTCAATTCAATGTGTGATATTGTCACAAAACACAAGTCTATAAAGATGGTTACAAACTTCAAGTTGTAATTTAAAAAGCTAAACATGCAATCTTTTTGAATCTCCTGCTGTACATGCGCAGATAAGACATTCAATAATCATGAATTTTAGATTTCTGTAGATTTACCGTTTATGTACGTACAAATCACAGACTTGGCAGTCTAAAAACTCATGTTGACAAGTATCAGAACTTGACAAGCTAGAATAGCGTATAGGAGCATGGATATAGGTATAATTCATTTTACGAAGAAAATTGGAATCAGATGCAAGAAGTCAATAAAACAGGGAAAATCAAATAACCGTGGGTCAGAATATCCTCCATGTGATTTTTACAATTTCAATAGATTTTGCTCTATTTAGCTGCTAACATTCAAGTTTCTCAATTTTTACATGAGACATTTTCACTCGAATATCAAGACGCATGCGGATACCGGACGCAGCATGCTACATATTTTTACCTTGATTTACTAGGATTACTAGGATTACATTGATTTACTAGGATTTAGCAGGGACCTCAAAATCCGTGTCCAGAGTTAATTGTAATTCTGTTTAGTTAGCAACCTGACCACCTAGGTTGTAATTTCCTGGGCATTCATTTAAGAAAGCAAAGGTACTAAAGTATTTAATTTCAATAATGAAGCAAAATTCTTTTAATAATCTAAAGATAAACTAAAGGATAAACAAGTAATTCAATGATTCAAGAAATGAAGAATTAACGGAAGAATTCAAGTAATTTCTGCGTCTACTGTCCTGCATGGCAACAACCATGGGAGGGACTATTCTCTTTCTCTTCATTCCACGAGATTTGTAGTTTACTTTTCTTTGATGAAGGAGTGATTCCTTAACAAAATGTTGAATGACACTTGCTCACTTTACGCAAGGTTGGGCAAAAACTTGGGGTCAAAACCCAAAACCCAAGCCCCAGTTTAAATAAATGAATGAAATCAAGTAAACGAAGTGCATTCTCTGTATTTTGTGCTGACATAAAGATTATGGGCCATAATTCCTATTGGGCCCATGAGAAGTGTGGTATTAGTGGGAAACGATTTATTATTTCAATAATTGTAATTTGTAGTCTAAGTACATGTTCTACGTCATAAAGTTTTCTTTTAATTTAACCTACACTGATATACTGACTAATTGAAGATCATTGATTTAATTATGACTGAGTTACACATTGCTCATAGCAAAGCAATTGTTTTCATTTTATCATTCAGAAATATAAGCAAACTTGATAAATATTATAGCTGCTCAGTAAGTGCATGGTTAAACATATTTAGAATGCGAAATCGGAATGAATTTATTTTTGGATAAATGTGGGCTATCGCAGAAAGTTAGGGGTGCGAAGATTACTGCGAAGATGTAAAATATACGGAATATACAAAAATTCAATATGCACAAATGCAACAAAATACATGTAAGCTTACAGTAGATGCAATATGTATGAAGTTTCAATGCGCGGTATTGTGAAGCCCAGAATGGAATAGCTAATAATCACAAGTATTTCATTTTTGATAAACTATCTAAATTTTATGCTCTTATCCTGTAGCTCTCCTAAGATTCAAATCAAAATATTAATTTTTGTAAATTGATCTGCATGGATTCAGCATTAATAGAAAACCCAAGTTTTGTATCACTTACCCAAGGTCGACCCAAAACCCAAGGTCCAACCTTGTTTTACGAACGAGCGATGTTGATAAATATTACCACTAACACGGAGTCCAGAGTCTCATCATTTGAAACTGACTCAGACTTGGTCAACATGATGGAACTTCAGAACTCCGACTCCGACTCCGAAACCCTGACTTGAGTTTCTTCCTTGTTTTTACGTCACCTGGCACAATCCACGCTTAAGCCCTAGACATCAGTTGATTTTATTATCGTCACACCTATATGTAGCTTTCAGCCATCTGGCACATTCTCCACCAAATATACTAGCATCACGCTCATCACGCGCAGAAGAACAATCCTTACTGATGCAAATGGCAAAAGTATTTGCGATGTGAAGTGGTCTATTGTGGTCTTCCTCAAGGTTCATCATTGAGACGTCTCTGTTTGAATAATGCGTCGTGTTTTGGAAACACATTGAGAGGAAGCAGTACGTAAAAAGGACAATTCGCATATGCTATGTGATTACTGTTTCTTGACGCATCCTTGTCAACATTCAATCGGTTCAGTAGCACATCATTCTTAGAAACTGAGCACAGTCAATCAACTGCAAGTCAAACCAGATATACAAACTGAGCTTTGTGATGTATTGTTAGAAATCGATGCATCGTAAATCGTCCTGAATACGGCAGTTGAATTTTCATGAATGTCAGAATATCTTCGAACTTCCACCGCGTTTTTTATGTTGTATGCAAATGCATTTCGCATTGCACATGTGCACATGTGCACATAAGCTTTATGTACTGTAAGTTGATGTTATCAAAGCTATCTTAGAAGGTACACTGTATGCAAATATGTGATCATATTATCAGAGTTCGTGGGATGCGGGTGTACATTCTTACAGCTGTCGTCTGCAGCAACTATCTCTATGGGAATCTTGTGGGAATTCTTACACTGCGCAAGATTGCACTTTTTCATAAAACAGTAATTAACATATTCGTGTAGTACACGATTCACACGAGTCACGCGTACCTAACCCGGTAGCAATATCACTTTCATCTAACCTTCATGCAGATTTTCTAATATTTTGTTAGCGTTATAAATGAAATGGTTTGAATTAATTGATGCAAAATTGTACTTATAGCAGAATTGATGGTAAAGCGGTAAATGCCGACAGCTGTATTCGATACAGTATGGTTGATGAATACCGAATGAATCGAAATTTGGAATAAAATCATTATTTCTGCAAACATCTTCATGTGCCGGCCATCAGTGAGGCCACATGTGAGGTTTTCCGTTATATGAACGTTCATTCCCATTCCCACGCCAACTCTGCATAGTACGATGGCCGATCATTAAAACATGTAAAGGTAACAGCATTTGATTGAAATCATTGAAGTACAGCAGACGTGTGCAGATTATCAGTCGTAGTCAGTGAAGCAGGGCTAGCCCTTATTTATAATTGGTAGTCTCCGTGGCACGGTGGTTAAGTGCTAGGCTTAGCGATCTTTTGGTCCAGAGGTCGAGCCCCGAAAGTGTCATTGGAAGTCGACAGTGAGGACATCCGGACTAAATGATCACACCGCTCCAGAAGAGTCTGACGATGTCAGCTACATAGAAAAAAGATTTATTATCTGAAATTGACTAAAATGGAAATTGATGCAAGGTCATTCGGGGGAACTATGTTGGGGTATGAAGAACCAATGAAAACCTTAGAATTGCACATGTGACTGATTCTAACCCGATGATACAGCCGTTGACAAGTGCATCTAAGTGAAAATGCGTGCGATTTGCGCGCATCTGTTTTTTAATGCCGCAATTGTGTATTGCATGAAGCCTTACTTCCTTTCTAGAGTTTTTATTGTTATCAATTTCTATGATCAGCAACTTCCAAGCCCCCAGTGTGCGGAAGTAGAGACGTAAAATCAATCAGCAACTCAGATGCAGACAAGCAGTCATCTGAACGACAGACATCTAAAAATAACGAAATAATCGTCAGAGCTTGGATTCGAAATGTGTGCTTGCATTAAATAATAATGATTTATTTTTACTACTGTTTGTGAGAAAAATGTCGCGACACATTATACACACATATATAGACATGCTATCTGCTCTACAAAAGCGGCAAGGAATCAGTGGAATATGCATAAGCAGTGCATTGTGATTGTGCATGCATTTATGCCCCTGACTGAAGAATCTTATTCATCATTAGGAATTTCTCATGAAATTTCGCTTTAGTTGAATCATTGGAATCACTGTGGCTGCATTGTAAAATCTTTGCGGTTTGCATTTTTCCTGTCAGATGCGTTTACACGTGCAACTTGATTGTTGACATTTAGAGGATAAAAAGCTGGTGAGATCAATGCATTTCTCTTTATCACCATTCATTAAATTGTTATTGTCTGGACTCAGTCTGGTGACGTACAAAGCACGATTGTTGAAGGCATGTCTTCGCTGCAATTGTTCTTCTATTCTTTTCTGACTCATCACGGATCGAATGGTGTCAGCGATCAAGTTGCAGGTATAAATGCGTCCTGAGAGACTTTGAACAATCGAAAGATCATGAGAAATGGATAGGTACTGAGAAGATAACTCTGGAAGAATGTGGAGATTTGACACACCAACTATGCATTTTCTTCGCTTAGGATTCGTTATTGCAGTTATTTAATGCTCACCACGTATTTTCTCACATTAAAACAATCAGAAATTTCCTCAAAATTGCTTGCAAGCATATTTTGGCGCTGTAAGTGTTGTCAGAAAATGTGTCAATAATGCGAGTGGATGAAAATGATCACTATGTGGAGATATTCTGACTGTTCTAGCACTCATCAATACTTATATACCGGTATATTTCATTCAAAAAGCGGAGGACCCAGGTATGATTGATGTTTCTTTTTTATTTAAAGACGGTTCAAAAGCTGTCGAACGTTTTTGACTAGCGTTTTCCAGCCATGATCACGACAAATTGACAAAGTTGACAAAGACCTTTAAACTGTAGTGGGGGGAGATAATTTACTCACTCCTTCCTTAATAGTTCCAGCCAATATTATTGAAGCAATATGTGCAATTTCTCGGAATTTTAAGGAATATGTCACAAATTTCAACAGATGTATTCATGAAATGGAGTGAAGATTCGAGAATGCCAAGAACTTGTAGAAGCAAAATTTAACTGGAACTTTATTTTTTGATTGTATACCTTTGCTATAAATCTGGCTTTTAAGTTTTCCGTTGATATCATTTCTACAATGACTCCTGTTGAAAAATTATTGTTTCCCTGTGTCTTAAGTAAGATCAAATCATTCAGGTATAGTATCCATAGTGTATCTTCTTTCTTGTCTTTACCCAAATAACATGTTTTATTTATTAAATTCAGACATTTCAGGTTCCTGATGTACTGAAGTATCTCATCGTGTTGATTAGATATACCCAAAAATCCTCAAGGTCTTAAAACTGCTGCCAGGTTGCGAAGAATATGCAATATCAAGAAAATTAAGTGTTTCTTAAGTGCATTAAGGCTGAAACGGCTTCTTGCTTTCGCGTGCTTTCATTCTTCTGTAGAATACTAAAAATTTTGCATTTATCTTGTCTAAAGAAAGAAAAGTAGTTGCTTGAACATACTAAATTAGTTCAACCATCTACATAGGACAGATATTTTCACATGTGAAGAGAAGCTTTAGTAATTTTAAATCAAGAAATTTGAAAATCTTCTCGAATAGGATTCCGAAACTGTGTCCAGTTATGAATCGTACTATTTTCATGTGAAATTACGCTTTTTCAGACTCTTTTCGGTATTCTTTGATGCATCATCAGTAAGCTAAATTTAAGAGTATTCTTTCTATATGACGGACATCAACTTGACAAGCAGCAAGATTTTTGCCATTTGTCACTTACACTGTTGGACTTAAAAATTTCAGTCCAATCGATATGATTTTTGTTCTTAATTGAGACGTAGTGGTTTCAGAATGCCACAACACTCTTTACTGTGCAATGCAACTAAAAAAATGCTTTCTCCTCACCTGCTAGAGTTGGAGAAATGTATGGATATTATTGAATGTAACAGAAAGATTAGATGTCAACATGCAACCAACAGTTCTCTCATAGGTTTGGGTTGGAAATGAAGTTGGAGGAAGATAATTTCATTAAAGCGCTACATATTCAGAAATTGTTTATTTTTTGATATTATTTTAGTCTTTAGTTGATGATAGTTGATCAATAAAAAAATCCGTTCTAGGTAGCAACATGGACAGACCGAATTTCAAAGGTATTTAATATCATTGCTATCGTTGAAACTCGGACGTTATGATGACGATTTCATTCAGTAGTTCTGCAATTATGCCTTCTAAACGTTAGTTCTTACAGGCTTACGGAGAATGAAAAGCTAAAAATCGTCAAAATGAAAATTTTAATTTATTTTAGTAGATAGTGATTTTCATTTTCGCTTGAAGTAGAAGAAGAAATTCTTCAGATATACTGTTCTGGCAAATGTCAAATATGAAGAAAGACTGATGTCAAGGAGTTTTAAATAATGATTATTTATTCAAAGAAACGCAGTTGTAGGGATGTTGATGGAATGTTGATTTGAACCTCCGTCAATAAAATGTCGACTACCTCCTCGTTTCTCCTTGCACAAACATGACAAAAACACATATTTAGATAATATGAATCGGAAGTAGAGATCACTAGTCGTAGAAACGAATTATTTTACACTAACAAAAAAAATACAGAGTAGAATGCAAATAAAGTAAAGTAACAGATCCAATTAGACGGTAACTGCTGCAACAAATGAAAAAGTCGGTGGACTACGATTCAACTAAGCGATTATTAGAAGTTGCAATATGACAGGAGCATTTCATTCGCATAAATGGACATAAAATCATGAAAACTTCGCAGATGTCGGGTTGCATTCCAGTGTTCGACACAGTTTATTGGATCGTGGCAACTTCTCAAGGATAAGCACATGGATGGGCGGGATTATTTTAGGCTGATTTGAACAGTTCGGTAGAAGTGTTGAAACGGTGACCTTTGAGGGGAGTTCCGTTCGTTTTTACGACACATTCTAACACTCGATCAGAAGTGCTGAAAACAGTGTTGTCATGACTGACTCTGATAGGCTTTATGCTACTCCCATTATGAAACACTTAGTAAATTCTGCATCAAAAGCGAAACAAATGCTGATATTTCTGAAATTATGTAGAGGATCATGTTTTTAGGTCTTCAAGTTTTACTGGTTACTCACTATATACAGTTGCAAAAAAAATCTTGGACGTTGGCGTTCTCATGGTGCATTTGTCGATATGCAAATCAAGCTTGTATGCCTCCCTTTTATGCGAGTCACAAGACTCATCAGTTCATCAAAGGTAATTTAACAAGGTACCTTGCAGCCGGAGTCTGCTCACATTGAACGAACTAACAAGTCTTGTGACTCGTATAAAGGGAGGCACACAAGTTAAATCTGCATTTTCACCAACGCATCACGAGAAGGTCAACGGCCGAGAATTTGGGCAGCTGTTTTAAATGACATAATTTTTATCAGAACATCATGAAATACAAGAAATAACCAAGAAGTTTGGTAATTTTTAAAACTTTTCAGAAATTGAAGTGGGCAAGGAAATATCAACACGATTCATGTCACAACGTTAGCCGCTTCTAAAACATATCGTCATGCTCTAGTGTTCATGACCATCCTGAGTACTCATCGGCTCCAGCTGATAAAAGAATATACAGTGTATTATCCATACCTATATCAAGCCTCACAATGCTGTCGTTAACGATGGCATTCCTTCGTTGATTTACAAGTCTGGATCCATCGTAGTCACCTCACTGGATGGCATCATCAATTTGTCAATGCTGTGGATAATGACTTCCCTCCAAGCATGACTTTACTTCGGCAGAGAGGGAAACAGTGGATCCAGTGGCGATCTTCACCCCACTTCCGGTCTTGCAAATATACAATACCGATTTTATTTGACGTGAAAATAGTTTTATGAATATATCGTCTTTTCTAATCTAAGCGCCATTATTTTGTAATCCCTTAGGATATCTATCGTATTTTGTTTATATTGTTATGACATTAAGATTAATATTTGTTGTAACTCACTTAATAATGTTCATGTTAAGCATTTATAACAATATTATCGACAGGCTTATTGGTGATGGGTCGTTGCTTACCATTTGTACGAGTTTTTCAGCTGTAGATAAGTAATCAGATTTTCTATAACACAATCAATCATCTTTTCTTCAGAAAGAGACGGATGCCATGGCAATGGGTGGAGCTCGCCCTATGACTGCTATCACGCAATCTCACATCAGTTTGCGAAGACACTCAGCCAGACCACGTACGATACATTCCAGTACTCGCAAACCTCGCGAAGATGTAGAGAGTGAAATAGAAGAGCCAGTTGAAACTCCAACTGTTGCCCGGCGAGTGGCAAGAGTCGACGATGTTGATGAGATGATCGATCAGAGCATGAATAAAGGAATACCGAATGATCGACAGGCCTGGTAGAATCATCTAATCTTCTGTCGTGGTTTGAGAACATTAAACTGCTTATGTGTATTTTGCTTGTAATATACATGTATTGTTGTTCAACATTCTGAGTTCTCCATAAAGGATATTTTGCAGCAGATAATTCACACGCAAAAAATCTTATCGAGCCTAACAAAACAGCTGTTAACGATGGCATTCATTCGCTGATTTACATAAGAAAAATAGTAAAGAAGAACAACAGTGTGCGACAAACGTGAAAATTTTTGAAGGATGACAAGAATGAGTTATGTGACAAAGATATTTAACAGCGTATAATATGTAAGTAAATACAGTCCGTTGCATAAAAAGTGGATCATCCTAGAATTTGACTAAATAAAACATAAGTATGATACAGAAAGCATTTTCATGTTATTTCATGTCCCTAATATATTTAAATGTCCTTATATAATCTGATAAGCTATGATACAGTAGCGGTTCTTAAGAAGCTAATATTTTGTGGCCCTACCCTTATCGTCAATGACATTACCAATTCGTCTAGGCATTGATTCGATGATATCGTTGATTTTTGACTGATCTAACTTTCTCCACTCTCTTTTTAACAGTGACGTAAGTTGTGATACGCCATCTGTAGGCAGCAGTGAACGACGAACGTTACGTTTTAGAATACTCCATACATTTTCTATGGGATTCAGATCAGGAGAACGAGCTGGCCAAGATAATGTCCTAAGCCCTAATTGAGACTTGCATAAGTTGACTCTACTACTCCTGTGACACGTAGCATTATCATCCATAAATAACCAAGTCGATGGATCACCAAGTTGATCTGTCATTTGGCCAATGTTCATTCGTAAAACATTCACATAGCGTTCAGAATTCATGGTTCCTTGCTGTATGTGAAGTTCAGAGAGGCCATTGGTCCAAAGGCCAGCCCAAATCAGTAGAGTCGCACCACCTTGCACCCGGGGACGATGTAAATGTCTCGAGATTTCCTGATCAGATTTTATCCATAATCTCAATCGACCATCACTATCCTTCAGACGGACTGAGGCCTCATCAGACCAGACAACCCGATCCCATTGATTTCGCCAGTGACAATGACTCATTGCCCATCTGAGACGTCTTTTTGTATGCTGATCTGATAATTCGATCTAAGAGGGCCTCTTACACCTCTTGAAATTCGACTCAATGATTCTTCTACGAATAGTGGACTTAGAAATAGACGAGTCTAGTGCAGCCATCTCAGTTAACGAGAGACTTGGATCAACTTTAGCAAATCTCAAAATTAGGCAGTCTCTACGTTTGGATGTTTTGCGTGGACGGCCAGAGCCCTCTTTACGACAGAGTCGAAAATCATCATTATGCCATCGATGCACATTTGTGTAAGGGACATTTAGTCGCTTGCTTGTAGCTCGCAAAGAAAACCCTAGTTCTAGCAAGGCTGACAATTTGCCTTTTGTGAATGCGATCTCGTTATTGTTCATTTGTGCTTTGTATTGTTTTCAACCGGTAAGAGATAGATTTCTAGCTGAAAGCAATCAGGAGTGCTGCCAACACCACCGCAACGAAGTCAGGAAGTTATGGAACATGAAGTCCAGTTAATCACATGTGACAGTTACATTATTGTTGATGAATAATGGTGCTATACTGGCTCTGATTGACCGATTTTCTTTATTTTTGTTTTGCTTGATAGCTTTTGGCTTGTAGAACAACATATTACATAACAAAGGAAACAAATGTAATTTTATAAGAGTGAGGTATGATTTTGTGTAACATTGCTAAATGAAGATCAAATTATCTACTACTTTTTTATCTATAACAGGAAAGCAACTCAATATTCATGCTTGAAATTTCCAACAATGATATTAGTAAGTACAACTGACATATCTTCCAAATTTCAGAGAAATTCGTTCAAGTTTGGCGGAGTTAGACAAAGTTGAAGTTAAGGCGATGTTTAAGGGTGATCCATTTTTTATGAAACAATCTGTAGTAAGCCTAAACATAAGATTTACAGCTAGGCTGAATTGTCATCGACATCAGGTTATCGTATTAAATATAAAAATGCTGTTTGAAAGGTCTTGTTTTCATTAATCTGATAAATACTTGGTTCTCTTTTTATTTCAAAAGAGAATGTTAAATATACAATGTGAAATAAATTAACATTACAAAAGGTTGAAAACTTATAGTAATGTAGTCAGAATAATAGAGTAAAAACGACGAATCTGCCAAAGGAAATTATCTGTATACGCAACATGTGTCGGAGAACCTGCTCCTTCATCAGGCGATCAATTTATGATTAAAAGACGCATGAAGATCGACATACCAGATAGATATCTCACACACCACTAACATAAAATCAATAGAACCGCAACTAGGACAGCATGCACTGAAATTATCAAAATGCGCAGAGACACATAGGTCAAATCAATGCAGCATTGAAAGCATCGATTGGAAATAAGATGATCTAATTGGAAAATAAAATGATCATAAGTCTGGATGTAGTAGGCCTCTACACAAACATTGATATACACGAGGCTATCTCCGTGGTTACTACATTATTGAACAATGCATTCAAAAACTCTGTTTGGGGTATTCCAATAAATGCGCTGATTGATATATTCAGTTTTGTACTACGAAACAATTCCTTTCATTATGAAGGTTGTTTCTTTAGACAGAAAAGAGGATTGGCAATGGGATCCAAAGTATCACCAATACTCGCTATACTTGTTATGGATTATTTTGAGCAATCAACTATTTTTCAAAGAACATTGAACAACCCATTGGTGTATCTACGTTATATTGATGACTGTGTGGCAATCATCGATAATGACACGGATTTGTCAAGGATAATGACTCAAGTGAATTCTCTACATCAAGCAATTAAATTCGAATTGTGCGTTCCCAATGGTGATGATGGATACTTGCCTGTTCTAGACACAGCCATTAACATAGAAGCAAATGGCAATCTAAGACATAAATTCTATAGCAAAGACGCAAATAAAGGAATATTTATTAATTCAATGTCATCTCTTCCATCTTCTGTTAAATCAAATGCAATGATCGAGGAGTTTCGACGAGTTGATAACCTCAGTTCCACGTCGATGGATAAAAGAATAGCCAATGAACATATCCACAACAAATTATTGAATAATGGATATTCACTACAGAATGTAAATAAGTGTGCCAGACGAGCAAAGTATTCTCGCCGAAATCGCAGCAATCCCAAATTCAACGAATCCTTTATTATGAAAATTCCTTTCATAAATGATAGATTCAACTATCAGCTCCGTCGAAAAGTCGCCAAATCAGGACTCGACATTCGTGTTGTTAATCAACCATCTCCCAACATTTCTCAACAATTGAGAAAATTCAAACGTTATAAGAGCTGTTCCAGACGTAAATGTATCATCAATGATCCTAAATTGTGCAATGCAACTAATGTTGTATACAAAGGTCTTTGTCAGGCATGTGGTGCTTTTTACATCGGCAGCACTTCACGATTCTTTCACGAAAGAGTGGCTGAGCATTTGCAACCGAGTAGAGCCACAAGTATTTTCAAGCACGCGTCTTCTCATTCAAAATCACCTAGTGACATATTTTCATTTTCCATCATCAGTTCTCATCCTAATGAAATTCGGTGTCGCATTGCAGAAGCCGTTGAAATTAGCAATACTACTTGTCCCACTTTGAATAATCGTGAAGAATATGTGGACTATAGTCTTTTTCTGATATGATGTTCACTCATTATTATTGCGGTAATTTATAGCGAAGCCTGTTTGGGTGGGCCTCTTCTCCACTACTTTGAGTAGTCGGCGCAGTCAATGCTTCGTCGACTGCTTAGGGTGTTGGCGTGGAGGCCCACCGTTCGTTTTATCTCCAATACCGGCTGACTGGCTCAGTATTTCAATTAGGCCTACTTTCAAGGCTGCATTGATTTGACCTATGTGTCTGCGCATTTTGATAATTTCAGTGCATGCTGTCCTAGTTGCGGTTCTATTGATTTTATGTTAGTGATGTGTGAGATATCTATCTGGGGCCTATTGCATAAAAGTTTATGAGTGTATGAGTACTCGATTCTCTTATAAGAATTTGGTTGCATAATGGTATGAGAGATGAGAGATGAGTGATGAGTGGATGGCAACTAGAATCATCAGATTCGGTTGCATAAAACATTTTGTATGAGTGGGATTTCCGTGGATTTCCCACCTCTCATAGATTTTGGCAGATGTTAGAGGTATGATTGTTATGAGAGCCACAAGCTCTCATAATCTAACATCCGATTCATCTTTCTATTGTCCGACATCTATATTTTATTGAATCAAGTTTAGTGTTGATAGTATATATTGGTTTGTCCGATCACTTCAGCTGAACGGAAATTATGAATATGAGCAGCGATAGTGAAGATGAAGAAATCAACCCAATCATCTATAATCGCTTGAGAAGACGGCAAAATCGAAAACCGAGAGTCTTTAAGGATAGAATCTTCGGGGATAAAGATTTCAAGGAAAAATTCCGTTTAAACATGGAGCAGTGTCAAGAAATTCTCAATGTTATAGGCTCACAAATACAATCTGCAACCAATCGTAATCATGCTTTATCTCCAAAGCAAAAGCTTCTCCTTACGTTGAGATGGTTATCCACTGGTAACTTCAACTGGTAGCCACATCACAAATTAGGGCTGCAATTTATCGGAATTGGATCAGAATTCTGATAGACAGACATGATACAATTATTTAGATAAATTAATTAATATTTCAAAACTTTATGCGCAATGGCAAATTGCTCTGCAATTTTAATTCATAATTATTAGGGCCTATCCTTATATTCTAATTTTTTATCGGCAATAAAGATGTAGTCATTTACATGTAGAAAAGCGCTGCCAATGGAAACGAGTATGTTCTGTAAAGCAGCCTCGTTTGCTTTTGAACCACTCCTCTCCTCTCTCTCTCTCTCTCTCTCTCTCAAAGTTCAAAATTCAAAGGGTTCTAGTTTCTACTGAAAATACCGAAAGAGAGAAAATTGCAATATGACGTCTCTCTCTTTCTCACTTGGTGTGTGAGAATATTTGGTGCTATGACTTAGCTAGCATGCGACATAGGAAGCTTTGAAGAATTCACGCTAGTGTTCATTGCGACATGGGAGAAGATAATTTCCAATGCTCAATGCGTAAATTTGATTATCAAAGCAAATGGACTTTTCTTATTTAAAACACAAATCTGTCAATATGCTTTCCCAAGTAAAGGAAAACAAGCAATACATCAGCTATTCTAGGTTATTCAATTATGGAAGAAGACATTATTGACAATTTTGCAAAAACTGTAGAATTCAATGCGGATTTTCTCTTTTCTTTCCGTTAAATCTAATGATAATGACAGACAAAAGCTAGAGACTGATGTATGCATTAATTCTTTATTCGCGATGATAATAACTCAGTCAAAACCATGAGAGAAAGACTTCATCATGAGGGGAAGGTCAAAATGAAAATCCGGTCCTGAATGTCACAATGGAGAATTTTTATTCGACGTTTCTGATAGAGTTGAATGAAATGGTATTATATATTCATCGTTTTACAATTTAAATTGCGAACTTTCTGATGTTAATGCAAAAAAATGCCTGACTTGGAGCATCTCGGTGTATGAAACATTGATGATGTGTCAATCTTGGTTGACTCATGGAGAATAACTCAAAATCACTCCGAAGTTCTGAAATGCTTGAAGATGTCGTGTAACAAGAGTTGAATTAATGAGACAGTATACATGACCAGAGTTAGAAATAATCTCGCGTTAAAATCGGCATTGGATGTCCGTGATGTAAATATGCGAATGAAGTAGTGATGCCTGGCAAAATTATGTGAATATTTGAGGGACATGAGGCAGGCCTATATCTATGCCAGGAAGACCCCTCTCACTGTTGTTTGTAAAACTCAAGATTTGTATGGGCACTTACGAAGTTCGTCGGACATAACGCTTGATGCACATAAATCACAGCACCGGTAATCCGGATAAACAGGACATTGTGACAGGCCATCCCATTGATTACAATCCTGATCCGCAAGTCAAATGTGTAGGTACCCGTTAATCAAGTGCCTAAAAACACGAAGCATGTATGTGTCTCTACAAAGATTGAGTACATACGTGGTTTTTCAGGACTACTACTATACGGTTATCATATACATCACACTACTATATATCACTAAGGTTTGCAGGGAGAGCCAGGATTCGACGGATGTTGTCTATATTGGTCACACAGGGTACCAGCTACGATCCTTGCCCCGTTCGTGTTCACATGAACATCCGTCGAACGTGGTTTTCTCTTCATCTAACTTAACAAAGCATGTGTGCATTACAAAAGAAAATCAAACATGGACAGAATCAAATACAACAAATATAGACGATGTCATTCAAATATACATGAAAATTCGGGCCATAGGAAGGTAAAAATCTTAACTTCCAAATGAAGAAATAATGCCGATAATAATGAATTCTAGTTATATTTTGCCACAAATTTTTTTATTTTATGTTAGTTTGCTTGCTACTAAGTTTTGCTAATAAGTAGTGCTAAAGAGTACAATAAATGAAGTTAAGTAAAGTGATAAATCTGAATAAAGTTATAAAATATATGAATAGCATACTTTGCTATATAACTTCTCATTTTTTCAAAAAGTACTTATTGATAGAAGCGAAATCAAGATCGTAGCCAAGGCGGTCCAATAGTATCATAGGACCAGAAGATGTAGAATCATAATTTGTTGGAGAACTAAAAAAAGTTTTTAGTAGTAAAACTGGCAAGTAGAATTTGCAAACTTGTTTTCCAGAAAATCTAAACTAGAAGTTGAGTTCATCGTAATTACTGCTTCTTAACATCCCAGGATAGCTAATTGCCACGTCAATATAGCTTGTTGCAGCTCACACTTTGAGCACAACCTCAAGAGTTAAGTATAGACAATAAATTTACATGGCACTTTAGTTTCCACATATTTTGCATATTTCTTATTTACGCCTACAATGGTTGTGTGCATAGTGCCACAAGTTTACTTCCCATATTTGTATTTCACCAGAAGCGTGTAATCACTGTATGTAGAACATCTTCGTACTTTTACTCGTTGGCTTGCTAGGGTCTGAATTGGAATTAATTTAGGGACCCCAAGATTCAGATAAAAATCACAATTAAAGTAAATAACCGAGAGCACAGTTGTCGCACAATCTCTTGTAGTCATCATACCAGGAAAAAGATGCAGTCATCGATAGCCTTTGATGATGACTGTCACAGTTGTCTGGTGATCCATCCAGGATCTACCGAAGGCGTCTAAAGCATAATCTCTGGAATTAAAGTTCCCTCCGAATCAACTAGGGCCTTTATTTCAATTTGCTTTTATTGAGGCCTACAACATAGATGAGGGTACGAAAGCAAGCTGATTTTGTGTATACGAAGGCGAACTAGAAAACGACAATAACAAAATGCTACGAAGCTAATTAGCTTTCGTACTCTACAGTTCACAGGTCACCCAATCAGGATATTAGCAATATATGTATGCCTGGCGAATTTCAGCAAGAGAGAACTTTCCAAGAAGCCTCGTTTCCAAAAAATATTGGTGTTCAACATTCATTTCACAAAAACATGCTGCTGATAGATTAGTTTGTAGCAATCTGCGTATACGTCCATGTATGAACACATGTTGCAATCAATTTTATGTGGACTCAGTTAATTCAATATGAAAGACAATTTTAAACGTGTTTTATTTTCCATTGTCTCTGCACCGGTTATCTAAAAAGGGTAGTAGGCTATGTTCGCATATTGCAGTGTTTCTTAATCACTTCTACTTATTCATTTATATTCCTCCTATTTATAATTCATATTGGCTGTGTAGTGTTGCACGTCCGTCGCTCGATGACAGATATAGTATAGCGTGTAGGAGGCTCGCATGCGAGATTGAAAGAGCTTTATACTGAGCATGACGTTCAATAAGAGTCTGTGACATTGTTAATAACAATGGAGATTATACCGGCGAACAGAAGCGTTTTCATTGACGTTGACAATTTTTTTGAAAATTTGAAAGGAAAATATCCCTTTGTCTTTTACTTCGAACAGCCGAAACCAAGAGTTTATCGAAAATTGATATAATTTCGCCATCTAGCAATGGATAATAGCGATATCATTTAAAAATAAAATTTAGTGCGTCTCACCTCTTATCGCTGCGTCATGAGTTGACTGATTATTATTCGCAAAAATTATCGGACTCTTACAATTAAATGTAGACCTAGCTGAACAAACCTAGTAAAACCTAATTGAAGCAGACATATGCTGAATAAACGGAGAGGTCATAAGTTATTTAGAAAGTATCAAATTAACATAACTTATACAGACAATACTATATTTCGAGCTGACCCTTGTATTTATTGTACAGGAGAGCAGAATGATCTCACTTTTTAACGATAACTGCTGCATTTCCTCACTTAGATAGTCACTAGAACTATTAACGTTTGGGATATCTCTTTAATGGGTAACCAGGGTAGCTAATCGATTCGATAGATTTACAAGCATGAATTGGTGATATCTATAATTCCAGCTTACAAATAGACGATTTTCGGGAACAAATTAAATTTTGCAATGTGATTTCAGTAGAACTGCGAAAGTGCTGTCATCAAATGCATGAATGATAATACACTGTACAAGCCTTGGATTTCGAGAAGTACAACGGGATAGAATATTGGGTTATGTGGGAAAGCGCTGATTCACGAGAGATGTAGCGCAGCAGACTTATCATTAGTATGTGATAAGTACGATGTAGTGCATTTGCGATTCGTGAGAGATAAAAGAGATTTTTAACTTTGAAAAGAGCCTCGTGCACTCATGATGTGTATTCAAGACGGACAGTAAGTGTGAATTACTAAATCTATTTGAATTTAAATTGACAGTAGGATTTCTTGTTATCAATTTCATTAACAATAGAAGCACCAAAATTCCGTCATACTGTTAAGCACCAATGAGTCAAAGATGAGTTGTACATATTTTTCACGCATTTTGTGACTTTCATCCTACTGCTTTGCTCTTAAGTTGATGTAAATCACAATTTCAAGTTATGTTATATACGTGATACTTATTTAGTAGTTTTGTGAAAAAACAATGAATTACATACGCTGCAGCAGAAATGGAATGGCCTAACTAAAATTTTGTATTTAAAATTAAGAGAGAATAATAATAAACAAGATCAGATATTATGTATTTATCTTCACAAATTAATTCTAATGCGGATAATTTTCAGCACACTAATATTTGGTCCAATAGAAATAAGCAGGCCCGACGTCTACTTTTGCAATACTGTAATACAATGTACATGCACTTTCATAATGACAAATAACCACGAAAAAGTGCTGCTGCATGCAAATGTCAAATGTTTTTCGCATGTATTACAAATACGAGTAAAACGCCACTTTGATCCATCGGAGTACTTTTCACCAATGTGCAAAATGAAACATTTTCCATTTTTTTCCAAAATTTTCCGTTTTATATTATTGAGTATTTTTAAAAATTAATCTTCTGACGTGTTTAAAACGCAATATGATATAATTTAAGACGCATTTCAAAAGCACAGAATATTCTTTACAACCAAAATCTGATTACTTTTCGAACACTTAATACTGGAACATGGCAATGCTGGACGTCTTCTAGAAGCTATATCAGATGTCTTTCATCAAAATTTCAACGAAAATCCAGACGATGAATCACAAGACATGTCAAGCATACGATTTGAGTTACATATAACGGAGGAAGAAGTATTTCAGACGCTGACTCACCTGAACTGTGGTAAATCGGCTGTGCATCTCGTCTGCTGAAGGAAGGTGCACTCTGACCATGATTGAATATCCCTCTAGCCACAATTTAATCAATCAATTTCGGAAAGAAAAGTTCCATCACAATTAAAATATGGAAATAGGCACTTCGACTATTCCTAAATCAAAGAGTCTTGCTTTGCATAGTGTCAGACCAATATCTGTTTTATCCACTGTGCCAAAGGTCTTCGAAAGAAACGCATTAAAGCATATGCAAGGTTCATTTCTGATGTTATATCGCAAAGATCAGCATTCATTTCTACCGCTAGGATCAGCGACCAGTGGTTTAATTAAAATTCTCAACGAGGCAGCGACATCTTTGGACAAGCAGGAAACAAACGCTGTGCACATCACCTGCCTGGACATGGTAAAAGCTTTCACAACAAACAACTGAACTATTTGATGAATTGTGGAATTGATCATGGCTTTATAATGTGGTTCCATTAATATTGTATTTGTTGTCGAGAAGTGTGCGAGTTGTCATTAACGGATCGTTTGGTCCAACGTTTGCTGTGAAGTCAGAGGTTCCTCAAGGATCTGTCTTAGGACCGGACTTATTTAACATTTATGTGACAGTTGCATTCTCCGCGTGATGACACTACGATTGTCAAGTACGCTAACGATCTCACTATTATTCAGACAGCAGCTGTTTTCGACCATTCATCGGTTGTTTTTGACGACATTTAAGTATTCAAGTCAACATTCAAGTTTTTGACGGATTTCAAGTAGACGCATCAAAGACTCAGCAATTATGTATGCGTCGAAATCCTAACTCTAGTTTATTCTGTCAAAGCGACTTGCAATCAGCAACCTCAGTAAAAATTCTCAGAATTATTGTGAATAACATATTGAAGTGGGACGACCAAATTTCCGCATTGCTAAAACGGGCTTCTCAAAGATTGTATGTGATACGAATATTAAAGAGCATAATGTATGTCAATGATTTGATTGATCATGATTTGATTTGATTCGGTGCTGGTCACTACACATTCTGCAAATGCGCTTTGAAAGGTTTTATCTACTTTTGGCTTGGTACTGAGTCGCTGTCGTTTTTCTGAGAGCCGAGAGAGACTGTACTTATCCATTATTTTTCCTCGGTATTTCGACGCTCATATACTAACGGCTGGGATAGAAGTTATTTGTTTAGCATTAAAGGCTGTTGTCCGGGTTAGCAGCAACAGGTTCACTCGGTATGTGGAGTGTCAACTAAAGAACTTCTAACAGTTTTACTGTCTAATAATGATGATTTGAATTTGTGAGCACATGACTTCGATGGCTTGATCTGGTTAATGTGATGACATAATAATAGCGCAAACCGTCTGACTAAACTTTCACATAGAAATCGGATTTGAATCCATGAATTCCACACTTAGATGGTTTGCTACTGCGATTTCTCAACAAAGCTCTAAAGAACAAACCGTTTAAACTGATATAGATGGTTTGTGCTGTAAAAGTTTGCAAATTATTAACAATTGCTAATTTCTGTAAGAAAATGAATGGTTAATTCTAATAAATTGCGATATGATGCATTGATAAATCTTCATCAGAACTAAAGCTTATTGGCATTGGAACAATAAAATGCAAAAATGGAAAAATGAAAAATTTACACTTAGACGGCTTGTGACTGTGACCATCGAAATGCATTGGAGAGTGAAAGAAAAAGTGAAAGCTCAAATATGAAATCCCTTACCCTTGTGACCTAGTGCGAGCTTGCACTGGATAAGGGAATGATTTTTGAAACGCAGCACTTGCACAGCAGACTACTTAAGAACAAATGGTCATAACTTAAATACATTTTTTGTTCAACAGAAACAAAAATCACTTGATAAAAAGTTCAAATATTGTTGTCCATCGAAAAATAGCAAAATTATCAAAAAGATCTCCCGATTAAGCGGAAGGTTCTACATGTGTTGAAAATGTTTCATGACTTTTCTCCCGCTTATCCGGAGTGCACTGCATAACTGAGAATATCTGAAACTGAATTTCGGCACTGAGACACGACAAAATTGGGACAGTATCTGTCTCGAAAGACACTTTGGGACGCGGGGACAAATTTGCCGAAACCTGGACTGTCCCGACGTCCGGATACCTTTACCGTATGCTCTGTGCGATGGTGGCATCGGTTTTGCATTCCGATCTAATGTCATTACGATGAAGTATCAATAGCATTTTGAAATTCAAATTATCATGCATTCTAAATTATTTCGCCAGATTGTCGAAATTTTGCAAGTTTATCTCTAATTCTTGTACTTGAATTCTAAAAGTTGGTTAATAGATTTGTATCAAATAGATCAATAATATTTGTGGCCATATGTATCAATCTTGTCACTAAATCTTTCAGAACAACATCGGTGCAAGCATGCTAGAGAAGTTTATGTGATGCGCTCTGCTACTGAAATATGAATGTGCTTATAAATAGTGAACATCATTCATCACACTAATTCCAATCAGCAGCAGTGAAAATCCATAATGTCGAAAAAATGAGATCGTCAATTTTTTATGTGACTCCTGTGGCTAACATATTAGGTCTACAAACAAACATTTATCACTCAGAGAAAGCCAACAAAAGGTTAGGAAAAGTCATGAAAGGAGTCTTCTAGCAGCTATTCTTTCCGGTGTGAGATAAAAAGATCGACGAGCTATAATGTCCACTTAAAGCAAATAAAACCTTTCATGCACATTGTACGTGTCCTTTTGAGGACATTTCGCAGCAATGTCGACCCCAAAGCGGCAACAATTTGTAATCAAAAGAATGAGGAGATTAATGCGCTTCTAATGGCACCTCTCACAATCTAACACGGTTCCTAGAGCGCCTACAAACTGCATCTGAAATTTTTTGGAAAGTGAATCTTTAATTTCGAAAATAATCCATGCATGAAAGGGCTAATACTGTGTGTTACTGCGATGTTAAATTTGTCGTGAAACTTGTTTGAACATGTTTTACCGTCCATGCCGAGAGGGAGATTTGACCCCTTGTCGCAACTTTGCTTCAGTCCTATCAAAGCTTGACCTAACTTCTATGAATGCTAGTTTTAGCGCATTTTCAAACTGTTCACCTCTTCACATATGATTTGGCCCACTGGAATGTCGAATTTATGATCTATTTGGAAAAGTGGTTTCGTTTAGAAGTCTGAAAATTGCCACCTTTTCAAACTTTTGTATGATTGCTTTTAACGAAGCGCACCCATTTCTTTAAACATGGTTTAAAAATATAGCGAAATTTTTTTCAAACCATAATTAAATTCCAGTGTTTGATAAGTTTGATGCTTTTCTACAGGATTTATACCAAAACGTCGCAGTTCCCATTTGGTCGCACTTCCGAATTCGTCGCATCTGATTTCGTCGCAAAAGGTCGCAGAAGAAAAAAGGTCGCATCCGAATTCGTCGGATCAGACGGGTAAGAGTACAAACGTTGCATAGCACTAATTTCTTAAAAGTAGTCCAGGACGTCTGGTTCGTACGAAAACCCACATCCTTAACCATTTCGAGACGTTCGGTTATTGTCAGTGACTGTCAAAATATCATGTTTGTAGTTATTATCAAGGATTTTCTGAATATTTATTAGTCTGTTGACGACATTTATAGAAGTAACATAGATCAACTGCGACCAAATCGGAATCCTATTACGACGAAAACGGACATGCGACGTTTTCGGACGCGACCTTATCGGATGCGACGAAATCGGAATTGCGACGTTTTCGTACAATCCGTTTCTACATACAGCGAGTGCTGTTCATGGAAAGTGAGCCAGATATCCCACAGTCCGTCTGTGGCCTGGTAGAGAGACTATGCGAAAATTAAGAATGATTCCAAGAAGTTGAATGTCTTCTTCAAATATGAGCAGTATGGTGCAAATATGACATAATAAACTTACGAATAACGCGTTATTGATATCATGGGTGCTCTGTTTTACACTACAAAACAACTTTTGAAATGACGATCTATTCAATGAAAATATTCGATGTACAACGCACTAACCGAGCAGCAGTAAAAGATGTTGCAAGTGTGTGGAGTAATGATACTGGATAAGGCGCATCTGTGGTGCAAGGTTGGTGGAGAAACGAAGAATGGCGGAGCAGAGGGGGGGAAGTGGGATTGAAGAAGACGGTGACACAGAAAGTGGTGGAAAAGAGGTGGGTAGGGCATATGGCAAGAAGAAGGAGACAAAAGGGTAGTGAAACAAGTGGAAGAGATGTATGACACAATGGCAAGAAGAAGGGGGCGCCCAAGGACTCGCTGGAAGGACTGTATCAAAAGAGACCTGGAATGCACAGAAAAAGACTAGAGGACTTGGAAGGAGAAGGCGAATGACAGATTGAAATGGCGGCAAATTGTCAAGGACGCGTAAATAGTATGATGGAGAACATGAAGGCACTACTGACTACGGTTTCGATAATGAATTGTCATTTTTATGTATGACATTTCCCCCAACCCAAATAGGGTTGTTAAAATAAAATAAAAAAATATACAATGTTGGAATAAAAGGCAATGAAGCAATGAAAGCGAAAAAAAATGAAAAAGGGAAGCGATATTACTTTTGTTGATGTACATGCAAAACATCCAGAAAGGTGGATATTTTGTACCCCACTTCACGCTTAATAGTGTCTTTCTCTTTGCATATGCTCTTGCTTGACAAGTCAATTTCACGGTGCGTATTTAGAGTAAATTATCTATTCATCTCATTATTGCATGTAATCTTTAGCAGTTCAGTTGTTCCTAAGTTCTAATCAACATCAAATTTTTAAAAGCAAGCAAGCTGCCTGTGGACTCTGACTTGCATTAATGCAGTTACATTTCGGGAAGCTCGATTTAGCCTCAGAAATTAATTAATGTGCAGTGTACTACATGTACTGTGTAAAAACGTTTTCTAACGGTTTCAGAAGTCGTTCACTGCTGCATATTTTAATTCTGAAGATTTTTGAATATCATCACCATGCCATATAGATGCAAATTTTGAAACTTTCAACATTGCATTTAGTATTGGCATCTAGCGGACAAAGTTTTGGTATGATTTATAACATCCACAACTAACTTTGATGAGCTAGAAAATGAAAATGTCACTTTCACAAAAAAATTGTAAGATAATTTCAATCTTCAATCCGTGAAGATAACATTTTCTTTTCCTTCATTTTCAGATACGTCCCAGCCACATGGGACCTTCAGGCTTGATAAATGGCACTATAATGCGTCCATGAAATTGCATTCATGGGAAGTTCTGCTTTATACCGGAAATGTATGACATTCTCCATTTAATTATAAATCATATCGCTTAAGAGAAAGTTAAGTGAAGCTGGTAGAGGCGTTTCATGAAATGACAAGTCGTTGCCAGGAATCCGATAATATTCCGGAACAACAGGCTAGCATGCGAGTAGGCCTGCAATGCGCTTTACTAGCAATTGGAAATTAGCTAAAACAACGACGTTATGGAGAAAACAGTAAATCATCGTAGCCATAATTAACAAAATTCGCTTCCCAGTTCATATCAAATGCTTCATTTTTGGGCTTAGAAGGACTGATGGCTTAAAAAGGTGCGTTTTTCAGTAGCCAGGTTTGCTTCCAAAGAGTTCATTTACTTTTCGAACACACGTTGGCATACTACACACTGCTGATCACTATCTGATTAATTTGATTCCATTCATGTCTAGCCAAAGATTGCAATCGATTCAAGTCATCGCCAGGAACAATTTGTCTACGAGCTCGTTGATTAATTACTCAAGGTTGGCCATGGTCTTTCAAGTACAGCGGCATGGTCTTCAAAGTTCAAAATCAGTCGGCTGCGAAAAGATTGCTACAAATTATTAAGGTTTCTTTTAGATGCAAATTATTTTTTTTCGAAATGTGATAGCTACCGCAATTCACAATAACAGCTTCTGATGATCTGCAAAAGCCACAGAATTACATTGCTTAAGCGTATCACTTTGCTAGAAGGCCAAGCTGATTCAAAACAATTGCACATGGAGGAACTTACCAAGTGGGGAAAAAGAAATTTTTAATCCCTCCAGAGTTAGGAAAAATAGTTGTGTGTCGCTATCCTCCAGCTCGAAGAATTCAGATCATTGCGCAAAAGTTTTCTCGATAATGTTTGGCCTTCCGATCATTTTTAAAAAGATTAGCAGGCGCACGAAAAAACGTTCACAAACTTCTCTGTAGAACTTCAAAGCGACTGTGCCTCCTTGCGGTGTGATCCGGTTGATAACAGTCACTGAAACTTCGCACAATTTGGCGTGTTTAATGTTGAACTGACTGCTGCACAGAATTAGATTGTTTAGTCGTGTCATTTTGCTAGAAGTGCAAACTGATTCAAAACAATGGCACATGCAGAAACTTATTAAGTGGGCAAAAAGAAATTTGTAATACCTTGTAGAGATAGGAAAAATAGTCGTGCGTCGCTTGCGGATTGCTCTGAATGCCTTCAAAATGCTCCGATCGTAACGATTCCTTCAGATTCGTAAAATTCAGATCATTGCGCAAACGTTTTCTCGATAATGTTGGGCCCTCCGATCATTTTAAAAAAGTTAGCAGGCGCACGAAAAAACGTTCACAAACTTCTCTGTAGAACTTCAAAGCGACTGTGTATCTTTGCTGTGTGATCCGGTTGATAACAGTCACTGAAACATCGCACAATTTGATGTGTATAATGTTGAACTGCCTGCTCATTGTTCGATTGCTATGGTGTTATGTCAGCAGATTGTGCCATTCCATTAACTTTACATGTTCCAATGTTTCCTTTCTAGTCAAACAGAGGAAGAGACAACCTGTTTAATTCTGTGGCAACAACAGTTTCAGTCCAGTTACTGAATTGGCATGCCAATCTTTTGTGTCCATTTTTATGTACATTCGCGGTTCACCACCTGTTTCCGTCACTCGTTCGTCTATTTTTGTCTTGCCGTCGTTCACAATCATGTCTCTCACAGGTTGCACGACGTTCAACTCATTGACTCAATGATACAGTGAAATCAACGAAGGCCTCAATCAAACAAAAGCGCTGAACTTATAACAAAGAATAAAATAATAGGATGCACGCCCGTGTAGAAGGAAAAAGAGGATAACATCCTAACAGGCCAATATTTATCGGGATTCATGGATAAATCTTAAATTGATTAAGTCACGTTTTAAGATTTTCTAAAATGCAAAAACGTGGTTCTAATACATGCCATGTATTTTTCGAACCCTAGTAGCGACAGAAATTAACTGTAGCTGCAACATTTTCTCAAACTTGATTCTTCTCAATATTCCATGCTTAATTTTGGATTTGGCAAGACATTCAACCTCAATCTTTCCTCCATTCATTTTATCGATGTGCTTTCCAGTGAAACACTGTGATAAACTGAATCATTTTCAAAGTCCTCAATTGATCGGGGGGAATCTTTTACGCGCATAAAGTTTTGTTGACGTTTCTGATGGACAGCCAGAACGCTAGAATTGTCACTCAAAGTCATATCTTCTCAATTTGTGGACAAGATACTTGCAATTGAAATCCCGATCCATACTTATCTCTCAATCAAATATCCGGAATGTTTACATGAATGGCGTCGTTATTCTTAAAAATTTGTATAGATGGTGCAGAAGAGACAATGAACACCGCTTCAATGATTCACCGTCATTATTTGAAGGGTCCAAAAAATTCATAAATGTTTGAAATTTCAGCTTCACTCGACCCTCACTCGCATTCTTCAACTCAATGATATGGACTGGTGAATTACATACGCACATGAAAAATTGATTGATAATAAAAAATGGACCTACAAAATTATGCAGAAATTCAATCGATTCTCATGACTTCCTATTGTGTCGCACATCAACGTTCCATGCATCATTCGAGAGCTTACATTTTCAGCTTCAATTATGCTACTCTACACTTGCATCTTTCATTGCTTTTGCTAGACAGTAATCAAAATATGAAATCACTCAATTTACAGATCGCAATTTTTCAATAAGAAAACATGACACCATGATAATGAATCAGGTACATGTGCATTTTCTGAGCCTTCTTTTGATGTATTGCACATCGAAATCGGTGTGATAAGAAATAGTAGGCCCTAATATCGTGAAGTTATCACACAATCGTGACTACATAAATGATTGAAAACGTCATATTCTCGCTGCACAGTGCGCACAGACAACTACTCGTACATCTTTGTTCTCTCACCACTCAGGCTGTTCCAGATGTTTACCATTCATTGAATAGAATTTTCCGATCTTAAGAAAATTTTTGAAAGAGGTTTGAAAAAGAGTATTATTACACTGGTTTTGATAAAGCTAAACAATGTTTTTAGTCATTGCATCACAGGAGTGTTGAAGATACTAAACACTAACACATTTGATGAAAATGAGAGAATATGACATTTTCAGTTATGAAAATTCACGATTTTGCGATAAATCTGCGACATCATTTTTTCTTTTCTAGCCGAACGATTTCGCTGGGCATCATGCAAAAGGAAAGTTCAGAAAATACACATTATCCTGTGCTTGATTCACTATCATGTTAACATATGCTTTCTTACTGAAAAATTACGCCATGAAAATTGAGCAATTTTCATATTTTCACCAGCATCTGGTTGAAATTACAAGCGATTGAACGTTTGATGGCTTGTGCTGCGTTTGCATTTATAATGAGTCACAGCGTACAGTAGGGATATATAGGTAGAGTGTCGACTCAAAAAAGTATCTGTATACAGTGAAAAATTTTACATGAAAAATTGATTCAGTTTTTTGCGGAGATTACGTTTCCGAAATCCAAGAAAATATTTAAGCAGTTTCAAAAATGTCAAAATTATGCAAATTTAAATATTACAGAGATGACTCCCTTTATAAGTAGTATAAAACAAGTTGGACATCAAAAGGAATGAATATTTGCTAATAATGATGCTAACTAAACGGAAATCAAACTGATTATCAAGGGAATTTCATGAATTGTATTATAATGAAAGTCTTCATGAAAAAGTCGCGAAATTATTCGTGCCTTCTTGGCTGAAATTTCAAGTTTTCAATAGAGTTTTCACCGGCATGATTTTCTGATTCACTAAATTCATGTTTCATCTCTTGGATCTGAATAGTGATGTGGAACCATTTACATCTTTCAAAGTTGACTGAAATCATTGTCCTTGATTCTGTTATTTTACTCTACCAGTGGCAGGTTGCCTGTGAAATGATCACGCTTAAGAAGATTCTCTTGAGATTCATCATGAAAGCAATAGCAGGTCATCGACTTGCTAATTTAACAAACATTACCCATTCAAGGCTGTCATGACACGGACGATCTGCAAGATAATATCATTTCCATCAGTCAATTCCGTGGTAATTTCTGCATAACTGCAAAAAATGTGCATATCGAACATTTGATGACAGTACCACATGTATCTCCCTTGAGTTCATTTAATAAAATCGAAAGTGTATACACATTGGGGATTTAATAAATGCGGAGTTACCACTCTATAACCTAATATATCTACTCTATGAGTCATAGCTAAAATTTCGTAAATGGAAAATGAACTGCATTACAATAATCTCGCAATTGACTTAATTAATTGAATCTTTATGAACCATGCAACCTTAGAAAAAGAAGTGAACTTGTATGAGACCGAAACTGAATACCTTAATCAATTTATCAGATTATGTTCTGATAATTAATGGATTCATGCTTTTATGCCTTGCACGTTATTTCAATGTTGAAATGAAAATATCATTTATATTGCTCGACGCTTCGTCCGTTCTTTATAGAGCAATGCACGGAACTGCATCGTGGCTACAGGAAATCGCAGTCTGACAAAAACTCACAATTGAGTGACAGTGACACATTGCATAATCGGAAATGCAAAAAAAGCATAAAGATAATACAGTAAGAGAGAAACAATTGACAAAAAAAGTCATGTACATGTCATTAATAAGGAATCAAATAAGATATGAAATAATTAAATGAACTTTACACTAGGTTGTCAATCGTTTCTCTCTTACTGTATGCTTTTTTTGCACTTCCGATTATGCAATGTGTCACTGTAATCAATTGTGAGCTTTTATTAGATTACGATTTCCTGTAGCCTCGATGCAGTTCCGTGCATTGCTCTATAAAGAACGGAAGAAGCGACGAGCAATATAAATGATATTTTCATTTCAACATCGAAATAACGTGTAAGGTATAAAAGCATGAATCCATTAATTATCAGAACATTATATCAATGGGCACCAATAAAGAGATTATCAGATTATGATAAAAATCAGAATTTTGTTTTTCAGCAAGTCCATCAGCTGCTAACTAGGTACCGTATTTTATCGAATAGAACCGGGTATAGGCTAATTCGACTTGTTTTGCAATATAAACGAGGGTCTTATTTGGCGGTGGGCTGCATGAAAATGTTTTGAGTTTGTAATTAAGCTCCGGTTTTTCAGTGATTAAATATAAAAATTGTGTACATTGATGATATCACGGAATACGAAAGGGAAAATATCTAAGAGAAGGATGATTACGACACTGACGACGAACTCGAGACAAAAGATTTACAAGAGGTAGAGCTAGAAGCCATGATATTGACCATTTTAATTCATATTATTCGCTCTATATAGATTCTTGGAAGTATTAGGTGAGTGATTTTTATTTCTCATCATTTTGACCAGGAGCGTGATCCATACCGATGAAAATAGATTTTTTAGACCAGCAGTAGTATTCTACAGTATTGTATTTGAAAGCTGCTGCGGGGAAATTAAATAATTATGATCTATATTGTCTTAAAACTAAGAAGGCAAAACCTTACAGTTAGGCCAACTGTTGAATAATAATAATGATTGCCAGGAAGTTATTGTCAGACATATACATGAGTGTCTGACATATAAGTAATCACACTGAAAATGCTGTGGTCTTATAGTAAATTTCGTAAATAGCCATTAATTGATAAATTTAAGGTGTAGCTCTTTTTGAGAAAATGTGGCACCAACGATTAATATTTGCAAGGAAAAGCTAAATGAAATATTTTCCTTAAAATTTATATTCATTGTTGAATATGCAGTTATAGATAATTTAATACTATTAAGTTTTACTTCAAGGATCAAAATTCTTAAAATCAATATTTCAAAACTCTGCTTTGCGCTTTCGATAGCAATTTTCCTTTTTATGTTCAGCGTTTCACTCCAACATCCCTTACTAGGAATGTTCCTCACAGACCAGTTTACTTTCCCGTTTATGTCAATCGGCCAAGAGGTTTACTTAAATTCCATTCATTGTTTTGATAATGCGCTCATTCCGAATGTGTTGTTCTATTTATCGAGTGATTATTGGCTTAGCAGTTATTAAAATATGAAATATTTTCAATATAATGGCTTCTTTCATGAACTCACAATTAACTAAATTCTCAAAATAATTTGATCTTAATTGATTGTTGATACTAGAGGTAACGAGTCCATTCATTTTCGACAAATGCAGTTTATTTGAAATCCTCGGCTGATCAAGGCTATACCAATGTCGTGGTGAACCTTGTAGCCACCCATGAACTAGGGTTGAAAGAAAGCCCATACTAAAAAGAAGCTCAAGATTCGCCAACCACATTAACCCACTAACGACAATGGCATAAATAAAGTACACCGAAAGAGTACATGTTTTTGATCGAAAGCTATGCAGTTCGGCGACAATGACGTTCAAAACGATAAATTCATTTAAAATACCACTGAACCACGTGCTTTTCCTTAACATTTTATTTTAGTGTTTCTTTTCCCGCGGCTTTTGAAACAATTTTCTACCAAAAAACATGGCGAATGAGTAAGTGTGAAATTATCCACTTTGAATATATTGCATCATCACAACTGTCGGCAGTACTATTTGAATGAATATAATGGATATTTGTTTCGTAATTAGTGTGTACTGTGAATAATTGATTATAGAAAAGTGTACTTTATTTAGTACGCTGTCATTAGGGTTGGCACATGGGACAAATCAAAGTCAGCAGAGGTAGGCAACCCTTTTCAACCTTTTTCTTTTTTTCGCGGGCCACAACCAAGTTTCCGATAAACTTCGCGGGTCGCTATAGTTTCAGTATACTTATTTAACGACAAGACGATGTCATCATTTGAGACAAGGTAAATGATGAACATCATTTTTGGCATGAAAGTTGGTTAAAAGATGACATCTGCCTTGCAGATTCTGCAGTGCAAAAATGCGTTATTTTCCTAGACTTGAAACAATCCTCCATGTGAGGTATACAAAAAATATCTCAACAATATTCCATGGCCGCTGCATACTTACACATTGACACATGCGCACACAATTATTCACTTTTATCTCCCTATTCATTTCTACATAGCCATCGTTGAAGTTGCTGAGGGAAAAGACCACCGAGAAAAAGAACATCCTGAACAGGTGTGGCTGCGCACTGAGCGGTGTTCTACTGCAAACATCATAAAGCGACACAGCCTCAACGTTTTCATCAGTAATGAGGTATTATACCGTAGTTACTTTATTTCCTGTCTAAGCAATGATTCTATTGTCTGCGGAAATTGACGGAGATATCTGTCTGCAGCAATATTTCTACTGCGGAAGAAATTTTCAAAACACAAGTAGTATCTCTGTACAGGTATCTAAGTAAGCATTTTCGCTGGCGCACAGGCTTTTCTCATGGGCTGCACGTTGCTCGCCCCTGCTCTAAAGCAATGCTCCGAATATCATGAAATTCACGATACAACATGCTTCGTGTGTGAAATTTCTAATGGTGCCACCTTGGTCTGTCTCTCTCATCTTCGTACTATAAATAGCTATTCAAAATTTAAAATCACAAATTTTCACCAATCTTTAAAAAATTTGAAATTTTACTGAATTTGGCTATAAATCACCTTACTGATTGATACCATTTGCGATGCAAAAGTGGTTGATTTGTGCAAGGAATACAACTTAAGCATACCGACCGGTACATTTATTAAATGTGGAAGAGTTTTCTCCAAATGTAGACATTCTAATGTAACAGTGAAATGGCTTTCTACAAGTCTAACTAACTTCCAAGGTGATTATGAAAAAGAAGGAGATCATCAGATTTCCAAAGGATTCAAATGTTTAGAAAAGCCTACAAAATGACTACATTTGAATATCCAATGCTCTATTCGGCATGTATGGTACTAAAGATTATCAGGATATGATTTACAGACTACCGTACTTACAATACACTGTACTCATGGAAAATCGAGGTGCTCCGCTAAATGTTAATACAAAACATGCTTGTAAAAGTTGAATAAAAAATTGAATTAATTTAAACAGAAAATTAATACTTGTATCTCACCAAATGGAAATGTCTTTTGTGAAGGACATTGAACGCTGATATATTAAAAGCTACAATATGTAAGACAATTATTACAAGAATAGCTACCAACTTCTTTACACAACAACAAAGGAAAATATCCATTACTTTCCACAGAAATGCATAACAAAATGTTTATTTTCTTCAGCAACATAGATCTACAATATGTCTGATAGTGGCACACAAAAACAATAAAAATGTTAATTAACACAAAAAGTGTTGAAAATGACGTTACATGGCATGCTTTTATACAAAGAAACGGCTTAGGAGGTTCGCCCATAAGGAATTCAAACTTTCAAACTTTCGATTTTTTGAATTGCCCTATAGTCCATGGCATCCAGATTGACTTCAATTCTAGAGATTACTGGGAACTGTCTATTGTTATCAATTTCAGTAGCTGTTATTGTAGCGCAATTACGTCCTGTATGTATGAAGAGATTAATACTTCGTAGACGTTCTACGTTTCATAGTTTGGATTTATTAATTAATACCTAACATGCTAATAGGCTACAAGTTTGATAAAAGAAACAGTAAATGCTATCAATTGCTTCGGCACGTTGATAATGATCAAAGTAATCAGACGCATCCGCAGATTTAATTAACAAAATCTGCTCATTCGATCCAAGAGAGCCAGACACAAATTGGACGGGAACGGCCATTAAACGAAAAAAAATACGAGACCTTTTTCGAGATGTTGCCTATTCTTATAATCATGGCGGTCATTTTGAAAGATGACGTCACAATTTGGCAGTAGCTCATAGATGATTTTGGTGACTGACATACATGATATCTGTGACATGCATACTTTTCAAAAATGCAAGTGCTTAAGGGCTCGTATTTTTTGGTTTGATGGCCAATTTTACTCCAACAAGGATGCTCCGTAACCAGCGTCACATGACAAAAAAAATTCAGCTGACTTGATTTGTAGATTAATGATAGTTTTACTATGTGTGATGTAAAGGATAACATAAATTTTTCGGTAGCCATCTTAAAGCTTTCTAGATGCATCTTGACTTGCATTTCACAAACTTCCCAAACAAATCCCTGTAGATGCATCTTATAAGAATATGGAAATTCCTGTAGATAAAATACATTTTAGATGTGACACCACAACACACTGAAATCCCCATTCTCACGGCAAGTCAATGCAAATGCAACCATTAGGTTAGCCTGAGACAACATAGCTAAGGATGTCATATGAAAACAATACTACATATCGATGCTGAATGAAATGCTTTAGACATTTGATGGCAATGTCAGGTGCACCAAAGGAGTATGTGACACTAAAGTAACTTCCATTAAATCCCTTTTTCTGTTCTGTACATAACCAACTCAAATGTGACTTGATAAAATCATTATATTGAAATGTCGCCTAATTTGTATTTGTTATTAATTATAACAGTGGCTGCATAAATGACGATTCTCAAATATTTTCTGCAGGAATGAGGCGGGGGCTGCAAATCATCTTTACAGGAGTTCTCTAAAAAATGCATAGCATACATGGAGGTGCTAGGTGCCTTGATAGCAACAAAATTTGTGAATATAATTGTCTTTTACTTTGCACAGCAGCATAATCGACTGAAAGATCGTGCCATCATTATTCGCGCGATCAAGAATTTCCTATTCAATAAATTGTGTCGTGCACATCATTGGTTTTAATCCTAGTTTGCTTCTCCTCTGTAAATTTCACTTGCATAAGGAGGTGCAGGTTATGTACATGTGCCGTCTACAAGCATCAAAATGATAAAGAATTTGCAACTTTTTTCATGTAATCAAAATGATGGCGACTGCATAATTGTTCCCCCTAACACTCAGTAGTTATCGGTCACCATTTCGGTAACTCACTTTTCCTTGTCGATAACACAACAGCTGAACGATCTCACAATGCTTGGGGATGAGACCATGTCTCTTGAAATTCTGTAATCATGAAAGGAATTATTTAATAAATCCATTAGTTGATACCGGCGTCTAATGGTTCTACATACAGCGTGAGAGAATACTCAACAATGATTTTCAGCTGAAATGGGCACTTAGATTGTTAGTCAAGCATGTGCTTGCAGAATGATCAAAATTTCTGGCTCCAGATTTGTTGTGAAAATGTTTTCTCTCAAATTATGAATATTCCCACAGGTAGACCGCGTTGCACGAATGTTTCGGCAAAGATAAAAGGCAGAAAATTGTCAATACAACTAATAATAAGAAAGAACTCCAAATGACTGACTGAATCAAATGATATCAAGTAGAGAGGTTATGTTTGATCTATTTATATTTCACTGAATTCCGATTAACGTGTAGTGTAGGAATTTATTCAAAATTTCGCCGCTCAACTTTAAGGTTTTTCCCAACTCCGGATCTTTTATTCGAACTATCACAGTCATATTTTTGAGTAGAGATTTTATATGAGAGATTATTAATATAAACACGAAGAGCAAGGAGATCGCGGGGTTACGGCGATTTTGAATCAAATCCACAATCGCTTCTTAATTCAAAAAGACTTTATACCTGATGTTTTCTATGCACATTGTCAATGGAAAATAACTACTGCAAAAGTTATTTTTTGGATACTCTAGATTCGCACGTTTCAGGCGGACCATATGTTAACCTCACTTTTATACCATTTTTATAACTCCTAGGTGTAAAATAATTCCGCAGTCCTTTCTTATTGGGAATATCAGTTGCAGCTGCAGTGATGTGCAACTACCGAGGCAGCAATTTGCATGACAGGATGTCATGCATTTGTGGCATCATTCCCCCATTCTCTGTGCACGGTGCCTCATCAAACAGACACAGTAGCAATTGGTCTAGCATTTTACATCAGCACATTATGTACTACAATAAAATACAATATTCTAGTATTTCCGATTAAGTAGAGCTGTTGTTTATATTGGCAAAAGTTTTGACAAGTTGAAGCGTGATGAATAACTGCGTAATACCACTAGCAGCCCTGGATGGAATGTTTTATTGACTGACGGAGTTTCGGAAATATTCCGTGAGTAACTCAGGCGTTTTTTAATTTCTTGTTTCATTTTACATGGATTCTTCAGGGAGTCAGTTCTGCAGTGCAGTCCATTAACTTAATAATCCACTCTAAGAATTATAAACCAAATTTTCTCCGTTCCGGGCCAAAATGACGAATTCCAGCAAGACGAAAAACAACGTCTTCAGCTTCAATTTTAGTGGTCATGCTGTTAAAGAAAATTTTTTAGGAACTCCTTACACAGACGATCTGGCACTCTGAAATCTCGAAATTTTCCGTCACGAGCAGGCATTCTCCTGCATCTGTTGACATTGATGAATGTCAGCATCAATAGATAAGTGCAACCATATGCATAATTTTTTTTTTGCAAAAATGATTCATATTTAGCATAATTGCATGTGCCGGAGGGTGCTTTTATAGTAGCCGCCCTCAAATAACAGGGACAACCTAGAATAATTTCTGATAGTTGAGCCTATAGTCGTAACTGCTATTTAAAAAATACGATAGAGAAATCCTGCATCGACAGGATGCATATAAATGTTTCAGCAAAAAGTGTTCAAATTAGCAATTGTAAAGGGCTTACCTTATTAAAGAAGGACGGAACTACAACTGTGAAAGATACAATTGTTTCAAATATCACTAAAAATTTCATAAAATCAAATTTACACGAAAGCAGCTTTTAATTACAGTGTTTGGTCTACTGCTTAAAGGTGATAAAAAGGACATCTGCAGCATGATAAGTACCGATAGTTAGCAAACACGCTCCTCCGAGTAAAACGCTTTTAAATGGATTTCAATGATTCAATTTGCTTTTCCCTTGTAGGACACAGTTGTAAAATCGTCAATCAAACTAATTAGCGTCTTCGTTTCTCAACAATTAAACAATGAAACTCAATTCACGTCTTCATTATTCTTAAGTAATCTGATTTTTTGCTGTCATGTTGATTGTGTTCATCATTCATCAAGAAGAATGAATGTTTTCTCAATATATAATCAATTCTAGAGACCAAGTGGAACCCGTGGAACAATATTTGTTTATTTCATTTTTCTGATTGCCAATTCAGCGGTTCATTTTTGACAATTATTCTTCATGATATTTCCTTTCAGTTTTACTACTAGAAGTGTATACATGAATAATGGGTAGCAATAAGGTTCGTTGGAATCACCCTCAGGTGTTATGTGTCAAATTTTCAAAAATTATTTACTATCATAATATGCTGAATGATTTTGCGCATGGCTATGTAGGTGCATTATTTAAGATTCTCTCATTTATTGTGTTAGAAGACCGCGAATGCTAGTTCATCGTTTTTCGCGTGGTTGACTTGAAAGGACAGTCGGCAAATGGTATATTAATACCATGGATGAGCGCTATGTTTATCACTTGATGCCCAGGTAAAGGGATGGATGCGGAGGCCAAATACTTTGATGCGGCTATGGCTCCGGGTAGTAAGCAGGGCTTATGAATAATTAACTGCACTGAAATTAATTACAATTCTTTGTTTGCTGTGATAGAATAATTGCAATCAATTGATTGGTGTCAGTCAGCAATTGCAATTAAATAATTAGTTGTTTTGTGATGTAGAAGCTGATAAATTGAGTGCTTAATTTGCAATGCCGTCAACACTCAACATCGCAGGATTGGCATGGTATTTTTGAGATAACATAGTGCTCACAAGCCAATAGCTGTCATGATTCTAGAGCACTACTATTTAACTTTTAATTTCATCCTTATTACTATTTAAATTTTAAACCACTTGAAACTCATCTGTTATCTGGGCCTGTGTGATTATTCATTCACTCGTTTCAATAATTGATTATAACTAAGATCACTATGATGCATTCGACCGTGTGACGCATGATATACATGCACTCGTATAAAGCTAACAATTCTCGGTTTTCTAGCATGCTTCATTACTTGCATTCACAATTATTTGAGGGATAGAACTCAAAGTGATAAGTTGAAGTCGATTTTGAGTGACCCCCAACGCGCATCAAGAGGAATGCTACAAGGCTGATTGTTAGCATCGCAACAATCAGAATTATAAAAATTTATTTGTACAGAATTGTTGTTAACATGCGTTTCATAATGAGAACCGCAAGCCAGTACGTGAGTGTTCACTCTTATATTTTCAGCAGGTTTTTAGTACACTCGCTTTCGACGTTTCGAGCGCTCGCCCGTCTTCTGATCAATCAACGATAAAATGAGCCAAACGATGATATTTGACCCGGTAAATTTGAGATTTGCATTTAGCAATTTTGTCGAAATTTCTAGCTTAGTCGATTTTTCAGTAGTGTGTTTGAAGTGATATTTAACGAATGCCCATCGAAATTTCACTAATTTGTTATTGTACATTTCTTAATTGCAATTTTCTTTTGACAAGCCATATTGTAAGCGCTTGTAAGCGCTAATTTCACTAGAAAAATTAATATGAAGGATTACCGGTATGTTCTATAAGGATCAATAATGAAGGTTATGAAGGTGACGTACTACCGGGACTGGAAAAAATTAATAGATTGATGAACCATCCTCAATTCAATTAACTTATTGGATCAGGTTTCAATTATTCCAATTAGTTGCCATATTCACAAGCACAAAACAACAACTTGATCTGCGATTATTGCATGCACAGTCGATAATATACTTATATATAATATTCCATACTCTTCATTTACATTCAAACTCATCAGTCACATACTAAACATATACCTGCATGTTTCATATATTGTAACATTCTTGGATAGATTCAAACCTAATGAAATCCATACTATCGTGATGTCCGGAGTGGCAGTGTTTCCGTGTTTGAAATCGGAAATGCTGTGAATAGAGGAGAATACAGCTATCACCTGTCAGTTATCGTTCAATAATTGTCATCAGTGGATTTACGGGCTTTGTAATCCAAATTAATTCAGCGAACGCAATGATGCCGAAAATGCATGCTTGTGATTACAAGTAAATTCTAGGTCTGTAGGCCTAAGTGCTTGAATGTACCGTCATTGGCCTATGTACCATAGAAGCAACGTCCTAAGCCTTTATCAATCAAGTGTCAATCATACTCTTATCATGAGGAAGGATCTTCTTACAAGTTTGACAATTTTACAATATAGTTGCAAATAATTGATTGCCTATCTGTTCCAATTAAATTAATTGACTGTCAAAGAAACCAATAACCTTTAATTGCAATTAATTTTTTCCAACTCCTGGAGTACTATGCTGAATTATTCGATTTGGCAATCTTTTTAGAGTAGCCTTTAGTGTTCTCACTTCTAATTATAGGACTATAAGACTTATGGTAGAAAAGCACATGCAATTTACATGCTGCATACACATATTGAAGGATTACGAGCCGTCAATATTACTCTCATCAGTTCAAGTAAAGTTTGATTTGCATGTATCTGCAACCTATAGGTCGCTGTAGACTAGCTGTATTGCAAGTATCCACTGCTATGTACTTATCAATCACACTTTGGGAAAGCTAACAACAATGCGCAATTTTATATCAATACATGGCATTTGATTAATATGTCACGGTTTAAACGAAGAAACCCATGTTTATAACAGATTTACATCAGAGATGCAAGTCACCACAGCATTCCATTATTCTTTTTTTAAAAAACAGATGATGTCAACAATCTGCCTCAAATAGAGATCGGAGGGCACTTACTAACAGGTTTAGGACCGACAACAGGCGCTAGGGGTCTGGTTAAAGGGGACGTTGGATGTCTTGTCAACTCCGGGATGTCGACCCAGCATCCATGCGCCAAAGATAGACTTCTGATTGAATTTGGAATGTCCACACTGTTTTTGAGAGTCAAAGACTGCAATAGTTGTGAATGCAGTTGGCGGGCTCAGTTAATCGATTCCGCTCAATTAATCTTGCGTCGGAATCAATCGCGCCATTCCTGAATGACCACGAAACGCGCTATTTTTTACAAAGTGACCTCTAAATGAAATTTGCTTCATGAGGACATTCATAGGTTTGACACTTAAGTAGGCACACCTAAATGCGCTCGGTCCTGAAATCATGCATGACCAGTTGCGGTGCGTGACGCGAATTTTCATTTCCACACAACAATAAATCTCTGTGGGAATCCTTTGTTAATTCCCGCACACTGCAGGATTAAGCTATTTCATACAATAGTATTAAACATGCTCGTTTGGTACACGATTAATAGCACACAATATATAATTAATATAACAATATAATTAATAGCAACGCTGTTGAGTACAGAAAGTCCCTCTGGCATGGCAATTCGATATCTCCGCATTGAAGGTATATAAACTTCTTTTATATAATTTTACTTGTTACACCGGCACTGTACAGGATTGATGGAAGAAACGGTAAATGCTTACAGATATGCTTGACAAAACAATGTTGATAAAAACCAAAAAAATAAAAAGAATCACAGTTGTGAAATAGAAATATTAGCAGATACTTTATGGTAGTGAATGAAATTTGCCGAGAGCTTGAGTGTCCTCGAGTGTCGCTCAATGATCCCCACCCGCCGATCAGTTGAGTCAAAACGATGCTGTTGGTCATATTTTCATTTTATTTATTTCGTTAGTGGCCTTACAGGCAAAGTAATGATTTTAGACATTTGTATGCATTGTACTAGTCCGGCAGCCAGAACGAGTTTCTGCAGGGAACGAGGCCGCAAATAAGACTTTTACAGAATGATGTAAGCCTACTACGAATCGTCATGTCTGCCGACTTCTAGTGAGTTCCTCTTCTTGTCAGACAGGATCAAAGAAAAACACATGTAAATCCAATGGGACGCAGATTGCAGTTTTTGGCTAAAATGAAATTTTCTATGTTTTCTCTGATTGAACGAAAAGTACTAAGCTCAGAGTCATAATTTTTGGCATGAAATGTCTTCAGGTCATTTCCTATCATGTTCATGCACGTCTGTCTATGTAGCTAGACACATTCAGATTTGGCGAGCCTCTTAATGTCGACAAACACAAACATTTTTAGCAACTTTATCCACATTCAACCACATTCTCACATACATTACCGATCAGAAGCATGATAAAAGTACATTCCCATCAGGAAATGACCTAAAGATATTCCATGCCAAAAATTATGACTCTAGACCTAGTACTTTTCGCTTAATCAGAGAAAACATCGAAAATTTCATTTTAACTAAAAACTGCAATCTGCGTCCCATTAGATTTACATGTGTTTTTCTTTGATTCTACCTGACAAGAAGAGGAACTCGATAGAACTCGGCAGACGTGACGATTCGTGGTAGGCATAGGGTGTACAACATTCTGTGAAAGTCTCACTTTCGGCCTCGTTCCCTGAAGAAACTCGCTCTGGCTGCCGGACTATACATGCAAGTGTTCCTTCTATGTCCTCTGATTCATTATGCTTTATTTCCAAGCATTTAACTAGAGCGTCGCATTATTCAGTAGGGTAGCAATAATTTCATTGTCTGAATATAGTAAGTATCAAATATTCTAAATTTTAATGGATGTCACTAAATGTATAATATAACTAATGGTCCAGAAATCAAAAAGTAATAGACGAAGTAAACATCTAATTACTAAATTTGAGAAAAATATTCAGAATCGCGCGATTTTCGTTTAATCGTGCACTGAGTCGCACGATTGGGAATCGCGTGGAAGTAGAATTCCGCCCGCCACTGTCTGATACGCATATTTCCGACGGGGATTGATCAAACACATGTAGATTGGACAAGTTTAAGAATTCTAAAGGATTTAATTAATAAAATTCTTTGAAATGAAACATCACAGTTTTCACATCATTATGAGACTTCAGATATAGGTTATATTTGACCATCGTGAAGCTGTCTTCTTCTACTACAACGTATCTTGTGTAAAATGACATTTACTTTGGCAGACAATAAAGCACATCATCAGCGTTTCAACGATTTCAAGAAGTAGACCAATGATTCATAAAAGATCATTAAATTTATCTACGTAGGTCTCTGAGGATATACAGAAGCTCGTGAAGGTTAATTCCAAAACATTGCATGTATCTCTTGTTAAGTTGCAGAAATTTGCAACACAATCCATAGCAGACATTGAATAGAAATTGAGCGATAGTGCTTCCCTATACAGCAACTGCTACATCGACATCATGCTTTGATAGACAAATGCAATGTCAACATCATCAACTAATCGAATACAATGTCAAATTTTGCATCTCATCTCTGAAAATTGGAATAAATATTGTGATCATCCTTGCCTAGGGTATGAAATGCGCTGCAAAGACTAGAGTTCACAGCTGTTGATGACACGTATCTCTCCTCTTATGCATGGTTCGAGTCTGTTTGTTTTCGTCCACGGCTGTGATCAGGATGTCGATTTTACGATAGGCTTGTCTTCTTGTTTGAACAATGTAATGATAGACACTTGTCGGCGTGTACATATATTCAATACCAGACATGAAAGTAAATATTAATAGTCCTGGATCAGAAAACATTTCCACTTCTGAATCCTTTCTTTCATGACTTTGCTCTTGCTAAAAAAATCGAGAATGAAAGATTGATCATAATGTGATTATGAAAGTGATACGAGGAATATGAAAATTTTTAGAAAATTTATTTGAAAAGGACAGATTGCATGTTTACTTCACTAACTTCCTATTGTAACATAAATGGTTTTGACGAAGTTGAATGAGCTGATACTGCTCAGCAGTTTTCGCAGTGAAGTCCAATTGAATATCTGGTATGAATTTCAAATGTTTTCATTTAGCCAGATTCCACCCTTTACTCATTGCATAATTACTTTCAAGTATAGCTGATATCATTTCATGTTATAATTGCGATAAAATGCATTTATTATAAAGCACATTTATCAAATTGTAATATATAATGCGTCGTAGAAATGTAACATTAAATAATCACTAATGAATCAGAAGAATTTCCTTAGCTACATGTAGGCAATGCTGTTTTATTTCAGCACTCTCTATTGAGTCACCAACCTAACTGTAATCGTATTTAAGTGATGAGGAGATTTTCATTCATCAGTTGTAAGCATAAAGGGATCTCCAGATAGTAATGCAGCAAGAACGAAATAACTGTTTATCGAAGCTATTCGGCTCCACTTGCTCGAGGGATCATCTGACGTTATTCCATTGAAAATGATATCTTTCTTCAATCAGGAACTGCAACTGATGATCGTGCCCGGTTGAACATCTGTGAGTTTGGGAAACATAAGGGAGACATATTATATAAGAATTACAAACCGTCATTCGTCATCTGATCTAAAAATCGTAATTAAATCGCTTTGTAGCATGAGTTAGAATAGATTTTCAAAGAAATATGATAATAAAGTTCTACAAGTGAAGAGATCATCTTAGTCCCACTGATACTAACCACATGAACAGGATTAGGCTATCAAACAAACATTTCCAGGATAAAGGGAGAGAGCAAAAAGTGAATGAAATTTCGCTAACCCAAATGTCTCTCAATTTGAACACCTCATAGCCACCATTTCCAGTATTATCTGTATATTTATTGTCTAGTATTCAAATGTGCCTTTATATCATCATTCATCCATCACGTTAACTTCATACGTGTGAACAAGTATTTGATTCTTTATTCAATTTATGTTATGATTGGTCTGCTAGTTGTCACACCTTAACCTGTACTCACATAAATATAGTTCACTCATTTCATTGTTGTAGCTGAAGAAATGTTAAGAATCATAGAATACCATCCCGTGTCATCCAATATCGAGGAAATTCTATGTAAAGAAAGAATAGGAAACCGAATGAACAAAATAATATGGACTATGGACGAAAACCGTCTAAAAGCTGTAAGACCTTTCTCGATCAGGCTATTGCAAGATTTCGGAAAATATTTTATGGGTCTAGATAATTTCATCAGCCATGCAAATTATTTGCTTACGGTTGAACTAGATGATGAACAATAGAAAGTTGTACATAGTTGTACTACATCAGCGATGGGCAACGCGTGGCCCGCCACCGCTCTTCATATATAAAGGGCCTGTGAACATTATTTGAATCGATGACAGCCTACGAAAATTACTCACTCCGACTTCGACCTTTGGGAGATGCATCTATAAGGGTGAGGAATCCTCTTTAGAATTTGCAAAACCATTAATTAACAACTACATGATCAATATGATGGCACAAAAAACAAAAAATCACATTCGAATTATCCAACCATGCTCCTTTCGTAATGAACATCTACTCGTATAAGCGCAAAATGGGCATTACCTGCGCGAGTTTAAGCTAAGTCACATAGTATTCGATGACCTGCTGAGCATGTTTCCCTATGTAATAAACCACGCCTCAATGAAGCTAGACAGAGGTTATATTAATTAGACCTTGACTACGAATGGAGGAATCCAACCACAAGATTTTGACAGGCCAACATTTTTTTCAAATATTCTTGTTGAATTTCATTTGTATACTGCTACACTAATATACTCGCATATTCCGCATACTCGATTGGCATTAGCACACGAATGCCATTTGTAATGCCTATGCACGTTTTTTAGAAAGTCGCACACGTTCGGTTGACATTTATGTACATATGTGCATGTAGCATGATCAACAATTGTAGCAAAATCAATTTTATATTGTGCGGTTTTCATGCAGATAGTTGCACTGCACTTACAGATCGCTGCTTTTCGATGAAGTATGGTGATGTCGGTCAAATCACCAAAAAAGTCAAATTACCGCTTAATTGCACAAAAAGAAAAGCTTCCATGATTTTTCATAGGTCTATTTGCTCTTCAATACTCACATGAATTGTAAAAAGTAAACTACCATTCCTTAATATCAAACAAACATTTGCATCTAAAATTTTGTCATGTAATGCGACCACTATATATGCAGGCACGGTGCAGCAGTCCATATGTGCACTTAAAAGTACGGAATGATATAATATTAAGCATATACTACTGCCTTTTAAAATTGGTGGTCCGCGAGCCACTCCTTGGGGCAAGCCATCCCAACTTGGTTGCCCACCACTGTACTACAAGCTGCAGGCAAAGCATATGTCCTACGGCTTGTAGTAGGTTGCTGGTTGAATACAGAATTAAATTGAATGATCAGATATTGAGTTGCGTCCTCATCCTAAGGAGCTAGACCGGCTTGTGATTCCTGATGCTAGAAGATATGGCGGCTATTCAGGTATTTTCCCAATTTTTAAAAAGTGTTGATAGTCAAATACGTGCTTTGCTGCATCCGCGACTGAAAATTATTTCCTAATTTAAATAACACCGCATTTTCGTCTACATTTTTATAAATTTATATCTGAATTTTTCAAATATACCATTCCGCAACGCCTTTGTCATTCATTTCCTTATGACGCACGCATGCTCATCATTGAGTTTGTGCATATCACCTTGATTACGTATTGCAAAGTGCAATATTTATTTTCTTGTTTGTGGAAAACGACACAAGAATTCGTTGATGGGAGAATGAAGTACTTTGATTGAGAATTGGAAGAGCAGATATATGACAACTGTGAAAATTGCCTCACTTCTCAACTTGTGAGTCAGGAAATGTTTCCAAGAGAGTTGATTCTTGGACATTTTGAGAATTGAAGAAATTGTTATCCCACCAGTTAGCTATAAGGTCAAATCAATGAGAAAATCATGCATCTCTCATATAGAAAAGAGATGAATACTAACTCGATTACATAGAAAAGGCGCAGACACATGTGGCTAATGAGTATACAAATCTAATTAATCAACCTAACATTATCTCGCGCATTCATAGTACTGTATTTCTTCGGTGAGATACTGCACTCTAAACCAGCACCTCCTAAATCACACACTGAAGCGAGAAACTATTCATAACTAATAAAACAATCTTAAAGCAAAGCGTTTTAGGAGGCTAGCGCACTAGTGTTATTGTTCTCTTTAGCATGTCAGCATTCTATTTCACGCAACCTCCTAAAATTCTAGTGTGTCGCGCTTTAGGATGCAGATTTCTTCGATTTTAGGAGGTTACAGTTTACAGTGTGGTATCCAATGCGGGAAGCAAGTCACTTAAGGTTGTCTAGCCCAACCCACCAACAGGCTTCCGTGGGACTTTTGTTTCCTTTCTCAGGCATCTGTGATCTAGCTAGCATTATACATTAATATGGCCAACCTTGTATAGCTATCCCCTATGGAGACTGTACGCAGAGACAGTGTTATAGTGAGTTGCAAGAGAGTTATTAGTGCCTAACAAATAAATCTCTGTTATTCGCAACCATATGATGCGCACAGAAGAGTCGTTGAAGGATTGTTTCTGTCTGTATGAAGAGGAATTCCGCTTTTAACTGTTGTCATGTGACAAGCGGATGCAATAAAAAAGTATCAATGATGGAGTTGGCAATCTGCGTCACAATGAATTGGAGTGATTTTGTCTAAGGTTATGACACCCACAGTGACAATAATTCGCTTATCGACTAACCAATTACGTAACAAATTCGTGTGCTGCTTATTAGAAAGAAGCGTTTTAACCACAGAATTAGATTGTTTAAGAGTATCACTTATCTAGAAGTGCAAGATGATTCAAAACGATGGCACATGCAGGAACTTATCAAGTGGGCAAAAAGAAATTTCTAATACCTTGCAGAGATAGGAAAAAGTCGTGCGCCGCTTGTGGATTGCTGTGACTTCATTCAAAATGCTCCGATTGCTACGATTCCCTCAGATTCTAAGAATGCAGGTCATTGCGCAAAAGTTTTGTCGATAATGTTGGGCCCTCCGATCAATATTAAAAAGGTTAGCAGGCGCACGAAAAAACGTTCACAAACGTCTTTGCAGAACTTCATCACATTGACTTGTGTCTCCTTGCTGCGTAATCCGGCTGGTAACAGTCAGTGAAATTTCGCAAAATTTGACATGTTTAATGTTGAACTGGCTACTCATTGTTTGATTGCTATGGTATTATGTCAGCAGATTGTGTGCCATTTCATTCACGTTACATGCTCCAATGTTTCCTTTCTAGTCAAATAGAAGAAATGACAACCTGTGAGTGTCCAATTCTGTGGTTTCAGCACAGAGATAGATTCATCTGCATGTGGGTTAGTCTAGAGCGAGCGGCCATGTTCAGGAAATTAGAAACAGCTGGATTATTTGAACAAATTTAGCATGCTAATTATTTCAATCGATGCAATGCAAGTACTTTTATCATCATTATGTAATAGCATAATAAGCTATAATTTTGTTTTAATAAAGATATTTAAATTCGATTTCTGTTAAGCTTCTAAATAATTTCACGTGCAAAATGGTAAGCAGAAGTATATATCATCTGAAAAATGCGCTCAAGTTGTGATTTTGAAGAAGGAAGGTTCAAATGTGACCGTTATTGCCAAGAAGTTAGAGATGTTTAAGTCATCAGTATCAGAAATAGCGAAAAGATACGCAGAAACCGATAGTTACAATAGGAAGCCTGTCGGCGGAAGGTGCAAAAAGGCAAGCGTAAAAACTGTGAACACAATACGTCGAATGGTATTGAATGATCCTACAATTTCAAGTGCTGAAATTAAGAGAAATCTACCAAAATATATGAAACAACCATCAGCACGGCGTTTCAGCTTAGATTTAAATCTTCGAACATATCGCCATCAAGATAACATTGGTTATCTCCGAAAACATCAGAGATAGACTTGCGTTCTGTAACAAATGCAGAAACTGGACGAAACAGCAATCGGAAAAGGTATTGTTTTCGGACAAGACAAGTACTGTATCTGCCAGTTCGCAATTTGCAAACAATACATAAGAAGACCTCTCTGCGCTCGTTACAATTAAAAGTACATCTTGAGTAGGCCAAACGTGAAAAATCCTTATTTTGGGAGGGCTCTGTCCGGTGTCGTCCGTGGTCCACTGTATTTTCTTCCACCCGGAACAATGGCAAACAGTGCTAGATATTGTCAGATATTGAGCGAGAAGTTGCCCACATTCATGGAGATTCAAAACTGCACGCACTTTTTATAAGATTTTCCCCATGTCACACAAGCCGTGCTGTCAAAGAACGGCTTCGTACTCAGGACATTCAGTTGATATCTCTATGGCCGGGAAATTGGCCTGATTTAAATGTCATTGAAAACGCACGGACTACTGAAAGCTAAAGTGTCAGAATTACAATCCGACATCAGCAATACCATCACTGAAGAAGCTATCAAAGCAGTGTGATAAACAGAAAGTTCGATCGACTGTTGCCTTAAACTGGCTCATTCAATGCCTCTGTTTGCAAAACCGGGGTAGGTACATTAAATATTGAATTATATGTCTTTTGTGAGTCATACAATGCATATTTGACCATAATGTGAGCTTTCAACCATGTTATCATTCACTTTATTCTGCAAATATCAATTGGATTCAAAAGTCATCAATTATCTTATTGTTTCTAATTTTCTGACCACGGCTGTACATAATCTTGTCCCAAGCAATATGTGTGAAGAATGCAATCGATAGAAATTGGCATAGATATTCGTCTCTATTTGGCTTGTATGAATGGCCAATTCCATGTCCATTCCAGAAGTAGGTCGTCTCAGCGAACCCATAGAGGTCGGATTGCTAGAATTATGCTGTATGTTGTTATCTTAGAAAGGATATGAAATATCTACAACATGTATTCATAGTGGAGACATGAATTGAAAGCAGAGTCCAAGATTGCTAAATCGCTTGGTTGGGTTTTGTTAAGCGGCTTGGGCCTACCCGAAGTTCCAAGCAGGAATTTTGATGACCCAAGCCTAACCACATGAATTGCATCCCCTAGGAATTACTACCATAGAATTGAATCCTAGGTCCCCTAGAGGGCTTGGCCTCCACACTCAAGCATAACATGATGCAAAATTCTAGCAATCACAGGCCCCATACCATTATTATGGGACAATACCTTACTTAAATTATACTATATAGGGCTGCGCCTTAATCTGGCTGCATAGTAAGCGGGTCATGCACTGACACTGTGTCCAGGATATACAATAGGTGACCGGGTACTTATGCAGGGGCTTGTTAGTCAGGCTTAAGTTCTGTATTGCCTCATCAAGCCAAGTGAAATGGATTTTGGTCCATAAAGTCGGAGGCCGAACGAATCTAATCTAATTAGCCTATAGGATAAATCGCATGCTATAGCGCAAGGCGACCGTCATGAAGTTGCATTTTCTAAGTCTAGCCTACCTTCCATAGACAGCACTTGTACTGACGGCGTCACAGAAAGTGAATCTGTTGTCGAAACCAAATTACACGTGGACGCCTCCATACATCGCTGTTCGCTAGCCGTCAGAAAAGTCAGCATCATCCCTTAAGTTTAGTCGATCGATTACAATAATAACAATAGTAGACCATGAGACAATAGTCGTTAGCACAGGCGTTGTTTGCGGAACAATAATCATGAACTTGATGATCATCAACCAGATAGCTATTATTCCCTCTTTTCTAAGAATCTGTGACTGACTGACAGTAGCAATACAGTAGTGGGTTAGATAATCAATGGAAAATGTAAAATAGTGTCGAAAAAAAGCACGAGACCTAGAGAGAAAATATTAGACTTACACAGACTTGCAGCAGAAGTTTTACTTCGTCTTTTATATTTGGGCTTGGCTTGGGTTTGACATCTAAGCCTTGGGTCCAAAACCCAAGCAAACTCAAGCAGCAACTTGCAGAGTCATTTGTGAATGTGTCATCTAGTGTTTGTAGCTTGCAATTCTGCCCGTGGATCCATCAGAAGGAAAATTTTCAATATTTGATTATTACTTACATTGGACGTAAGCAATAACAACATGCAACATCTCTTATTGATACAGGGTGGGTAAAAACATGTTTAAAACGTTTTTAAGCATGTTTCTTATAAAAATGATTTTTACTGTCTTTGCATTCGATTGAAACTATGCAAGCTTATCAATTATGTCGCTAAATATGCAGATTCAGCATTTACAATGGAAGATAAATTTATGTTTGTAAAAATTCGATGAAATGTTTCTCGAGAATTTTTTAAAGTTTTAAATGAAATTTGAGATTTGTATTGATCTCTGTATGATGCTCCTTTGGTAGCCTAAATAAATAGTGTTGCCTTATTAAATACTAAGCAATAGCCATGCAGCTCACTGGGGAGGTTGTCAGCATGCCAGGGGTAGAATGACGTTCGAAGGAGGATTTGGGAGGAATGAGGTTCGAAGGAGTATTTTGAATGAGCAAGATCTGTTCATTTCCTAGACAAAGAATTGCGACTGCAGTCATTGCATGTACATAGCCTATACTCATTTACAATAGACGGCGGTATCACATTTGGTGACTAAGAAGAGGAATCGACTCAACATTAGCGTGCGCGTCGATTTGAGATTAAAACTCACTAACTTGACGCCTCGAATTCAGGAATTGTGTGCTAAGCATCAAACTCAATGCAGTCATCGTCTTTGGTCATAACATGCAGTTTTTGTCGCAATTTATCTTGACACGTTTCCTAAATGCATGTACTTACATGCCTCTTGATTAGTTACCTGAAAATATGTGTTGTTACTATCTTTGACATCTTTTTTCAACTTGAATAGGGACCTACTAGTTTAGAGGGAGGAATTAAACATATTTTCAACGCTTAGGGAATCTTCTGAAAAATGTTTTAAACATGACTTTTCAGCGTGTTTTAAAGTATACACTGTTTTAAACAATTTGTTTGAAGCACTACCCACCCTGCATTGACGTCATATCATCGCATCAATGAATTGTACCTGAAATGATTTAATTGCATGCAGTAATAATTGTGGACGATATGTTACGAAAAGTTTACCGAATAGAACAGACAATTATTGATAAACTGGTAAACAAGTGGATGTGTTGTAGAATGAGACTGATGTCTTGATAACACGGAAGATATAATTCATTCGAAACGAATATCAATTTATCAAAATCAATGACGTGACCGACGAATAAAGAGGAAATTACAAAATCGCCCATAGAATTGTCTGGAAGCATGCTGGAATATCACTCTGCTCATGTTTGCAATGGATTATGAAGATCATGCAAAAAATGGATACATGAATCATAAGTTTGTGGGTACAAGATAAATTTTCATACTTTTTTTCATGTCGTCTACAGGCTTTGTTAACGGTCCAATTTCATTCATATTCAAACTGGTAATACATCGCATTTGGATCTCATTCTGTGTGAAAAATTTAGGTTATACGGCATTTACATCGGAAGTTATCTCAAATTAAAGACGGAGAAGTCCTGAACTAGACCCTCTGTCAGAGATCTGATCTTTTTGCAAGAACAGATTGGAACTATGCCGGTCAGATTGCAAGCAGGCATGTCACGTGAAAAGTGCATAACTTTAACTCAATTTTTCTTAGTGATAAATTCGTCAAATGAAAATATTATCAAAATTGAGGTCAGTCATCCCTCGACCCAAACACTCAGACAAGGCAAGTCATATCTGTGCGTTCCAACAAACACCTCAAGGAAATTTGTGCCATGAAAGCAACACGATTAAAACGGGACCATCACCTCGGTTTCTCGGATCTGTCTGATCGTTAGGTTGGAGAATTGACCGCTATGATAAGATGGTTTCAGAAACCATTCAAAGATATGCTGTCGTAAAGTTAGCCTATACTAGTCGATGCCAAACCAAGATTGACTTAGCACTTCTTCTGAGCTCAGCCCATTGGGTTAGTGATGCTGTTTGAGATTTGATGGCACTACATGCTCATGTCAGCAGTGTTTCTGAGTGGTCGACTCTGGTTGTCTTCTCTGAAGGTGAGGTCTATCGATTGTGCCATAGAAATAGATTCCAGTTTGTGACTGTCTTCTATGAGCACTATTAATAGCGACGCATATAAGAGCTTTAGACTTTTCAGTTTTCAGTTAAGCTGAAGTAAATATTCGAAAATGAGAGAAATGATGGTTTACCAAGTGTAATAATAATTCATTCTGTGGAAGTGTCGCAGGAAACTCATTTTCAAGTGTTAAAAGATTTATACGATAATCAGTGAAATAATGAAATTGATATGAACAAACTATTTACCAACACCACTTTCACCAGAATAATTAGAAAATACAAATTCTACCAATACTTCGACAAATAAAACTGAAATTTTTTTAGCAATAAATATATAGTTTAAAAGTTGTTTTTCCACTTCTAAAGCAGCGAAAATGCTCCAGTATGAAAATAAATTATCTTTCGGTCTCTCTTCGAATTGTTTGCCGTTTTGACTGTCGCATTGCTCAAACATCGGAGAGATTAAACGCCATCTATGCACAAGAATAATCGAAGATATTCCGAATACCAACTACTAGATGAATCGGAAAATTCCAACCTTGTTCATCTTGCTCACCTGTTCACCAGGCGAGCATTAGCGATTCTCCTGCAATTCTTATAGAGCAGATTTTCAGATTGCAAGCAGCAATGCACTGATGCATGTGAAGCCTAGACTTTTAAGTGATGATAATTATGTAACAAATTTCATTTGTTCGCATTTTGCATTGTATTACAATGTTATTTTTTATACACTTTGCAACAAGGTGCAGTTTCAGGAGAAGTAAAATGCTTTCTTATTTTGCGAGTAAGCAACTTATAGTTTCACATCCCTAATTATGGTTAAGGCCGGTTATGAAGTCACGCAAGTTATAAATTGTCTCGTATTATTCAATTTTCTACTATTTTCAACAGTGCTAGACAACATAACATGCAGAAACTATTGGGTTTTATAATTCGTGTCGTAGACTGATTGCTTTTGCCGAATACCTTTTTTGTTGCAATTCAAAGTAAGTTGCATTTTATTCACGTACCCTTTAATTCTAGCGCTTCTAAGTTCATAAGCAGTCATTCTTTGGTTTTGTTGAGAATTCATAAGATAAAAGAATACTTTATCAATAACAGAAAAAACTTTAAACTAAGAAGAATGCAAGTGTAATGAGCAAAAGTCATTGTTCAATGTGCTCACCGTTGACACTCAAAACTGCCATCCAACGGTCCAAATCGACTCGACCGATTTCCGCAGCAATTCCTGTGGTAAATTAGTGGCTTCATCAGCATTGATTTGTTTCAATTGTTCGATAGTCGATGGTTTACGTCGATAAACACAGAGTTTCAAATATCCCCAAAGGAAGTAATCGCAGGGGTTTAAGTCTAGCGACCTTGGAGGCCACTCGCGGTCGAAACGCAGACCAATGACTCTTTCTCGAAAAAGAGAAGTGAGGTAATCTCTGCCTTCTTCGCCGTGTGTGTTGTGGCACCACCATCCTATATAAAGGTCAAATAACTATATCGCCGACACAACGGAGTAACATGATTTTTCAAGATCGTCAAATAAGAATCCTGATTCACGGTGTTCGGACATTCCACAAAGACTGGTGACGCAATTAATTCCTGAGTGAACCCGCAACAAACCGTCACTTTTGGTGAGTGAAGGGGAGCAGGTATAGTCTGGTGAGGATTTTCAGTGGACCAGAGGACACAATAACGGATGACACGTGATGGACACAATGATGTGGACCATCCCGCAAAATCAATCCGTCTCTCGAAATCTCCCTCTTGCAGTGCTTGAATTTTCTTGATGTGACATGGTTTGCATGCCACTTTGGTACGGAGCACTTTTCTGAAAGTGGAAGAGGGAATTGCAGTGGCTATTGAGATGTCATGGGTAGAGAAATGACCAGAAACTGAATCATTTTTGCCGTCGTTATTCGGATCATTCACCATCTCGATAACGTCAGCCGATATGGATGGACGTTCTGATCTTGATGCATCCAGAACCGAAGCGGTCAACTTGAATTTCTCGATTATTCTCACAACGGTTGAAGCAGAAGAAGGATCTTGCCCTAGTTTATGTATCGTTTTTTATGCTCTTACAGTCTGAGCAGCATGACTCTCTTATCTTCGTAAAATAATTCAACTATCGCAATACGAGTTTCGACAACCAATTGCATCTTAAACTTGATGAATTTGCAAGTTGAATGAGTCTGTAAGGTACAATTAGGGCTTCCCGTAAAGATATCTATGTCGACTGTTTCATCATCAATCATAGAAAGCGGATCGATTACTCATTGATTCGCATTGGTGCGACCTTCGAATAGGAGAAATGACTCATCTTCTTTTGTCTTTCATGAAAAAGTCAGCATTGTTTATTATGAATTTGAGCAGTAAAATGCAAGTTACTTTGAACTGCAACAAAAAAGGCAAAAGCAATCAATATACGACACGAATTATAAAACCCCAGGGTATTCTGCATCTTTTGTTGTCTTGTATCGTTGAAAATAGTAGAAAATTTAAAAAAGCGACAATTTAACAAAGAGACGATTTAAAACTTGCGTGACTTTATAAGCAACCTGTATAATGGTAGCACTAATATGAGAACTAGCAAAAACCCAGAACAAACCATAACTTTGCAGAGCTAGCCCAAAAACAGGGAACTTATCTTATGCTTCAGCATTAAAAGCATCTTTATCTTGTCATTGTAAAAATATTTACTAAAATACACATCCAATGAAAAAAATGAGAAAGAATCAACTTCTTGAATGGTGTTACTTTGAATTAAACCCACTTACTGAGAACCACCTCAAATATCGCAAGCGATATAAATTCATGCTTTGGATGGCATTTCCTCCACCAGAGGTCCACAAACCTTCCCCGCAAGATACCTGAATTTACCGGGTAACCTTTTGTGTTCAACGGGGTTGGAACCGCCAGGCTTTTGGCGGCCGGGCCTGCGGCCGGCGACATCAAAAGCGGCCGGTCGGTGGCCGGCTTATTAAACCGGCCGGTCGTGGGGGAGGGGGGTTAGCTGGCGTCTCTTTGCCGGTTGGTTAAAGCTTTGATCGTCAGACATCATTTGGTCAACTTATGCCATTAGACATTATATAATTTCCACATGGCATGCATACAATACCTAGGTACCTGTTAGGTACCTGTTACAATACAATATTGCACAATATAACTATTCGCACTTTGATACCATGTTTTGTGACTTGAGCAGCAATAGTCATGATGATTTATTTACTATTCTAATGAGTTGTAGGTCTTCGTTAAAATTTATAATGTCAACTGCATTTTCAAAGTCAATCAAACACAAGCAAATTGAAAACCGATAATCAAACTAATGGCTCAAACAGGCATTGATATAAATTACATTGATACAAATGATGCGTATATCCACAAGAGAGCTGTGCTAATGCTACGAAATGCAAGTCCGCGAAGTGCAAACTTGATTTGAAGTGATTTACTGAAGTACATTGATGACATTGATGACCGCGAGCTGACGCAAGAGTCTGGAAGAAAGAGCTCACCAAACTTGTCATTAATTTTTCGTTTCAGTGAGTGTCTCAAGACCGGGCGGGAGTGTTGCTATACCTGTACAACGTCAATGGAAATGTATCGCGTGCAGATAGCTTATCAAACAATTATCCACGTTCCACTGTCAAGTGTCCGGGTAGTCGATCCTAGGTTGCATTGAAATTCATTAATCACTGCATCTTTAAGCTCCACGTGTTATATAAACTATCACATGTAGTGAAATTATTCAAGATCTAGAATAATTTTATAAAAGATAGACTGAGAAATATAGTCAAGTAAGCGCTTTTTTCTGAAGCAGTGGCTTCACTTTTCTGAACAAAAGAATGAATCTTTTCTCTGAACTTCAAAACATTTGCTGCAAACCAATAACCATTTGCTTACGAAGCTCTGATTCATATGGATAAAACAAAGCTTTTACAATATGATGAAGTCTGCTTTAAAAATTTGAAGTCACCTATTTAAGAAACGTCGCTGCAGAAATCATTCACCTTCATGCCTTTATGCACATCGAAGAACAAAGAATACATCACTCCAGGAAACCTCCTACAACTGACGATGTAAAGTATCAAAGACTTACAATGATTTACGCCCAATAATATGCGCTTTTCAGCAAAAGAGTTCTTGAGCGAAGAGACTTGTGAAATTCGAGGTGGTGCGCTTTCGGATTTGCTTGGCTCTGTAAAACTCTCCGTGTATTGATGTCAAATGCCTTAATTGCATTATTCTTGAAGATGACGAAGATGTCTGTGTGACTGAGGATGATGACGACGAAATACAAGCATCAGGGCACTTAGAGAAAAACGCGGACTAGAATCGGCAAGAATTAACAAGAACTTTATTTTATGCGATGCAAAGAAGAGCACTGGACATGAAGTAAACGTTTGAATTTTTTGCGTCTATATGTTTGGTGTATGATAAGTACAGCATAGTATGTGATAATTGATTTCTCATAATTGCCCGTAATCCTTACTTTTCTGACCGAATAAAATTGTGGATGGGATCTTCTTTTCATGAATATGGTTGCGCACGCATAAATATTCACATACTTATCTATAATTAGGAAATAGATTACACCTAAACTAGATATATAGATATAGATATATATATATTGTGACGAAAATGCAGACTTCTCTCTCTTTCCTCATCAAGACTCGGCAGAAGTGATACTTATCGCACAGCGAGCGATAACAAGAGCTCCCGTGCGACAACCAACTAGTGGATTGGTTATCGCATAGCGAGCTTTTTTTGGTTGCTTATTGCACTCCTCCAAATCATGGCTGTATGCAATGTGTGAATGCCATTGTGTAGGAATGGAATGAATCGCGGTGTTTACATCATCAACACGAGTTGAAAGTAAGTAATAGTTATTGCACTGGGAGCAACAGTCGAGCGCGTAGCGCGAGACTGGCTTCCAGTGCGATAACTAACTTATCGGCACTGCTTTCTGTGCACGGTGTCACACAAATCTTCCCTTTTTCTTGTGTGAGCCATGTGTGAGCACATGTGTAGCACACGTGCAGCACGCTTCAGACCGCTCTGGCATTGAAACACGAACTGGACATTTCTCTCGTGTAGTTGACAGAGACACGAAGAGATTCAAGAGAAGATGAGAAGTTAAATATGTAGTCAGAATTTCACTGAGTTGTATCTTAGTGCCTTGCATTTATTTTAGATGATCTCCAAATGAGGACTAACCGTCAAACATAAAACGTTATTGATTGTTCGTTTAAATCACTTCGATTTTATTATAATTTCTAAGTGTGATTTTAGGAATGTTTTATGGAACGTGTTATGAGGAGCATGCGTCATACCGCTGTGGAATAGAAACCCGGAGTAATTATTTCTCTAATATGACTGACAGCGAAATGTGGATAATTAATTGGGAGTCTGCAGTCCGAGAATTGAGAGAAGATGATTAGAATCAAACACTTTTAGACTTCATTGAAGTGTCTAGTTTCCTAGCTTTTCCATTATCTCTTACACTTCATGATTAATAGTCTGGAGTATGAGAAATTTAAAGATTGTATGACGCAAGCAGTTAGAAAATTTGACAGAAGTGTGCATGTTCCATGTTTTCGCTCCATTTTATCGCTACATTAGGGCTGACCGCTTTCTTTCACAACATCGATAATTTCTTCCACTTCACTATGTGATCAATTTTCTAGGAGCGATAAAGTCTCATACGTTTCCCTTGGTGTCAGTTATCTATCTTCTCACTTATTTATGTGTAATTTTATATGTATTATGGTTTTCATCATTCCCAGAACTTCATCTTTCCTTACTTCATGTTTAAAGGATTTATTATGACATTTATACTTTTTAACTTTGGGATTTTTTATAACTTTTCATAGAAGTATCTACACTTCAAGATTTATCGCTTTCATTACTATAGTTAGCATAAATTATTATAAATTATCATAATAATCGCAGAAGGAAACCGCTTTCCTTCTGCGACAGCAATAACTTATACCACTTCACCATGTCATCAATTTTGGAGGAGCGAGAAAGTCTCTCACTCACGTTTCCTTTGGTGTTAATTACTTTTTCACCTATTCATGTGCAATTGTATCCGAATTCTATTTTTCATCACTATGAGAACTTTCTTTAAAATTCTCCCGCATTAATTAAGAATCTTGAAATCTTTATATCTTCTTGTAGTGATGACCATTGAAACATCTGAAACAACTTTATCCCGACTATAGAGAGCAAACTAAAAGAAATCACATTATTTACAACAAAATCGTAATCGCCCGATCCATGCTTTGTTTACTGAGTTTGTGTGACATGACTAAGACTTGACTTCATACATTTGCATTCTCATCCGCAAACAGACGTCACTTTCAACTCGTGTTAATGATGTAAAAACCACGATTCATTCCATTCCTACACAATGGCATTCACACATTGCATACAGCCATGATTTGGAGGAGTGCAATAAGCAACCAAAAAAAGCTCGCTGTGCGATAACCAATCCACTAGTTGGTTGTCGCACGGGAGCTCTTGTTATCGTTCGCTGTGCGATAAAGTCTGTTTGCGGATGAGAATACAAATGTATGAAGTCAAGTCCTGGTCATGTCACACAAACACCGTAAACAAAACATGGATCGGGCGCTTACGATTTTGTGGTAATTAATGTGATTTCTTTTAGTTTGCTCTCTATAGTCGGGATAAAGTTGTTTCAAATGTTTCAATGGTAATCAGCACAAGGAGATATAAAGATTTCAAGATTCTTAATTCATGCGGGAGAATTTTAAAGAAAGTTCTCAGAGTGATGGAAAATATACTTCAGATACAATTGCACATGAATAGGTGAAAAAGTAATTAACACCAAAGGAAACGTGGGAGACTTTCTCGCTCCTCCAAAATTGATCACATAGTGAAGTGGTATAAGTTATTGCTATCGCAGACGGAAAGCGGTCATCCCTGATGCAACAATGAAGTACAGTAAAAACATGGAACCGACAGATTTCTTTAACCGCTAACTGCCTAAATATTGAAAGTACATT